>JARWKJ010000016.1:2177199-2274699 GCA_029959095.1 Rhinichthys osculus | reverse complement strand
AAGGCTTGAAATATCTCACTTTGCATGTAATGAGTCTATATAATAAATTATTTTCACCTTTTGAGTTGAATTACTGAAATAAATTAACTTTTGCACGATATTCTAATTTTTCGAGTTTCACCTGCATTATTTTATGCAATGCCATTCAGGAGTTAAGTGTGTCCAAAAGTGTCACAGTATGATTATTGACATGAACATGAACTTCATGGAGTGAGGAAGCTGTTCTGTCTCCAAGAGAGAGCAGATTGATCAAGGCCGTTCTGCTCATTAATGAGGGACTATTGATCTCGTTGTGGTTTTCCTTCGTTCATGGTCTCTCTGTGTCTCTTTCTCCTGGTTTTGGCACACAGGTCAGCGCACCGGGGCTATAGATCATCACCACACTGACAGACAATCAAAGCAGTCTGTACTCTCTCAAATTACACTTTAATGACTTATTTTCACACACAAATGGTGCTCAGATTGATCACACACCGTAGTTTGGGTTGTGTCAGACCTCCAGTAGAGTCGGCCGGTTGAGAATGAGGCTAATGCTCAGGTCAGCACCTCATTTACTCTTTATCTGTCTTTCAAGGTGAATCTCCTAGAAACAGCAAATTACTTTGTGGGGCTTTTTGACATTAGCAGTAAACTGATTAATTCTAAGCAGAGACGGTTTAAATCGCCTCTTCATATGACCTAAATTCTTTTAAAGAGGGCCTATATGCCTTTTTACATATTCATCTTTCTTAAGTGTGTAATGTTGCTGTTTGAGCATGAAAAAGCTCTGAGTTATTCTCTATATCAGTGTTTCTGAACTCCTGAAACGCCTCCATTGTAGTCTTGAGTTTCTTCCGGGAACGAACACGTCACAATATTCCTCATTTAAATAATTCATAGCAGAATAAAGGGACGGGGCCTGGTTGAGTTAGTTAGTAGTGTGTTAAACTGGCGGTTATGGGAAGGGGCGGGACATTTCCCCAAACACACTCAACCAATCACAACACACTGATCCAGCCGACCAATCAGAGCACAGTGTGCTTTTCAGAAGGAGGGGCATATTTTGCTGTCAGTCAATTTTCATCAACCTCAATTGAATGTGAGAGAAAAAAACTGCAATGCATAATAGTATTACGCACGTCTTTCTATTGCATTATCCTCTTTGGTTGTAGCAAAAAAGAGACTTACATTTTACAGTACAGTGCAGCAGTCTGATTCACACACAAGTGACTCATTTGAACCGGTTATTATTAATGAGTCTGTCAACAAGACATTATTTTGGATCCCAAACTCTTCTAGTCTGAAATGTGACCTCAAATAGTGCTTTATTTATTTAATGTATAATTATGACCACTTATCTCAAGGGTTTCCTCAAGGTACCAACATGAATCATTACAAAACTGGAGTCATTAAGTGGAATCTGATTCATAATTAGTTAAATTACCTGTGATTCACACTCCTATTTAAGACAGGACAATTCTTTCCAGATGATGTGCTCTTTCTAAAACATCTTGTGTGTTTACTAAACCAGTGTTGTTATCGTTAACTAAAACTGTATGTTTTCAGTAACTGAAATAAAGCAGAAAAACATTAAATATAGATTTAAAAAAGTGAAACAAAAAAATATACTGACTGAAATAAGTACTAAAATTACATTTATATAAATGTATATAAATATAATATAAAAATGACAAAAAATACATAACAAAATTACTAAAACTTAAACCAAAATGAGTAAAAATATATTCAAATAAAAGCTAATTACTATAATAGTGCATAACCAACACTAAAATATCAGTGTTTGCTGAGCTTGGTCATGTTTTATTCCAAATAACATGTTTTATTTATTACTGGTTGACATCAGCTGTTATGACTGGTTTGTTTATTTTTATTTTTGTCCAAATGCTCATCCGTAGAGCTTTGAGAAGAGCTCTTTTGGGTTTGTTTCGTCCACGGCTGAAGTGTCCGTGCAGCCGCTGCTGCAGATTTAATGGAAACTGGAGTGTAAATGAAGTTCTCGTGCCGAGCCGTCACGGTCAATGATGCTTCTCTGCTGGGAGAGAAATGCCTGAAAGTCCAGAGCTTAGCAAGCTAATCTCCTCTAGCCAGCTGGTGAGCCTTTCAACACGGATGAAGGACTCTGGGTCCATCACTTACACAACAAAACTACATGTGCACGACTAATTGATCTTAGCTTCTGCGTCCCTTTCTCTTTTCTTTTACAGATGAAAAGCATCAGTCCAAAGAGGAGCTCTGGGAAAAATAAGAGACTCTACTTAACGGGTCACCAAAATAGAACGACATAATTCAGTATCGATTGAGTCCCCGGGGTCTGAAATGAAGAGAGCCTCGGTGTTATTACTGTACAAAGAGTCCAGACCCCTCAGACATCGATCCGAGCGCCCTGCCAAAACCAGAGCTCATCTGGGGGAAATCAGCAGCAGTTTATCTTATTCTGTGCAATTCATTTCCATGTCGACCGCATTAGGTAATATTGGCGCGTGGCACCATCGATCTCACGGTTTGACACAGTTATTTTCCAGCATAAATAAAGGAAGTCTTCAAAATCAAAGCAAGTTCAACAGTGATGGGAAACTCGGAAAGAGAAAGTGCCGTCTGATGCATTAATGTGCTCATGTATTATTAACAATGGCACCGAAGGAGCCTTTAGAGGTCATCAATGACATCAGCGTTTGTGTTTGTGTGCGTCTGCTGCTTATTCATCCAAAACACAATCCAATACTCGTCCATCCAGTGGGACAATATCATGTGTATATAATTAGAGGAATCTGATTTGTATTTGCTCCTCAATAGCATTCGTGCAAATGCGCTTCAGTTTGAAAAAATGTATTTGTTTGTTTGTTTAGCAGATATTTATTTTAGATTAAATACTAAAATGGTACGTTATTAAAAAAAATCTGTTCATATTTGAAACTTGATGAATGCAAATCAATAAAAAAATAAAAAATATCATACATTTATTTAACCAGGGAAGAAAATCACATTGAGATCTCATTTACAAGTGAGCCCTGGCCAAGGTAGCAGCACACAATAAACATAATAAAAAACAAACAAAGTAAGATATTACAATCATCATAACGATGAGTCAGAATTTATTTATTTGTTTGTAATATAAATGTATATACTGTATATCTGTAACGGTACACAGAAGTCACGGTTCGTTCTTACCTCGGTTTTGGTGTCACGGTTCGATATAAGTTCGTTACAATTACATGTAAAACTGTACAGGGTCCATTTGCGTCGGAAGCAAAAAAAAAAAAAAAACGGGTGGGTCCTCCCTCAGAAAATTTTTACTGGAGTAAATGCCATTTCATGTATTCTAGTGCCTATTAATTAAACACGCAAACTAAACTCCGCTTCACGTCGTGCATTAATGCACAGCTATCCGCGGATTATCCCGCTGCTGATACAATGGGCATTTGCCAGCATTGACAACTTAAAGGGTAACTAAACCCCTGGTCAGAGCCTGACTCCACCCACTGGCAATATTTGAAAAATCTGGAAAAGTGGGCGGAGCCCAGCGGAGATAAGAGGGCATGAACGGATACTCTATCCTGATCGTTTTTTTTTTTTTTTTTTTTTATCCTTTATTTAACCAGGAAATACCCATTGAGATTAAAAATCTCTTTTGCAAGGGAGACCTGGCCAAGATAGGCAGCAAAATTACATCACATCATTACATACGTACAAAGACACACAAATGAAATCCAATTATGCACTTACAATGAAATCTCAATGAAAACATTGACATGTGAGGGAGTCCAACTCAAAGCATCTCATTCTTAACTTAAAAACACTCAAAGGAATCAATTTACTAAGTTTTAAGTTGTTCTGCAGCAAATTCCATGTAAAGGGAGCAGAATAAGCAAAGGCCTTTTTACCCAGCTCAGTACTGACATGTGGGACAGAAAACAAGACAACAGTCTGAGAACGGAGAGAGTAATGACCAACACTTTTTTTCATAAGAAGTGAACATAAATAGGATGGGAGCGCACCAAGAATAGCCTTATATATAAATGTATACCAATGACAAAGCCTCCGTGTGGCCAAAGCAGACCACCCTACACGAGAATACAACTCACAGTGGTGGGTGCGAGCTTTACAATTAGTAATAAATCTCAACGATGCATGATAGGCTGCGTCAATCATGTGAAGGCATTGAGCAGATGAATGCATATATAATATATCACCATAATCCAGCACAGATAAAAAAGTGGATGCCACTAACCGTTTTTTAACATTAAAAGAAAAGCACAGCTTATTTCGAAAGTAAAAACCCAATTTTAGCCTCAACTTTCTCACTAGACAGTTAATATGAGGCTTAAATGATAGGCAGTCATCAATAACAATACCAAGATACTTATAAGTTGTAACAGTCTGTTTTCAATACTCGCAATTCCAACTCCTGACTCGCTACAGTGGTTTTGACGAAACAAGATGGCTTTTATACTGCCATGGACGTGGTAGCGTGGTAAGCTGAACGTAACCTTCTGGATGGAGTGTGGATCGCCTGTGACTGACTGTATTTACCGAACCGTGACGTCTGTACCATGACATGTACTGTTACACCCTAAACTCGAAAAATTAGAATATCGCGCAAAAGTTCATTTATTTCAGTAATTCAACTTAAAAGGTGAAACTAATATATTATATAGACTCATTACATGCAAAGTGAGATATTTCAAGCCTTTATTTGTTATAATTTTGATGATTATGGATTACAGTTTATGAAAACCTTTTCACAATATTCTTATTTTGAATTTGGGGTTTTTATAAGCTGTGAGCCATAATCATCAAAATTATAACAAATAAACGCTTGAAATATCTCACTTTGCATGTAATGAGTCTATATAATATATTAGTTTCACCTTTTAAGTTGAATTACTGAAATAAATTAACTTTTGCACGATATTCTAATTTTTCGAGTTTCACCTGTATATAATCAGTCCTAGAACAGTTTCACATAATGAAACACTTCAGTCCAAAACAAAAGACTCAACAAAAACAGTAAAAAAAAGTCCCTTAACTTATTATTGTAGTCAATAATTTTATCCCTCAAAACTCATCTCTGATCACCAAAATGACATATTTAAATGTTTATTCATGCCTTAAAATAGCTTGAATGTAACTCGACACCCTTGCCTCATTTAGTATTCATGGTTCTATGAATATGCAAATTAGCCCCGCCTCCACTCACTCACTCAGCTCAGAGATCCACTGGTTGACGATCACACGTTGATCTGATTGGTTACAAGGTCGTTTGTGACGTCAGAAACACCAGCGATTTCAAACCGTGTGTTTGAGACTGTCTTTGGTTCACTGCAGTTTTAAGCAGAAAATACTCAGCAATGCTGTCGACTTATGAACTTACACATGGTTTGTCTTAAAGCATATTAAAAACACCACATAAACAGCGTGATTTTCACTACAGATAGACTTTAAAAACAAGATCTGCCACTGTATAAACTGTTAAGCATTGAAACACTCACTAATAGCAGGTGATTTGTGCTTTACAGGTGGAAGTCCTGCACCGGTGTCCCCTTCATCGCCCTCTTCTGCCCCGCTGACCGGCCCCAGCGCCGACCCCTCAGAGCCGGAGTCTTCCTCAGTGTCAGGAGGAGAGGACGGTCTCTCCATCACACCCAACCCGCCTGAGCCGGAGGAGAACGACAGCGGGACGAGTCCAGAGACGGAGGAGGAGAAAGCCCTGCGTCTGCTCTACTGTTCTCTCTGCAAGGTGGCCGTCAACTCGGTGTCACAACTCGACGCGCACAACACCGGTGAGCAGCTTCGCAGAGCGATTCGCATCGAGAACCCCGAGAATATAGCAAGATCAGTTCTTGCTAAGGCACAGGTGCTGCGTCCCAATTCGCATACTATCCGTCCTAAATAGTATTCGAAAATAGAATTAGTACGTCTCAAATCATAGTATGTTGAAATGAGTATCCAAAGAGACCCGGATGGTCTACTATTTCCGGTCAGAATCCGAAGTGCAGATCGATGCGCACTCTAACGGCTGATATTGCCCACAACCCATCGCGCGCTGGACGAGGATTCGGTTAGAACTACAAACTACAAAAAAAAACTACAGATATGGAGTCCGGCGGTTATGTAGAGAGGTTTAGATAAAGGGGTTTGAGTGATTAGTTATCAGTATCTAACCTGACGAAGATATATTTATTCAATGTTGTCTACATTATATTGCATCTGCAGCAGCATTGTGAACTTTTGTAAAGATACGTTTAGCCATTAACTTTTAAATGCATCATTACATTCAAATTGCAAACACATGAGGAGAGTCTCCGCATGAAAGACCCACGACTGGCAGATGAACGTGCGACTACATTTCTCTCCGAAACGGTAAGAAATTAAATTAGATTGAATGGAGGATTTTAACTGAGATGATTGACAGGGCAGTGTACGATGACAAGATGTACGCGACAGAGCTGTCCGTTAAAGATGACGAACTAATATGTCCCAAAGCTTGCCTACTCTTTTGCTACACACTCAAAAGTATGTACTTTTTCTTCCCAAAAGAGTACATACTTTAAGGGCGTAGTATAAGTAGGTGAATTGGGAGAAATTCAAACAGCGTTTTTGCGCCCATGAAGGGCACTTCGAGAAGGGGACTGTCACGGCCCGTAACAAATTATAGCTCGTTATTTTGAATAAAACAAATAATGGGTACGGACCGAACATATAAAAGAGTCACAGAGACTTCATGCCATATTCAAGACGCCAATAATCCACGCCTTTCTTCAATAACATAAGAAAAATATAACCAGAAAACAATACAATTCGCACAGGATGTTTACCAAAACATATTTGAATGAATATGGGCTTTCGCACTGGGTAGTTCTAGGATCCAGACACCAGGGCGGCTCCCCGAGAACTAATGGTTTCCTTAGGAAAGTTTTCCTGGTTGCGATCGCTCCGCCAGTAGGATCTCTTATGCCGAGTTCAGACTGCACGATTTTAGCCCCGATTTTGGCTCGCCGACAGGTTTTGAGAAATCGCAGACAAATGCCCGAAATCACAGGCAAATCGGTGCTCGTTCACGCGAGTGACAATCACGCAGTGTGAATGAGCAAAGACGCGATCTGAGAGAATCGTCGACGAGTCGCCGACGCCCGTGAGATATTTGGCATGGTAAATATCTGGACCTGTCGGCGATTCACAATCCTGCTGTGTGAATGTGTTCTGACTGAAAACTACATCGGCGATGACCGACAGCCAATGAGAGAGCAAGATACAGGGAGGAGGAGTTATAGACCAGAATATCAGTATTTTAATTGAGAATGAGGAGTCACGTGCCGATTTGGGCGGGGTCTGAGCCGGTCGGCCATTATGGTAGGAGACGCTATCGGTTGCCAGGGGCAACGCCTTCAGAACTTCACAGAGGCGCGACTAAAACATTCCAGAAATAGCGAAAGAGAGACAGCGCAGCTTAGTATTTGTTTACATTTTACATTTTACCGATACGCCGCAGTTTCTTTGGAAGATATGGAGAAGGAAGAGAAATGAAAGGGGTTCTATAGGGAGAGACTAAATAACAATGCTAGCCAGTTTAGAGAAACTGCTTGTCAATAAACTGACAGCAGCAACAGCGAGCCAAGCCTGAAAACACATTTCAGCACAGTTCGCCTTTTATTTAACACAAACGAACGAAATTAATACTCTGTTATTCATAGTTGTTTCATTTGTTATAGATCTGTACCGCGAAATGTTTTAAAAAGACACTTTTTAACTACGTACGATTCGCATTGACAGGGGAATGTCCGATCTGTCCGCTGGACGTTGCACGGCAGGTGCAAATGCACGTTATCTGATTCATATCAGATTTATTTCCACATATGAATGAGGCCTGAATGAAACATCAAGTATGACTGAACTCTCGCAGTTTAACGTTACAGGTTTGGGGGTTTCTAAGTCTTGCACCCAGCCGCAGCAGACTTGTTCAGCTTCTAATGACTTAAAGCTTCTGAACTCTTGCATTGTAGGCAGTAACGTTAGTCACTGATACCATAAACAAACCAGGTAATTAACTATGTCAGCGTATGTGAAAGGTGGTAGTGCTTTGGGTCTTTCGTCCATTCTGTAGCAGGTCGTACGGGTCCATGTTGATGTCAAGTAGTTTCTCTAAATAACGCTGCTTTGTGTTGTTATTTAGTCTCTCCCGATAGAGCCCCTTTCCTTTTGCTTCCCCCTTCTTCATTTATTCCCAAGAAACTGTGCCTTATCGCAAAAATGCAAACAAATATCAAGCTGCTCTCTCTCTCTGTCGCTATTTCTCTCGGTCTCACGGTCGAAGTAACCATGACAACGGATAGCGTATCCTTCCAAGATGGCGAATCCTTCCCACAATGCAACGCGGAGTAATACGCGTGACGTCACCTTCTCATTCTCAATAGATAGGTCTATATTTACAATTATATCAAACAGAAACAAAGCACAAACATTTGCATGACCAGCAGCAACAGCAGGACATTTGCAAAATTATTTATTTACCCCCAACTCTCTTTGCAAAACACAGTCCTTGCTCCCCTCGTCTTCCCAACTATTCCTGCATAAACTGTTTTTTTTATTTTTTTTTTATTTTTTTTTGCTACAAATCAGTGCACAGACAATTTGTAGGCTATCATTTTTAATAACAAATTCAGTGTCGCGCGAGAACTCCGGTCTCACGCACGCGTGATCTTCCGTTATTTCCTATCACTTCTCGCGTTTGTTTGGTTGTGAAACGTAGTTTGCGGACCTGGCAGAAGTTGTCGGCGGTTCTTTCTTTTGTAAAGTCATGCAGTGTGAAACCTATCCATCGTGCAGTGTGAACACAGCAGCAACTGAATGTTACCCCAGATAGTCATGCAGTGTGAAAACAACAGTGACCCGATTATTTTGAAAATCGTGCAGTCTGAACTCGGCATTAGGAAAGTTTTCCTGGTTGCGATCGCACCGCCAGTAGGATCTCTAAAGTGACGTGTGCCTCACTTGTTGTTGTGACTTTTATTTTGACGGCGCTGGGAACGCCAGAGCCTGAGCCACACAGCGCTCGCATTCTCCGTGTTCATAACAGTCCTGTCTAATACGTTATTAGATAACTATTATACATAGAAAGTAGACAGTAATGAAAAGCGTATGCCGTGTGGTTGATGTGCAGTGTTGCTGAGCAGAAATACATAATCATGTTTGGCTTGAGCCCCTCAAAATCGCGTTGGATTTTCTCCTCAGCGTAAAGGTAAAGAGGTCCATCTATCACTGTTTTACATGTTCGTAGAGTTAGTTTCTGGAGTAAATATATAGGCTATAATCTGTGTGTTTACATACCTTTTTTTTTTTAAATGGCGAATCCTGCATTTGGCTTGTTGGGTTGTGGAGGCATTTTCAGGCTAATTAGCCTAGGTTGCATTAGCTAACATTAGGATAACGTTACTGTTCAAAAGGTTGAGGTCAGTAAGATTTATTTTTTTAGCAAGAAATTAATACTTTTATTCAGCAAGGATGCATTAAATTGATCAAAAGTGACAGCAAACACATGTATAATGTTACAAAAGATTGTATTTCAAATCAATGCTATTCTTTTTAACTTTCTATTCATCAAAGACTCCTGAAAAACAAATCTGTCACGGTTTTACAAAAATATTAAGCAGTTTTCAACTGATGATAATCAGAAATGTTTCTTGAGAAGCAAATCATCATATTAGAGTGATTTCTGTAGGATCATGTGAGAGTGATTTCTGAAGGATCATGTGACACTGAAGGCTGGAGTAATGATGCTGAAAATACAGCTTTGATCACAGGAATAAATTACACTTTATTATATATTCACATAGAAAACAGTTACTTTAAACTGTAATAATGTTTCACATTATTGCTGTTTTTACTGTATTTTTGATCAAATAAATGCAGCCTTGGTGAACATAAGAGACTTCTTTCAAAAGCATTAAAACATCTTACTGACCTCAAACTTTGAGTCATGCTGTTTACTGATAAGAAAATAAGACACAGCTATACCGCAATATCCCATTTCTCTCGTTCCGAAACACTTTTTGCTCCAGAGAAATGTTGTGATGTGGAGCAGCTTGATTTGGTTCATGGTTTAGATCTTTTGAAAGATTTTTAAAACATGCTTATGGAGAAAATGAATCATAAAAAATCTTCTGAAACCAAAGCCGGCGGTCACAGTGGCTGCTTATTATTCATTATTTTATCCAGTGGATCTATTTCAATCTTTTCAGTTAATATTATTAGTTTTGTGCAGAAATTAGTACATGTGCATAATAATCTAATTTCAAGAATTTAAGCAAACGCTTTTAGTTTAAAAGGTTTTTAAAGGGTTAGTTCACCCAAAAATGAAAATTATGTCATTAATGACTCTCCCTCATGTCGTCCCAAGCCCGTCAGACCTCCGTTCATCTTCAGAACACAGTTTAAGATATTTTAGATTTAGTCCGAGAGCTTTCTGTCCCTCCATTGTAAATGTATGTACGGTATACTGTCCTTGTCCAGAAAGGAAATAAAGACATCATCAAAGTAGTCCATGTGACATCAGTGGGTTAGTTAGAATGTGTTGAAGCATCGGAAATACATTTTGGTCCAAAAATAACAAAAACTAGGCCTTTATTCAGCATTGTATTGTCTTCCGGTTCTGTTGTGGATCCGCGTTCAGTGCCGCCGCTGACGTAAGACGCTGCTGACGTGTGTCTGGTGTGTGTGTGTGTGTGTGTGTGTGTGTGTATGTCTGGTGCGTCCGAGCTTCGTTTACAGTCTGAGGGAGACTGTTTTGTTTCCGCTGGAAACAAAACAATCTTCGCAAACATGTCTAAGGATTTCCACACAGAGGAAGACTTGCATTTTTTTGCCCAGCCATATTTATTTGAACCCGAATACACGGACGCACCAGACGCACACACACACACACACACCAGACACACGTCAGCAGCGGCACTGAACGCGGATCCACAACAGAACCCGAACACACACACACACACACACACACACACACCAGACACACGTCAGCAGCGGCACTGAACGCGGATCCACAACAGAACCGGAAGACAATACAATGCTGAATAAAGTCGTAATTTTTGTTATTTTTGGAGCAAAATGTATTTTCGATGCTTCAACACACTCTAACTAACCCACTGATGTCACATGGACTACTTTGATGATGTCTTTATTTCCTTTCCGGACAAGGACAGTATACCGTACATACATTTACAATGGAGGGACAGAAAGCTCTCGGACTAAATCTAAAATATCTTAAACTGTGTTCTGAAGATGAACGGAGGTCTGACGGGCTTGGGACGACATGAGGGAGAGTCATTAATGACATAATTTACATTTTTGGGTGAACTAGGCTAACCCTTTAAGATTGACGAGAAACATAAATTCAGTCAAGTGTCTCTTTTGACTGCTAGTACTAATAGATATAAGCTACTCAACAATGTTTGCCACAAATGGAAATGAGATGCATCATCAGTAAAGACCCCGTCCAGCCCTCGCGGTTTTGTTTTCTCTGGCTGGCGGTGTGTCATTAAGATGATTAATGTTTTGAACCTGCCATGTTTTGTTCCTCAGGCACCAAACACAAAACCATGCTGGAGGCTCGGAGCGGGATCGGCTCCATCAAGTCCTTCCCGAGGACTGGGCTGAAGAGCAAACTGGTTACTCCCACTAAAGCAGACACAGGCCTGCAGAACAAGACATTTCACTGTGAAACCTGCGACGTGCGCGTCAATTCAGAGACGCAACTAAAACAGGTGATGCTGCGTCCTAACCAGACGTACAGTAGCACACACACTGTACACACTGCTGTTCAAACGCTTGGCATCCACAGCATCTCAGTTTTTGAAAGAAGTCTCTTCTGCTCACCAAGGCTGCATTTATTTGATTAAAAATACAAAAAAAACTGTAATATTGTTAAATATTGTTTCAATTTAATATAACTGTTTTCTATTTGAATATATTGTAAAGTGTAATTTATTCCTGTGATCAAAGCTGAATTTTCAGCTTCATTACTCCAGTCTTCAGTGTCACATGATCCTTCAGAAATTACTCTAATATGATGATTTGATGCTCAAGAAACTTTTATCAATGTTGAAAACTGTTTTGTACCTTTCTTTTACATTTTAAATGTCTTTACTGTAACTTAAATTTAATGCATCCTTTCTGAATAAAAGTATTAATTTATTTTATCCCCCCCCCCCCCCAAAAAGATACTGACCCCAAACTTTTGAATTTTAGTCTATAATGTTACAAAAGCTTACTATTTCAAATAAATGCTGTTCTTTTGAACTTTATATTCATCAAAGAATCCTTAAACTAATGATAATAAATGTTTCTTGCTCAGCAAATCATCATATTAGAGTGATTTCTGAAGGATCATGTGACACTGAAGACTGGAGGAATGATGCTGAAAATTCAGCTTTAATCACAGGAATAAATTACATTTTAAAATGTAATAATATTTCACAATATTACAATATATATATATATATA
Source organism: Rhinichthys osculus (assembly GCA_029959095.1). Classification (NCBI taxonomy): domain Eukaryota; kingdom Metazoa; phylum Chordata; class Actinopteri; order Cypriniformes; family Leuciscidae; genus Rhinichthys; species Rhinichthys osculus. Next base: position 2,262,201 of record JARWKJ010000016.1, on the reverse strand, counting down.
TTAATCAAATAAATGAAGCCTTCGTGAGCATAAGAGACTTCTTTTAAAAACATTAAAAAATTTAAAGGCAGTGTATTTATATATAATATTTTTGGGTTTTTTAATAATGTATATGTGGTTGGTTGAATTTTTGATTAATAATGTTATATATTTTATGGTTGTTGGGTAAAAATGTATAAAATAAATAATTAATAATAATAATAATAATGGCTGTCTACTGCTAGTGATACTCAAAGTCTTGATTCTCATTGGTTGATGAGTTGTTTTGCACAGAAAAAAAAATGATAGAGCATTTTGATTTTGTTTAATTCATTCAAAAATCTGCAGTGAAAATGGTGTTTTAATTTGGTCTGAAAAGTTACATACCATTAAGCGTTGTCAGACAATTTGTGACCTGTGTCTGTCAGCTCATCACATCTGTGTCACTTTCTGTGTTTTGCTCATCAGCATATCAGCAGCAGACGCCATAAAGACAGAGCGGCGGGCAAACCAGCCAAACCCAAGTTCAGTCCGTACACCAAAACCCAAAGAGGACCCACCAAACAGACCGTAGGTTCATGCTTTCTACCACAGCCGGCTGTAAATGCAGCTGCAATCTGTTTGTTTGAGCGGCCCAGAGGTTTAAAAAGTACCTGAAATCCACTCTTAATGTTGCCCATCCCTTTAAAACTCATCTTTGATCACCAAAATTACATATTTAAATTTTTACATATTTTATTTCTTCATGCCTTAAAATAGTTTGTATGTAAATTCGACACCCTTGCCTCATTTAGTATACGCGGTTCTATGAATATGCAAATGAGCCCCGCCTCCACTCACTCCCTCAGCTCAGAGATCCACTGGTTGACGATCACACGTTGATCTGATTGGTTACAAGGTCGTTTGTGACGTCAGAAACACCAGCGATTTCAAACCGTGTTTTTGAGACTGTCTTTGGTTCACTGCAGTTTTAAGCAGAAAATACTCAGCAATGCTGTCGACTTATGAACTTACACATGGTTAGTCTTAAAGCATATTAAAAAACACCACATAGACATAAAAACAATATTAAAAACTTGATTTTCACCACAGGACTTTAAGTCAAGTAGAGATGTCCTACTGCGAAAATGACTCCATTACATAAATCACCAATTCCAATTCCACTTGAGTCTTAGGGTTAGGGTTAGAGTATCTGTTTTTAACAGTAAGCTACTTAAGTATTTTACTCATACTGAACGTAGGCTCACAGATGCACTAGTTCTAAATGTTAGTGAAAAACAAGAAACAGCTTATTTGTGAGGAGAGCAATCACATTTATTTTCTAAAATCAAAATAAAACCAAACCCCTCTTAGACACACCAGCCTATTAAGCGCTCACAAACACTTAAAGGAACACTCCGACTTTTTGGGACTTTAGCCTATTCATCTTATCCCCCAGAGTTAGATAAGTCCATACATACCTTTTTCATCTCCGTGCGTGCTATAAGTCTGTTTGACGCACCCACCGCTAGCCTAGCTTAGCACAAAGACTGGATGTAAATGGTTGCAGCTAGCATACTAATCCAAATAAGTGACAAAATAACGGAAACATTTTCCTATTTACATGTTGTGATTCGTATAGTCACAGAGTGTACAAAAAACAAAGTCACATGAGACACAGACATATTTTAACTGTATACATACTGGGAACTATATTCTCTGAAGGCGAAGCACTGCTACTCGGGCGGAGTGATAACCGCAGCACCTGAGACGAGCCGTGGTGAGGAGCAGAGAGCGCGTCTCAGGTGCTGCGGTTATCACTCCGCCCAAGTAGCAGTGCTTCGCCTTCAGAGAATATAGTTCCCAGTATGTATACAGTTAAAATATGTCTGTGTCTCATGTGACTTTGTTTTTTTGTACACTCTGTGACTATACGAATCACAACATGTAAATAGGAAAATGTTTCCGTTATTTTGTCACTTATTTGGATTAGTATGCTAGCTGCAACCATTTACATCCAGTCTTTGTGCTAAGCTAGGCTAGCGGTGGGTGCGTCAAACAGACTTATAGCACGCACAGGGATGAAAAAGGTATGTATGGACTTATCTAACTCTGGGGGATAAGGTGAATAGGCTAAAGTCCCAAAAAGTCGGAGTGTTCCTTTAAGTCTCAGTTAAGTGCTCAAAAAGGCCAGTGATAAACCAATATAACAGATAAATTAAATAAGTGTCTATTCACACTAAGCCTAGGCTATTTACATTAAAGGGGTGATGAACTGAGAAATCAAATTTTCCTTGAGCTTTTGACATCTAAGAGGTCATCAAATTATAAGAATATCCTGTAAGTTTCAGAATTGAAAACGTCCTTGTTAGTCCAATAAAAGCTTTTATTGACACCAGGCTCAGCAAACGACTCGTTTTTCAAAGTGTGGAACTATGACGACAAAGAGGATAAAACACCACCCCTGCAGAAGAAGATCAACGCCTACTTCAACACGGCCGGTTTAGCCCCGCCCACCGATTCGCGCATTACACGAAACTCATTATAATATGCAAAACTGTTATCCACTCACAGCAGTGGGCGTTTACTTCCAAGTCTTCAATGCGAGACGCCCATAAAAACCGAGCGTTTTTGAGCTAGGCTCAAAACTAGGGTAGAAAATAGCCTATTACTTATTCATTTTGATGTTTTTGAATGTAAAAACCAAGCGAATGTCATAAGTTGACCTCAGACAACAATATAAAACAATTTAAAAAGCCAGTTCATGACCCCTTTAACTCCGCCCACTGACGTCTGATTGGGCCAGACAAAATTACGGACGCCGCTGGATCGTCAACAGTAGCAATAATGCACGTGGCATAAAGTTTTGTTTGAATCCGCATTTTAACGAACTCTCTACTCTCTTTTCCCATCACATATCAGATCAGAAAGGCATTTAAAGAAACTTAATAAAATATTCGAAAAGTGGAAATAAAGTGTCTAACGTGTGTTTAATAATAAAGTGTTTATGGGTTAGGTGTTGTCCCAATACGGTGGCATCCATATAATAATTTTAATACATTTAATAATTTACACTCAATGTTATTATTGCATACCATTTAATGTACAACAACACTGAGGTGCGAATAGTATCTGCCCCTATTTATCAGTATAAATAGCATCTAGCATCTGCAAATAGCCACTGCCATAAAATAATGTTAAAATTAAATTGTCAGAGCCCGCTTGCACTGGACGGGCTGGTTTCGGCCTCATATAAACACCTTTTACACGGTTAACAACTACCTGCTAATGCATTTATATTTTCAGAAAGTAGATTTGGGTGAGTAAGGGCAAAACACACAAGGTATAGTAGCTTCAATGCACTGTAGATGAAAAATTAGGTGCCGTGCAAATTGTAACAATCATTACTCATCACAAATGTATTGGAGTAAACAGTACCTATAATTATTCAAAAATGCAGTCTAGTAGAGAGTAAAAGTTGCTAATATCTTTAATATGTGTTAGCATTCCCATTAATCTCACTGGCAGTGGCCAGACAATGAAGGCCGTTCTGTTTTGTGATGCAAATATTATCCAGCTTTAATAGTGTCAGTCCAGACTGTTTCACAATCAGATGTTGCATGATGGATTGATGCCATGTTTAATAAAGACGAAACACATTTAACGTTGGTAATGTGGCACATTTCTGAGTGAAACTCTGGGAAATAATGAAGATGTTTGGATAGTGTGATGGTGGTTAATATTATTTTTTAGTATAATAAGTCATTTTAAAATATATAATATTACAATATAATGTAAACTAGCATGCGTCAGTAAGATTTTTTTAATATTTTTGAAACGAGTCACTTCTGCTCACCAAGGCAATTTGTTATTTGATCAAATAAAAACAGTAATATTGTGGAATGTTATTACAATTTAAAATAACAGTTTTCTATTTGAATATATTTTAAAAATGTAAAAAAAGCTGAATTTTCAGCATCATTACTCCAGTCTTCAGTGTCACATGATCCTTCAGAAAGCCCTCTAATATGTTAAACTTGCTGCTCAAGACAACAGTTTAATATTTATCCTGAATTTTGCTGAACGCCGTGAACGGTGATTAATATGGTCTTTTCCTGGAGTACGTCAGCAGAATTAGACATTTCAGAGGCAGAGGAAGTCATTACATATTGATGAACGATTATCAAAACAAATTTCTCCTTTCGAATAACACGTCCTGATGAATTGTACACATCAAGGCCATTTATTAAAGCTATAGTTCACCCAAAAGTGAAAGTTTTGTCATTGTTTACTCGCCCTCATGTCGTTCCAAACCCATATGCTGTTATGTTTTTCCAATTTGTTCCATGCAACAGCAGCATCTGTTAAGCTCAATGTGAACAAATGATATTTCAAAGATTTCCAGTCTCATGCTTACACAGATCTGTCACATGGCTTGTGCATTACTCCACTACTGTTGTGGTCACTGTGATCTGTTGTATTAAAACAGTTTTGTGTTCCACTGAAAAGAACAACCGCATACGAGTTTGGATCAACATGAACATAGTGAAGTATCGCTTAGATCAGGGGTTTTCAAACGTTTTGGAGTCAGGGACCCCGGGTTTTCCAAGGACCCCCTTCATAATTATAACCGTGATTAAACCCAAGGTTAATGCACTCTAAACAATGCTGGGTTGTTTCAACCCAAATTTGGGTCAAATATGGACAAACCCAAATGTTGGGTTAAAAATGTAATTTAAAATTTTAACCCAACTTCAACTTTCACTTTCAACTGTAAACATTTTTTATTACATTTTTAACCCAACATTTGGGTTTGTCCATATTTGACCCAAATTTGGGTTGAAACAACCCAGCATTTTTTAGAGTGTGTAGGTGAGAGTAATGGGCATAAAATTCATTGGTTTCATTGGTGCAAACGGTCCCCATTGTAAACCTACTTTTTAATAATAGGCTACAGCTCAATTTTATCAAGCCTATTTACCGTATTTTCCAGAAAATTCCAGAAAAACCTGGTCAAACTTGCGTTGTTGAGAGAAAAAACACTGATAATAAGTTGCATATAAGTCGCATTTTATTATTAGATTCAAAAATAATGTTAATACTGGTAAATTAAATTAAACCTCAACAAACTCTAAACACTGTAAACATGTATCTGACTTCCCCTCTCTCCAAATCCTTTCAATCTTGTTCTTTCTTTCGATATATATTGTATGTTCAGATATTCATCCAACAACATATAATAAGAACAATGATTAAAGACTTCAGAGGAAGCAAGCTCTGAACCAATATGCCCCAATGCTACACTTTTCTGTATATCCTAATCTTTTGTTAACAAATATGTATTCATTACTTTTGCCTTAAATTAATACATTGTTTAAATTAATACAATATTAGCTAACTCTCGTCTCCATTGACTTTGTATTGACTGAAGCTGCCTCCTTGTCATTTATGACTTATAACAAAAAAACTAAACAATGTCTAAAAGCTTCTATGTGACAATGTGTACAGCAAACAAGCTAAAAAAAAAAAAAAAATACGTTTTTATAAGCTTTCGACCCCAAAAAAACGAAAGACGAAAGTGGATACAGGCAATAAGATGTGAAGCAACAGTTGGAAGAATGGGTAAATTGTGAGATCCTGACACTCAGTATAAAAATACACTACATGTGCAGTAAACATTTTGTCACTGGTAAGTCAAATATCAAAATCAGTTTTATATATTATATTTCTGTAAGCTAAGATATCCCTGTTCCCCTCCAGCGGCGTAAGTTAGTTCTCAGAGTAATACGACACGTTGTGCTCTGTCTCAATTGCCTGTATCCACTTTCGTCTCATTAAATGCTCGTTTTTTGGGCTCGACAGCTAATAAAAACTTATTTCTGGGGTTTTTAGCTTGTTTGCTGTACACATTGTCACATAGCAGCTTTTAGACATTGTTTTGTTTTTTGTTATAAGTCATAAATGACGAGGAGGCAGCTTCAGTCAATACAAAGTCAATGGAGACGGTTGGATGGATTTCCCCATGGTGGGCGTGGCCTTCGTGGGCGTGGTCTCAAGCCTAAGCCCCTCCCCTTCCGGTCGACCACCATGGGACCTTATTTCGGGAAAATATTGTATGGTAGTCAATGGCGAGAGACAACAAATATTTTGATCTCGTTTGAATTGTGCCCTGAATTACACATATGATGTTTGTCAATTTAAAAGATACATTTTAAAGTCAAGAAAGTCGCAGTTTGATGTAAAACTGTTGAGGTGTAAGACTGTGAAAATACGCAAAGACTACAAACCCCAAAGGCGCACATTTCCTCTCAGTGAATGAAGCTAACTCTACTGAAGCTAACTCTACTGAAGCTAACGTCTGTCATTGTTTCTATAGTCTTGCGTTATAATCGTAACGTTACGCCGTCATCGAGTGTGTTGTACCAGACTGCACACACACGAGCAGCGGATCTCGCTCGTTGTTTCGCTTCCCGGGAGATGTAGTTCATCGAGCGATTTTCACATAAAACTAAATGTTACTCTTCTGTTTTATGACAAACTGCGCCTTTCTTGACTTTCATAATTATCTTTTAGATTGACAAACATCATATGTGTAATTCAGGGCACAGTTCAGACGGAATAAAAAGATAAGTTGTCTCTCGCCATTCATATTTTTTCCAAATAAGGTCCGGAAGCGGAGGGGAGGGACTTAGGCTCTCTATAGTGAAAAGCACTATACAAATAAATGTGAATTGAATTAAATGAATAATTGAACGGCAACAATAATTGATTATAATGTATTTTAAACTTTTGACCGGTAGTGTATAATATCTAATTACAGATTCTCTCTCCAGCAGGTGAAGATGTCAGTCGGTAAAGATCTCTGCCCGCCGCTGAGCACCAGATTAATGCCGTCTCACCTGGCAACCGTCGCCGCCGCCATAAGCTCCGCCTTTCCTTCCCTTAACCCCGCCCTCTTTCAGACTCAGCTGCTCCGCCCTGCTCCTGGGCCAATCAGGACTGCGCACACACCTGTGCTGTTTGCCCCTTATTGACCTTTGACCTCAGACCTCTGGCGGATCTGATCATTAACCCCTCCCCCATGACCTCACACTGGGTTAGCCCGGATCTAATGCGCAGTATCGCAATAATTTAAAAACAAAACAAACCAGGTAACTATGCATCGTCATTTACATATGACACACTGACGTTAAGCTATAAATGTACCGGTGACGATTTGATTTTTGATGATAATTCATCATCATCATCATCATCACTATCATCATCGCTTGCAAGTACAAGACTGATTTGTAAATTTAAGGTGAGTTTGGGAACGCATAGATGTTTATTATAGGGGGATGAAATGTTGTATTTCTCTGCTGTTTTGCACTTTAAGCCTTTCTGTTGTTGATTTCAGTGCTTTTAATGACTAGATCTCTTCCTGTTCAGCTGTTGTTTTACTGTAACCATGTCAGCAGGGCTTCATTTGTCAATGGACACATTTCACATTTCCAGGAGGATTATAAAAGTACTATGGAAAGTATCATTTTTATGTTCTTATTTGCTCCAATAGCAAAAGAAAATAGTGTATCTGTGACTAAAAAAGAGGTGAAAAGAATATCAAGAGTTTGATTACGTTGGTGAGAAGAGAGAAAGAAGAGAGAAAGAAGTCATCATTTCCACAGCAGTTGTGTTTACTAGTTTACTAACCAGTCATTTAATGCCAAGGTAATATAACAAAGTGTATTGTTATAATAAATGTACATTCGATTGTTTTAAAATGTATAAAAGAAACCGAAAAGGGTCTATTAAAAACCACAGATTAAGAAGCTGGTCATGGATTTAGCAGGTTTTGGACTTTAGAAGTTTTAGCCAATCACCTAAGCTGTAAATAACCATGTGACTGATCATGCTAGAGCAGGAAAACGATGTCATGTTAATTCTGATTGGCTGCTGACGTCAAACACAGAGAAAGTCCATTTCACACTTTAAAGACTCTCCAAAAAATGGTCACTGGTGTTAAAATTTATCACAGTCCAATCCCAGATTATCCAGATCCAGCTTTTTCCAATGCAAATTAAGCCCTGTTGTACCTGTAAGTGTGCGTGTGTGCGTGCGTGTGTGTTAGAAGTGTGTGTGTGTGTGTATGTGTATGTGTGTGTTAGAGGTGCGTGTGTGTGTTTGTGTGTGTGTGTGTTAGAGGTGTCTTAGAGGTGTGTGCGTGTGTTTGTGTCTTAGAGGTGTGTGTGTGTGTGTCTTAGAGGTGTCTTAGAGGTGTGTGCGTGTGTTTGTGTCTTAGAGGTGTGTGTGTATGTGTGTCTTAGAGGTGTGTGTGAGTGTGTTTGTGTCTTAGAGGTGTGTGTGTGTTAGAGGTGTGTGCGTGTGTTTGTGTCTTAGAGGTGTGTGTGTGTGTGTGTGTTAGAGGTGCGTGTGTGTGTTTGTATGTGTGTGTGTTAGAGGTGTGTGTGTGTTAGAGGTGTCTTAGAGGTGTGTGCGTGTGTTTGTGTCTTAGAGGTGTGTGTGTGTGTCTTAGAGGTGTCTTCGAGGTGTGTGTGAGTGTGTTTGTGTCTTAGAGGTGTGTGTGTGTTAGTGGTGTGTTAGAGGTGTGTGTGTGTGTGTCTGTCTCTGTGTGTGTGTGTGTGTGTGTGACGTGTGTGTGTTAGAGGTGTGAGTGTATGAGTGCGTGCGTGTGTGTGTGTTAGAGGTGTGTGTGTGTGTGTGTTAGAGGTGTGTTAGAGGTGTTTGTGTGTGTGTGTGTGTGTGTGTGTGTGTGTGTGTTAGAGGTGTGTGTGTGTTAGAGGTGTGTTAGAGGTGTGTGTGTGTACAGTAGAATGTAGGGTAAAGATTTGATGATTTCTTAAGTAAAATGCTGCTGATTCATGTCAAAGCAAGGTTAAGACATATAGTGAGATGTTTGCAAAACAGATGAATATGTAAATTTGTAGTTGTGTGTTTGCGTGTGTGTATGTGGGGCTGAGTTAACGGGCTTTCCACCTGAAGTCGTCCCTGGAAACATCTCATGAATATTACATGAGCTACTGGGGCCACAAAGCTTGTCTGTCTCTTCTTGCAATGTGAAAACCGATAAACAGTTTCAAATAAACAATCCTGCTTTCTTAACTTGCTTGTTTGAAGAAAATGAATTCACTTAAGAACAGACATGTGTATACATGTGCACACACACACTAACTTTCAAAAGATTTGAATTAATACTTTTATTCAGCAAGGATGCATTACATTAATCAAAATTGACAGTAAAGACACTTACAATGTTACAAAAGATTCTGTTTCTAATCAATGCTGTTCTATGAAACTTTCGACTTTCGATAAAATAAAAAAATATGCGACATTTTGACAAAAAATATGAAGCCGGTAAACCAAGGTTAAATGGCAAAAAAAAAAAAAAACTTAAAAGTATCATAAAAGTAGAAAATTCAAAGTATTTTCAAATTTGCAATCATGTGACACTTGAGAACCAATGACGTTTGCCGTTAAAAATCAACAGTGCTGGAAAGAAGAAACCAAGCTCAGACATTTCAATGGCATTCACAATGAGAGTGAGTTTATATGACAAATTGATCATTTCGAGTGTGAACTATTGCTTTAATGGATTGTGTTGAGAGAGAGAAAAAAACGCATGCACACCAATTATCTGGACTTTGCTTGTTTTGGTCCACGAGACGGTAAAAGTGAGTCATATTTGCAGTCACTAATCTACAATTTACCTCTTTTAAGAACAAAACAAAAGTGCCTATAAAAAGCCAATATAAACGGTGTTTTGAAACAAGCGCTGGTTTCCAGGAGGTTCTGTGCGTTATGAAATGCCGCTGCCATCAATTTCACTTTCTGACATTCCTGTATGAGTCACATTTGTCAAAAGCTCATAAGTCAGCAGACGTGGACTTTCTCGTGAACTTTCGTCTATAAATCCGTGCCGTGGCTTGATCCGTGTGGAAAGGCGACAGGTGTGGCGGTCCAGTAATGAACAAACAGTAATGCTTGCGGAGAGGGAAATGCTTGGCTTTGTCTCGCTGTCTCTCAAACGATAATGGTGAACATCTGCATGTAGGAGTCGGTGTGTTCAGTTTCAGAGGAAGGTCAGTTCCCTGACAGGAGACAGGTTGTATTTTATCCCAACATGGAGCCAAATCAGATTCCAATCATCCAGCTTTTTTATTTTGTTGTGTTTTTTAGAGCATCACTGAAAAAATAATAATAATAACACTGTGGATGGAATATTCCGGTTTTGACGTCTTCAAATGTAAATGCATCGGTTCTCATGATTTACAATTCGGTCATCATTTAACATAATCAAACTTGTCATTCCAAATTGGTCTTTTACTTATATTGAAAGCTTATGCATGGCAAACACTAGCCTGGTTAAAACCAGACCAGTGTTGCCAGATCTCGCGAGACAAATAAGCAACCAGGCCCGTGAAAACAAGCCCAAAACAAGCGACTTTTTCTCATAGATAGACAGTAAAAGAGCTTTTTTCTACGGAGCCCCCCTAGGTTCCGGGAAGAGAAAAATAAATAAACTGTGTGCACGGTTTTACAATCCGTGGGGATGGATAGTTTTAAACTGTGGGTACAGATTGTCAATTTACATCCATGTGGACAGATTGTTAACAGCGCAGTTGTGTAAAACTGTGCACAGTACAGTTTATTTTACTTCAGTAATGAAGCTTGGCTGTCCATCTAGTGAAAAATGTTGGTACCGCGCCCAAATAAAATCTCACTAAAAAGCTAATTTTTTGAGATATCAACCTAAAATTTGGAACACAACTTCTTTAGATTTTTGGCTTACATTTTCTTGCAGTTTTAGAGTAAAATATATTTTGTAATATATATATATTTTATAGAAAATATAAATAATTATATTTTTACATTGTTCATTTTCATAAACTCAAACTTGTATAACTTTTTTTCTGTTTCACTTTCATAATTTCATAATACTTCACTTCAACAATAATATGGCAAATGTCTTCTTTAAAATAAGACCAACCATAGGTCTATATTCCAAAGCATTCTTGAATTACAACCATTTAAGTTTGGATAGTGATTTTCATGTCTATCTATGCGAAAAAAGGGGGAGTGACAGTTAAAGGATTAAACAAATATTAAACTATAATATCTATATCTATAATATCTAAAATATAATTAATATATAAAAACTCTCCTACAGTCCAGTCACCATCAGTCGCGACGGTCGCAATTCATTTAAACGTCACTCACTGACGTTGTCGTTTTCCTAACCAGAAAAAAACGATTGCCCTGCTCTGCCTCTGATTGGCTAGTACTCGTTGCCATCTGGGTCAGAGCCAATTAGAAGCAGGATGTGGGTGGGAAAAAACTCTACTGTCTCCTGTGTGTATGGGGAAAAGGGGAGGGACAGAGGTAACAGGCAAGACAAACTCCTACGTTTAAATAACATATAGAAAATATCTGCTTGACAACGAGCTGGGAACAAGCCCAAATAAGCAACTACACTTTAGAAACAAGCCCAAAAAAAACGCGACCCGCGACTACCAATATTTGTAAGCGACTTTACAGAAAAGCAAGCCCAAAGTCGCTTATAATAAGCGGACTTGGCAACACTGAACCAGACCATTCTCAAACAAAAGCGTCATAGACAAATCATTTCCAGAGGGGCGTCACCAACGGACGTCGCGGATAGAGCTAAACCCAATCAGAGCGATGAAGGAGATGACGTATGCAGAGCGTCCGAGTGTTGTTCTTTGCTCAGTTTTTAACTAAAAGGAAACGTTCAAATGGCTTAAAACAGACGCGATAGCTGATTGGAACGAGTTATGTCCGACGGCGGCATCCATCTTTGTAATGTAGGCTACAAAATCTGCTTCAAAATCCCAGCGCTGTCGTCATCGTGTAAAGCCCGCCCCAACGCTTCTGATTGGTGCCTCGATTTTGACGGATTGGAAATGGGCTTGAATGAGCTCTTTGCCAGACAAACTTTCAGAGCAAATCTAAATTTGCCGGAAGTTGTCTGGGTTTTCCCAGGCTAGGCAAACACTATATAGCAGTCCATGCAATGGTTTTGTGTGAGTAAGAGTGAAATGTAAGTTATCTACTGATGATTTCCCCTCAAATGTGAGTAGGGTCTCCCATGGACTTCACGATTTGTATGATGCATATGTAGGATCAAAATGTGTTTATTTTTGGTTATGATGCAGCTTTAGAAGCCAGTTAGGGGGTTTTGAGACTTTCCACAAAATATCATAGAGGTTCATCAATGCAATGATGAGTAAAAGATGACAGAGTGTTAATTTCTAGGTGAACTATTCTTTTAATAACGCTGTCAGACTCTCTGAAAAGGTTTTAAAAAATGTAATTTCGATCCATGTTCGTTTCAAATAGCATTTTCATTTCTCTGCTAACGGTATTTTGAAAGCGTTCGTAATGCGTTTGAGTGACGAGATGTTTTGAGAAGGCATTGTGTGTGTGTGTGGGATTCACGTGCTGGATTTATTTCCAGAAATCCATTTTTCATACCCTCCCAGCCCACCGTATAACACTTTACTCCGCACTCGAAGCCTCGCACTTCTCTTCAAGTGCCTGCGGGGAGATCTAAAGAAGACTAATGAACATGACGATCCTCGGAGGACGAGCGAGGAAACTCGAGCGCTCCGGTCGCCTGTGCGTCGCTTTGATTCCTGATCATGACAAATGCAGTAATTAGCATGCAAGTCCAAGAGGAGCAAGTTCTCTTTATTCCTGCAGGTTTATAGCGGATCCTGCTAAGTACGCCAGGCCTGTCTTCACGCGGAGACGGCATGATGCATCAAGCCAAAAACACATCTTCTGCCTGCAATTTTATGGCTCATGTCAACGGTGCTCTCTCTTTGATTTTAGCCATTGTTTGAAGCATTGAAGCACTCGAGATGATGGATAACATCAGTGGTGTGCCTGTTACGCCCAATTACAGGTCTTAATAACGGAGCCGAAGTCTGCTTTTAAGCAAGAAAAATCGAGTAATTTATGACAGAGACTCCAGAAGGGTCATCCTCACAGTGGCTGTGAGCTTGGAAGAGGGTCATTCTTATTATTCTGTGGTCAAGCATCACCATTACTGTTGCTCACATATACTTTGGGATTTGAACAAGCCTCTAGTCCTAAGGATTGCATTTAGACCTGCGACTTGTGCTCAAATGTTTATTGCTATGAACGTGAATGATTTCTCATATCGTGTTGTTGTTGAGGAGGAGAGGTGTGTTTTTACTTTTCTAACCAATCACACACACTATTTTCCAATGAAAAACGCCCTGGCAAGTGATTGGAGGTCGATTAGGAATCTGGATTATTTTTAATAGATATTTAGGGTGACCGTATCAGTTTATCAGGAACTTTTCCAGTTTCACAAGGTCTGTTCCAATTTCATGCATTTTTCCATTCTTTTCTGTTTCAGTTGAACGCGTTATTAACGGCGTTAACGCAAACCCATTTTAACAGCGTCAGTTATTTTATCGCGCGATTAACGGTCTTTTTGGCCTAGCAAACTTTGTAGTTTTTTTCACATGCTTTTGCAACAGGACGCGGCGCTGCGCTATGAAACCCATTCATTTCAATGGCTTGCGCCGCGCGAGGACGTTTTGTTGCTTCGTCGACCAAAGCGCAAGCGGATCTAGCTAGACCGGAAACAAAACGCTTTGGTCGACGAAGCAACAAAACGTTCTTCGTCCTCGCGCGGCGCAAGCCATTGAAATGAATGGGTTTCACAGCGCAGCGCCGCGTGCTGTTGCAAAAGCATGTGAAATAAACTACAAAGTTTGCTAGGCCAAAAAGACCGTTAATCGCATGATAAAAAAATTGACGCCATTAAAATGGGTTTGCGTCAACGCCGTTAATAACGCGTAATAACGCACACACTCGTTTGGGCTTGCGAGCCGGCCAAATAGTAGGTTAACGTTACTTTTTGAGTGGATGACGAGCGCGAGACGCCGAAATGGATGCCAATAAGATTCTGAATGGAAAGTTTACTTTTAAAAAGTTGCCAAATGGTTCCATTGACGAGACCAAAGTGATCTGTGTGTTTTGTCGTTGTGAACTGAGCTATCATCATCGCAGCACGTCCAGTCTGAAACACCACTTGATGATGGCCAAGCACACACACACACACACACACAGCTGATGCGAATCCTCCGCCCCCTCGTCAATATCAGGACCTCGTCAGTATTTCTTTCACCCTTTTATTGATGGACAGTGTTACATTGTGTGAGATTATTTGCTCCAAGTGAGAATGTTAGTGTGAAATTGAACACAGTATATGTCAATGTTGTTCTCAATAAAAAACATTTGCACAAAGCAAGCCGATCCACTTTTCCATGTTGATAAGAGCATTAAAATGAGAAAAAATAATGGGACAAAAAGAAATTAAGATACATTTAGAATAGATAAAAATGTTTTCATTTTTTCTAGTTTTCATGCATTGTTCCATTCTGAATTAATGACTGATTAACTGATTAAGTGCATAAAATCGGAACAGACCTTGTGAAATTGGTAAAGTTTCAGAATTTTGAAATTAATCAGTCAAGATTAATTAAAAAATTCCAGAATGGAACAATGTATGAAAACGGAACAAAATAAAACAATGCATGAAATTGGAACAGACATTGTGAAACTGGTGAACTGAGACATCTGGTCACCTTAAATATCTATAAAAAAAATATTTCTTTTTCTTTTTTTTCACTGGAACAATGCATGAAAACAGAACAGAATGGAACAATGCATGAAAACCCTTAAAAAAATCAATGAAGTAAAAAAATAGAAACAACCATTCAAAAGAGAATATACACTGCCAACCATCTTCTGTATAAATATTCTAGATAAAAAAAGAGCGACAACTTGGCAACCACTCTGAACTTTATACAATAAAATAAAAAGGATTCTAGATTAATTAGTTGTTGGTGCCATTGAGCCGTTTGCTGCTAATTGTATTAATGTCCATTTGCACATACCTATTTTAATATTCTTTCTAGTCTGGATGCATTATGCACACTCACTGGTATACAGCGCACCCTTAAGAGTTATACAGAGCAAATAATACGTTTGAATAAAGTCCTAAAGTTAAGAGTAACTCAGCGAGGTTTATGCCTAAAGCACTAAAGCGGTGACAGAAATGATACCTTGTTCTGTTTATGGTTAACCTCCAGAGTTCTCGCTGGCAGCGTTCAGTGTCATTACGCCGGAGTGTTTCTTTGAAAAGCAGGGAAGGTCATCAAAAATGCATTTGCTAAATAACCCAAACTCAGAGCCCTGGAAGAGCGAGTGCACTTAAAGGTGTAGTTCACTCCAAATTCTCTCATCTTTGTGTCGTTCCAAACCCGTAGAACTTACTTTCTTTTGTGTTTCACTGAAATAATACGCCGTCCAAACGACTTTGAGGGTGAGATGTTTCTTTAAGGCCTTCAGTGGGGGGAACCCTCAACTTCTTAATGTTTTCCATAAAAACTTTATTAATGTTTGCCTTAAGGGTGGATTAAGGAATATGGAGGGTGGAAGAAAAAAACATAAAATCGATCGTTAGGAGGACATCTCTTGGGTCTCGGAAAGAAAAGCCCAAACGGCTTCAGATGTTTCCAGTTCATTCCCATAGGAGATACAGTGTGTTTTTACAGGCGTGATGTGAGTGATTCACACTGCATGTCTGCAGTGTTACACGGCAACTGTTGCTAGGGCTTAATTCTTGACAGCAACAGCGTTTTGAGTTCAGAGGACCGCTGTTTCCAAGCAGATCAGGACCTATTTTGGGAAATGACAAATACATGATTAGATTTGCAATTTATCACATGACATGACATCTTATTGAAGCTGTTTCAGTCCTGTGCTGCTTCTGACATCTTTAACACACGTTACCTCCACAATCGGATGCTTTTCTGATTGAAACACGACGTTAAAAGCGAAAACAGAATAGAACTTGATCTTCTAAGAAGTTAGGAAAAGTAAGAGGGCTTGATGACATCAGCCAAAGAGGGATGGATTATTACATCATTGCATTTTGATAAAGACTTACAACAACTTTTTTGATTTGTAGTAACACACACAGAATTGTTCAACAAGAACATCAAATTATTTGTAAGTTTATTATTAGATATTTAGGGTGACTCAGTTTATCAGGGACTTTCCCAGTTTCACAACGTCTGTTCCGATTTCATGCGCTGTTCCATTTTGGAATTAATCAGTCAATATTAATTCCAAAATTCCAGAATGGAACAATGCATGAAATCGGAACGGAATGGAACACAGGGACACTTTGAATTTCATTCAGCAAAAGGAATTAATCTTTAAGTCATTTCATTAATTTGAGCTGAGATAAAAAATCATTTTTTCAATAGCTAATTCCTCCGAACACATCCACATACGCAACCTTTTATAATATTACGAATTATGAAAGCCAAAGATAAATTATGACCAACGCAATGAACATGAGCGACTCGTCACTGTCACAGAGATGCATGACGACTGTAGGAGTGAAGCATTGTTATGCAGTTGCATTCATATTTGCAATAATCTGTTTTGGGCCTAACTGCAAATTGACAAAAAAGTCTAGAGCATAAAACTTTGTTGTTATTAATTTCGCTATTTTGTCCAAATAAACTGAATAAAACAGAAGAATCAGCGGAAGCAGTCTTATTTTGTATTACACACTATAGTTTTTAATCATATTTTGAATAATTTAATAGCTATTTTAATTTTATTAAAAAAAAAATTTATTTGTGCTTTTGTAATTATTACTACCGGTAATATAGGTTTAATTTATTTTTATTTCCAGTTATTAATTTTAGTGCTTCAACTCATTTCAGTTAGTTGCCAAGGCAACATTTAAAAAAAAAAAAAAAAAATTCATAAGTTTTCAATAGTTTAATTTAAGATTTAGTGAATGATGCCAGGAAGAAACTAAAAATGACATTAACTATAATGGAAAACATTTTCTATCATTTCGATTGAATAAATCCATCTTTTGGAACTGTTACTCCCATCACTTCTGAGACTTCAAAGATGTGGTATCTCTACAGGGATACATCTGATCCCCTCTCTGTTTGACACCATCACCTGTTCTTTCATTGAGAGCGGATGAAACGGAGAGTGGAGTGACAGTAATATATGCAGCCGGAGAGTTATCATCTTAATAGGACTGTCAGACCGGTGTCATCTCAGGGCTGCCGGTGACAGGAGATGCATATCGTGGCAGAAAACAACTCGGATGTCCACAATGTCACCTTGTTGTTTCAATGTCCAAACCTTCACAGGGACAATAAATTAGCTCGAATATTGCAGATTCTTGAGACACGGGACAAAACATGTCCCACTATTGCACTTCTTGTCATTAGTTTAGAAAATAGCAACATTTCTACTCTAAAAAAATTATCGAAGACCACAAATTACCACCATTTTTGAAAAAGCTTTAACTTTTATACAGGTGGAACTCTGAATATTGTGCAAAAGTAATTCAGTAATTCAACTTAAAAGGTGAAACTAATATATTATAGACTCATTACATGCAAAGTGAGATATTTCAAGCCTTTATTTGTTATAATTTTGATTATTATTATGGTTTACAGCTTATGAAAACCCCACATTCAAAATTAGAATATTACATGAAATCAATAAAAAAAAAGGATTTTAAATATAGAAATGTCGGCCCTCTGAAAACTATAATAATGCATATGTACTCAGTTCTTGGTTTGGGCCACTTTTGCATGAATTACTGCCTCATGCTATTAGCAAAATATTCAAATTTTTCGAGTTTCACTGTATATCACTGTACTTGTTCATATTCTTTGGGATTTTTAGATAATTTCCCTCATTTTAAGTAGTTTCAATTGTACAACACCTAAAATGGCTCCCAAATTTATGTGATATCAAATAGGGTTCTTTTGTAAGATTTTCTCCAGTAGATGGAGGCGAGAGTCATCCAGTTCATTTATTCATGCATTGAAGTTAATGCTAGATTTGTCAGATGTTTATTAAATAGTGGACATGAAATTACAGTCTTATTAGTGAGCAAACTCAAGAACCATAATGATGCACAGCATGTGAGTTCCTGTAAACAGTGTTGAAACCACACTAATTGCTATGCTACTTCAACTTTTATTTATTTAATTTTCATTCTGTGGCCTGCTTTGTGCAGTGTTTTCTGAATCAGTGATTGTCAGAATGTGCGTATCGACCCAGATGAATTGGGCCATGTCCAATTTGCATGCATATTGATTTTGATTCACACAAAACACAATGGCCTGTGAGTAATTTGCATCACCTGGACACCAAATTGCCCTGATTTAATCTGACTGGAGGGCAGTGGAGCTCTTTGGAAAAGCCCAGAGAGACTCACATCGGAAAACTTTTAAAGCCGTGTTTAACATAAACGCTGAAAGAGTAAAGTTTGAGTTTTCTAGAGGAGAAAAACATCTTCCGCATCGCGCACATCTGGAGAAGAGTCCTGCTGCCCTCTGCTGGATAGGAGGAGCACGTGCAGGTAAGGAAAAAACTTTTAACGCCGAAAAACTAATGATTTTTTTTCTTGAAAAGTGGGTAATGTGGTCAGTAAACAATCTCTGCACACGCACAACTATTACTATCCACGAGTTATGTTAAAGCGGAGGCAGATAAACGGGTGATTTCTGCTCCAGAAACTCGACATTTATAGGGGACTTTCAGGGTGAAATCTCATGTTTAGGCCAGACATCAACTATCTTTACCCTAATGTAGACATCATATTTGATACGCATTGTAATGCATTGCATTATGTTTTTTGTCCCCCACAATAAAAAACTACAAAGCTTTGATCACAAAACTAAATATTTGAACAGCATTATATCAAAGCATGTTATTAGGAGATATAGAGTGGCAGACGACATTTGACTTATCCATTTTATGCAAGTATCTGTTATAAAGATCTCATTGATTTATGTTCCAAGCATTAGAATTTCATCTTACTTTTTAGCCATATAAACATCTGCATATTTTCTAAATTGCTCCTCACTATGAGTCATAAAAGCCTGATGAATAAAATATGATTTTTATCAAATATGATAAAATACGTATGCAAATTTTTTTTAAGATGTAAAAATGTTTTGTCTAAAGGTTCAATAAAACATTCCCTTTCAATATATATATACACATCTATATAATGAAGCCTGGCATATGATATATATATATTTTTTTTTTCATATAAAAATGTGTCCACTTAAAATGTGACATTTCTGCACCACTAGCAGGATTCAGAATTACTGGCCTAAAGCAAAAATACCACAGAAATTGTGAAGAAACATACATTGGAAAAGCTGATGCTGCATGTTTCATCACAATATTCAGAGCTCAACTAAAAACACTGTGAGGGAACTTCATGCACGCCTCCTCAAACTGGATAATTTACCTCAAAAAAGCAAACGTTATTCATGTCTAGCATTAAATCCCTGTTCCTGCATACAGCATTTATATTCCATATGCATGTATGAATCAAACGTGGAACATTCACAGCATGCATGTATACATTTCACCCCCTTTATTGGAAATGTACTAGTACCTGGACATTAAAAACCGATCAGTCTCTCAGTGTTACTTTTGAATTACTGAACGTCTGCCAGTTAGTTTGAGCGTAGCTACCTGTGCTACTTCAGGAGTGTTAAAGTCCACTGTAGTCCATGATGAAATCGTTTCGGATACGACAGGCAGCCACAATTTCATAACTAGAAAAAAAAACGCAACTCAAAATTGTGCAATTCAGTAGGTTCTTAGAAATAAAAACATTGAGCATTTTGAGAGAAGGTACAAGACAGACCACTGACTAAATGTCAAGTTCATTTCTTAATAACACTACATACATTTAAAAAGACCACCATTTAAACATGATTCTCTGTGAAAAGAAACTAGGGTTTATGGGAGGCTGTACAGTGTGCAAATTACTGGGAGGCAAATTTAAATCATGTGTGTGTTTCTGCCCATGAAACATTTAAAGAAAGTCATGTTATGAAACAAAGGCCCTCACAGAGTCTTGTATGTCTTGTTCGACAGCACATATAATGTAAATTTGCCTTTAGTCCTCAGAGTACATGTGGAGACATGTTTTTTTTTGCTCATGACTACCTGTAAGATTACAATAAAAACTGCAGGGAAATGTTCAACACTTTTTTTGTGTGTGTGTGTGTGTTTTTTTTTTTTTTAATTGATCATTGTCAAGGCCCACATGGAATTCGCACAGATTTCAATTGCCCCCACAATTTTACACCAACTCTTTCCCTGCAATTCATGTTTTCTGTGTTATACAGTAGAGGGCGCTGTTACGCGTCTCCTGAAAGAGTCCAGAACCTCATGATCAAAACACAGGCGAAGAGAAGCAGAAACAAGAGAGATTGAGGCATTGCTGATGCACATGTAATCTATCGCGATCATAAAACCGCATATAAATCAAAACAGCCTAAGGTTGTTTATGGTGTTGATGGACTCGATCCACTACATCTGTGTTTTGATCATCGCTCTGAATCCCATCCAGGCGAAGTCCGACAAAAACACGATTTTCTCAGCTTTTGGTTCAAAATGTTGCTTTTTTATGAGACATACCCACATTCAAGTGTTAATAAAAAACACAATGCATTAAGTTAGAATAAAAGCAGAGGCTCTGCTCTTTCTTTTGTTATATTGTATGTTCAGATATCCATATATTTCTGGGGACTGAAAGATATAAAAAATGCTGGCGCTGGCGAGGAAAGAGTTAACGTCCCCATTAAATACTTTGGTTAGTTTATCATGGCCTGTCGTCCATTGAACACATTTTAACATGTTCAAATCCTCAGAAAATGCAAGTGCACCGATTCCACATGGGCCTGACGTTAAGATTATAAGCATAACAGAGATGAGAATACAGTCCCAATTAATAATAATAATTATAATCAATACAGCAGGCTGAACATGTTTTACTGACTGCCTTCCTTGATTTGTTCTTTATCCCTAAAGACGATAATTCAGCAACTCATTGGTGAGATGGTAATGGATGGCCCGTTATTCTCATCCGAGGCACACAGCAGGAGCATTGAGGAATGCTTAACTAGAACAACAAGCCACTGCATCCAAACTAAAACCCACAACCAACGTTAGACCGGCTGCTGATGGAGGATCTAGTTTTTCACAAGCAGTTTTAAAACTCTCTTAATCCGATTCAACATTGAGTCATAAACAGGCCCACACACAATCTGCATGATGATTTCCACTGAATTGTAATGCATTCATGGGGTTTGTTAAATATGCTGGCTAATTTGATGATTACGCTTAGTTACCGATCACAATAGCTTCATTTAACAAGTTTAAATCCTTTTTCGCAGGAAAAATCTGCAGATTGTTCCTGGGCCTGGTCATAAGGTAATCAGTTTCATATACTAAACGCATACAAACACTCAATATTTCTCTCGCGCGCGCACGCGCAACCGTGTTTGTTCTCCTGCTGAATTAAGTTAAAATGTGTATTTAGCTTTTGTAGTGATACATGCATCCAGTAAGACTGCAGATTTACATATATTTTCTTAAAAATAAAAAGTAAAAAAAAGTATTAGAAACCCAGCTATACAGAGTCTTTAGCTAATCCACGGAGCGAGGTTTGGAAGGAGGAGCCCCGTGTCCGGATGTGATGCGATTGGTTAGGAGGTGAGGAGCGGCGGCGTTTAGGTGCTACAGCAGGGACCTTTCGTGGGCTGTGCCGTTTCTGTCAGATCCACACCTCTGTTGCGTCCCGTGTTGGCACCTGCAGGCTGGGGCTCGTTCTTCGGCAGTTTCTTTGCTAAGGGTGCAAAGACAGAACATGGAAATATTATGGAAATGTACGTTTTATGATGTTGGCACGTTAACATGAAATTCCATAAAAAAGAAAGTCAAAAATGTGACGTTTTCCCCAGTAAAACCCAGGTACAAAATTAAAGGTCCCCTGACATGAAATTTTGGTAACGCTTCCTTTTACAGTCCTGTTACCCATGTACTTACTATGTCCTTATTATAGTAACTGGGTAATAAATAGGTACTAACCCTGAACCTACCCCTAACCCATGTACTTACCTTATATTAGCCAGTACTTTCTAGGTAAGTACACTGTAAGTACACGTAAGTACTGTACTGTAAAAGGAAGCGTTACCGAAATGTTCACTTTCTGAGGTTTTTTTAAAGGAGTAGTTCACTTTTAAAAAAAACTTTTGCTGATAATTTACTCACCCCCATATCATCCAAGATGTCCATGTCTTTCTTTCTTCAGTCGAAAAGAAATTCATGTTTTTGATGAAAACATTCCAGAATTTCTCCATATAATGCACTTTGCTGGGCACCAAACGGTTCAAGGTCTAAATGACCGTTTCAGTGCCGCTTCAAAGGGCTTTAAACTACACCAGACGATGAATAAGGGTCTTATCTAGAGAAACGATCGGTCATTTCAAAAATAAATAAAAAAGTTAAAGTTTTATAGGCACAAATGCTCGCCTTGCGAACTCTCCTGTTCAAACTCGTTCATCAAAATGAACGAATCTTTTTTCGAGTCAATGACTCGAAAAAAGATTCGTTCATTTTGATGAACGAGTCAATGACTCGAAAAAAGATTCGTTCATTTTGATGAACGAGTCAATGACTCGAAAAAAGATTCGTTCATTTTGATGAACGAGTCATTGACTCGAAAAAAGATTCGTTCATTTTGATGAACGAGTTTGAACAGGAGAGTTCGCAAGGCGAGCATTTGTGCCTATAAAACTTTAACTTTTTTATTTATTTTTGAAATGACCGATCGTTTCGCTGATAAGACCCTTATTCATCATCTGGTATCGTTTAAAGCCCTTTGAAGCTGCACTGAAACGGTCATTTAGACCTTGAAGCGTTTGGCTACCATTGAAGTCCATTATATGGAGAAAAATCCTGGAATGTTTTCATCAAAAACATTAATTTCTTTTCGACTGAAGAAAGAAAGACATGGACATCTTGGATGACATGGGGGTGAGTAAATTATCAGCAAAAGTTTTTTAAAAAGTGAACTACTCTTTTAACATTAAAATGAGTTCCCCTAGCCTGTATTTGGTCCCCCAGTGGCTAGAAATTTCAATCGGTGTAAACCGAGCTTTGGCTATTTTTTTCTTCTCTGCAGCTCAGACGCGCTGATCTTGAATCTCCTCCGTATGACGTCATAAGGAGGAAAGGTTACCTCCCCTTTCTCTGCTTTGCCCGCCCAGAGACTTTGGCTCGCCCATGAGAAAACGAGCTAGTAAGTGCGAACCCGATTTGAGTTTTTCCTCGAGAGATATCATGGCTTGCAAACGAGCGAAGCATGGCAGTTGATCAGTGTTCGGATGTACAAATGAACACAAAGGTATTTTTAGTTCTTTCATCCGAGCCTCTGAAGAAACAATGGGTTCATTTTATTTTCTCTGGAAATGCGCCGACACAACTTCCCAAAGTTTTGTATGGTCCAAACATTTCACCGACGACTGTTTCCTCAACTTGGGCCAATACAGAGCTGGCCTCGATGAACGTCTGACTCTGAAAATAAATCATCGAGCTACCAAGCAACAATTTCTGATGTGTAGCCTAATTGTTCAAGTTCAGACAGGTAATCTTTCTCTTAGAATCGTTCAATACGGTTTACGCATAAGTATCAAGCCAGTGACTAAAATATCAACTTCACATCGTTTCTTTTAGTAGGATGAATATAATCTTATTTAAATTGTGAACAAATTATACAGAAAGCGATCAAAGAACAATCTTTCCACACAGCGCGAGTTTATCTGGACACTCGTTATGAAATCAATGACGCGCGTTACACTGCACAACGAAGCTCTTACTGTATGTACATCATCGTGTTTGCATTGGTGAAAGCATTAGAGAGAGTGCAGAAACTGCTTGCAAAGATAAGATCTTCATTCTCGCGATCAACACACTGTCATCTGCTCAATGCTCATCACGGCAACATTGTATGTGATGGGAATAGATCTAAATACTTTAAAAACATCTCACGATTCGTAATCTCGATAGCTGTAATAGTAAAAACGTATAATAGCTGTAGTAAAAGTATTCGAGAGAGTTTCACATGTAATATGTAGCTATTTCATATGCAAGCATGTCAGCCAATCACAGCAGAGGCCGGTTACACACAGCAGACACGCCCCTTCAAACAGAGCGTTCAAATCAGAGGCTAAAATCAGGCTAGGAAAAATGCCTTTTATTTCTAAATTACATCTAAAAAACATACTAACATTATAAGGGCAACCCAGGAAACATTATAAAATAATAAAATAACCCCATGTCAGGGGAACTTTAAGGGTAGGCCCTGCAGGGCTCATGCTAGTCTCAGACAGTTGTCTGAACGTCAGGGGCCGGTTGCACCAGCTGTGCGTAAGTTACAACTTAGCCTAGTTTTGACGTAAATGTACACTAAGTTACAACTTACGCACTTCTAAATAGTTGCACCATTAAACTTAGTTGAAGCGTAACTATGTATAAACTAAATATTTACGGCAGCCTCCGATCAGGAGTAACGGTTGGACTACAATAGCAGACAGACTGAACTCCATCCATAAGCTCTTCTTTTACCTGACAGACTTCAATTCTTTAGACATTATGCTAACATTTAAACTCGCTTACATTTTAAAAGCGAGAACATTATGTGAATAGATTACTTTGTTAGCGGTATAAAATCAATCATAATCAATAAATGTTATTTCTTGTGGGTTTTTTTTGTATCATTACTTATTAATCCTTATTAATTTGTTTCAAATACAGTTTCTGAATGTAAGTTACATATAAAATACTTATGTTATTCATGATTAAGTGTCGTATTTAATGAAAACGTATTTTTACTGTTAGTTAAGTGAGGTAAAAGAAGTTAGAATGAAGGATAAACTGAAATTTATAGCATTTAAACAACTTCTGCTCACGGTTTTGAAGGCTGTTATTGGATCAGAGACTAAATGTCATATTATGCGACTACGCATTACTTTACGGAGAGCTTACGACCTTCTAGCTACATTCTGCCTTACGAACAAATGGTGCAACGGAACAAAGTACAGAGTTAGTTACAAACTAGCTAGTAGTTACTAAATCTCTAGTGTGGACTTTACGTTTCAATTTAAGAAAGAACTTACAAACGGCTGGTGCAACCCTACCCAGATGCATAAGGCACACAAAATGGGAAACACTTCGGGAGTTTAGAAGTCGTCGTCTGATTGGTTGAATTCTACAGGTTTTCCAGGAGGAGTGTGTGTGTCGCGTTTTGTAACGGTCCGTCTGGAAACCAAGCCGTCGTGAGGCCAAACCCCCTCATGGAAGAGGAAAGCTGTTGTGTTTATAACTGTGACAAGGAGCGCTCACTAGGATCAACTAAACACTCGATTTTCAAAAGTATGTGAAGTTCGCAGCGCTATTGTTGCAGTAAACTTGAACAACATTCTTGAATTAATCATTTATTAGATGCACATCGTTCTGTTATCTGTTACGCGAAACAAGGCTCATGTTGACATTTTTGTACCTCTAACTTATAATGGCACAGTCAGAAATGTAGTCTGTAACATTAAGGTTTCACATTACAGCAGACTTTCATAATCAAACATGGAAAACTGAACAAAACTTTTAATAGTTTTATTCAGCAAGTACGTATTAAACTGATCAAAAGTGACAGTAAAGACATTTATAATGTTGCAAAAGATTATATTTCAAATAAATGCTGTTCTTTAGAACTTTCTATTCATGAAAGAATCCTGAGAAAATGTTTCCGTGAAAATATAAAGCAGCAGCACAACTGTTTTCAACATTGATAATAATCATAAATGTTTCTTGAGCATCAAATCCTCATATTAGAATGATTTCTGAATGATCATGTGACACTGAAGACTGGAGTAATGATGATGAACATTCACAGGAATAAATTACATTTCACTATATATTCACATAGAAAACAGCTATTTTTAACTGTAAAACATGTAACTTTAAACAAGTCTTTTAAAAAACATGAAAATCTGACTGAGCCCAAACTTTTGAACAGCAGAATGTAGGCTATTTGACAAACAAGTAGTAGGTTAAAGTAGTTAACTTACCAATGGCCATGAAAATCTCGTTCACGTTCATTGAAGTCTTTGCCGATGTTTCCATAAAGAGCAAACTGTTGTCCTCTGCATATGACTGTGCATCCTGTGAAGAAGAAGACAAGAAGTCATGGTTTCAGGCTCTAAACAGACGTCTGGAAGTCTGCACGGCATGTTTGTTTGTTTATCAACAGTTCCACATCTCATTTGTAAAGCCAACAGGAAGCGTCTGCTCCTCTGTGGCTGTTCAAACATCACAAACCTGAAAGTCCAACGCTCTCTTGTTGGCAAGGTCTGCCTTGTTTCCAGCCAAAGCTATTACAATATTTGGACTGGCTTGTCTTTGAAGCTCTTTCACCCAGTTTTTCGCACGTGTAAATGATTCCTGAAATAAAAAACATAACATGTATTTCTGTAAAGCATTTTTACTCTCATTTGTGCTTCATATCACATTTCATTTTTTTCATATTTACTTTCCCTGATGGGTCCACTTATTATGTAAGTGATAATTTAGTTTTTCATAATGATTTTCCATCCTCTCGCTGACCTGTAGCATTAAATGGGATGTTTTTTGTATCTATGTAAACACTCTTTTTTGCATGTGAAATGAGTAACGGCACTTTGCTGCATTCACATGCTGGTTTGTCATAAGTGTAAATTGCAGGTAAAAATTTTCAGGAAGATAATGCAATGTGCTTACTAAACATAAAGATAAGAACCACCCACCATTATTTTTTTTTTTATGTTTTTTATACCAAAATGCTGAATATAATATGAAAAGTTGGTGCGTTTTACAGTGGTTTTAAACACGCCCCCTCCCTTCCACTAGGCTGGGCGTGACGTCATAAAAGGTACTTCAAGCTTTTACTGTCTATGCTCCAGGCCTGGAGTTACGTTATATTGGAGACCTAGCTAGCAAAAATGGTTAACTATTGTGATTGTGCGGGATGTACGAATACATCAAAAACGGGGGAGAGGCTCCACAAGTTCCCCAAGGACAAACGGCTGATTCGTGCCTGTAAGTGTTAGCATAACTTACCCGAGGTAGAGCTTAGATCGGGCCCAAAAAAATCAAGCAAGACCCTACCCGAGCCCGCTGTGTCCGAGCCCGGTCCGGCCCTGCCCGACACATTAACTAGAATTATGAGCCCGAGCCCGGTTTAAACCCGACTATTTTTTAATACGTGGGTCGTTATAACTGACGTTCTCAACTACTTTCTATATTACTTTCTCCCGCCCGCAACATTAATGTTTTGTCCTGCTCCCACCCGCAAAAAGACTTTTTTTCTGTAGCTCCAAATACTTTCAAGTTAGCCTACGTGTCGCCACCATACACATCAGCATACATGCTCCCCCTGATCAATTATTTGTTATAAAGCATTAACACACAAACCAATGTTATAACATAAAAGCAAGTGGGCTACTGCGTACATGAATAATTCCTAAAAGCTGACATCAGTTCATCGCGATCTCACACATCTCTGTTATTATCAATGAAGCTTTCATAATATATACACTATGTTTGTTATAATTAGAGGATTTGCCAGCATACAGAATTCAGCACTGAACAAAAAGTCAGTTTTGATCGGTGAGGGGAGTCCATCGTAAATGCTTCTGATTGGCCATTATTGAGTTCAAGAAATCAACATGTCTGTGATTGGCTACATCGCTCAACGCTGCAGACATGTTAGAAATAGAAACTCTGCCTGTAAACAGTTTCTATTTTGTTTTAGTTGTTCTTATTGCTTTTCTGCAACAGATGAATAAAAAATTATTCGTTTTTATGTTTATTCATAGATATTTCTAGTTTGCAGGAGTCCTGCGAATTGTTTTATTCTCCCTCAACCGGCACACACAGAGTGAGTGCATTACCGCCCGCGCTCCCTGTTATGACATCATCACCCAGTTACTGTAAAAAACATGCTACCTTTGAAGAAACCCCAATAAATGTTTTTTTTAACGCATTTTAAGACAGAAATTTTTACATATATACACATTGAGCACTTTAATTTACACATTAATTGGTTGTGGTGGTTAACCTGCAATTTACACTTTAAGAACAAGCCAGCTTGGTTTCAATAACTGCTCTTTTTAGACATGGGAGGAAGTGTTGAGTTATAGTACAATCTCAAAAGATGTCGAAAAATGTGATTCCTTGTTTAAACTGCAGAGTATGTAAGGACTCACCTCATTCGTAATGTCATACACCACTATGGCCGCCTGTGCTCCTCTGTAATACATTGGGGCCAGACTGTGGTAGCGCTCCTGGCCAGCTGTATCCCAGATCTCAAACTTCACTGTTGTGTCATCCAAACATACTGTCTGAGTCAAGAAGGCAGCTAGTGGAGAGAGGACAGGGACGGGTTAGGGCTTGCCATCTAGTGACTGATTGTAATTAGGGCTGGGTGGCATTTTGCTATACCATGGTGTGCGTGTATATACCGTAATTTAAGATTTTAGTCATACTGCCCATCCGTAAGTGCATTAACATTAGTGGTAATTTCGTTGACGAAAAATCTATGAAGAAAAATGTCCTTTTTCTCTGACTAAAATAAGACTACAGGGAGGAGATCAAATGTTAGACTGTTTTTAAGAAGTCTTCACGAGCTTTCATGCTTGTGGTTAACGGGTGTCAAGATTTTAAATCCCCCAATCAAAGCTTTTCTTTTAAAAGGATACTTTTTCTAATCTGTGTTTTACTTAATATTTGCAGTCTGGCAACCATGCGCACACGCTGTCTCTACACTGCGGAAGTGCCGTCGATGATCTGACAGACAAAACAAGTAAGCTGGAGTTCAGCGATCTCCATTTGAGATATTCTGCTTAAATGAAAGTGTCACTCAGCCGGTCTGTTTTCCTTCACGAGCCGCTTGCGCTGGTTTCTGTGACTATCTGTGATCAAACCTTCTCACTCAGTGATTTATCCAAACATGAATCTCTCAACTATATGAATAAATGCACTTACGCAGCTCTGTGTGACAATAGTCATTTATTGCTGTTGTTTTAATAGAAAAACATGAATGTAATTCTTGGAATTACTGTGAGGAATTTCACCACGTTCATTTTTGAGAGAAATGTCTTGTTTTCATAATGTAGAAAATGTGTAACTTATGACAAATAGCCTATTAAAAAAATACAATAAACCATGTGTATGAGTTGACATTCTCTAGATTTTAGGGCTGTATTGGCCTAGTCGATTAATTGGTCGATACGTTCTGGTTCGGAGGCGCGCTCATTTCATCAGGTGGAAAGCACTAACTGCTAATGGGGGTGTTTCAGAGTACCCTTGTTTCACAGGTAACAGTCTGTCTTCAGAACACCCCCCTTGTTTTCACCTTTTTTGGATTAGCCCAACCCAAGAGAGAACGATAAGTAGGCTATAGAAAGTTTGATGCTGAATATTATTTATTTAATTTAAGAGCGTTTAATAGTCAGTCCTCTTCTCACATGTCAACAACAAAGAAATCGACAGTAGGGCAGCATTTAGTTAAAATTGATAACGGGAAAAAGGTCGAATGCAAGTTTGCAAGCAACAGTTTTCCACAGCTCGACGACAAACATGACATATCATCTAAGTGGTAAGCTCACTTGTCTGCGTTAGCTTGCCCTGTCTGTTTTGAGTAGGCTATATGAACATATCAGAATTTGCATATTTCAATGTTTTAGTGTGATAACCTAACTTTTTTATTTTTTATTTGGAGCCATGCGCAATGCCGACTGTTTGTGTTAGTTTTGAGCCTAAGATGCTTTATTTTTCAGTAATGCACTTTATTTCATTTCTGCTCTTGATCTGGTTTGTTTAATAAATATTCTTTTTTTATTAAAGTGGACGTGCCTTTTGTGTTTATTAAGAGTAAAAGCTTTAAGTTAATAGTCTATTAGTGTCTCAACCGCGAAGCTGAGCTTCAGCCTCGCTCCGTGCGAGGACATGCACAGAGCGGCTGAAATGATAGTGTCTGACAGTTATAACTTATTATTATAACATATGACAAAAATAATTGTCTAAATTATGTTGCATATTCCTCAACATTTCCTGTGATGATATCACTAGTTGACAACATAGTACTATTTTCGGAAATCATAGGCTATGATATTGCGCAGGTGCCCGTGATGCAACGCTGTCAGAGCCGACAGACTCGTGTGTTAGACTCATTTCAGTGCAAAATAATAGGTCAAAAACGATTTAATATACTGCAAATAGCCCACTAGTTTTTTATGTTTATTTATAATTCATTTTGGCGGACAACAAGGCTACCAAGTACTGCGCACTGTGCGCCGCTAATTAATTTAACGTTTTTTTTTCTAACGTCTTTTTTAATCGATTTTTAGTCTAACATTTCAGGACTTGACTGAAGTACAGCCCTAGATTTGTGCTTATGAGTGTGAATGTAAAAATAAATTCTCAAATGACAACAATAGTTGTGATTTATAATTTTGAACAAAATAATCATTAGCCTATTATCAATTTAACCATTTTGGTCCACTAAAACTTGACTTAAAAACAAAACAAGGTTGACTAAATATGATGATAACTAAAAAGTACATTTGACACAGGACCAAGACTAACACTAAATGTAAGAATAGCATCACTTCAGATATGGGTTATTATACACCGAAACGGAAGTTGTACCTCCTATTGTGCTTTCCTGAAACTCGTGAAACTGTCCTTTTACAAAGCGAAGGACTAGACTTGACTTCCCCACAGCAGATTCCCCCAAAAGCACTAGTTTGAATTGACAGATTTTGTTGCCGCCGTTCGGCCCATTAGGTCTCGTTGCTCCACCTCTTCCTGCCATGACCCTGAGCCCAATCTCCTGTACTGAAGTCAAGAGGTGCTTCTCAAACACTCACTCCCAGATCTGCGGAAACAAACAGTAACAATCTAGTATCACTTCTCAATTCACAACAATATTAAATAATGCAATATATCAATCATCAGAGGTGTCTATCCCTGCTCGTGGAGATGCAGGGCTGGGACAGTACAGAAAAATGGGCTCTTGTTTTTCAAATGTGGTTTACCAAATACATCCTGAGGATAACAAGAGGTGCATCGGTGGACGATAAGTAACTATGCCATTTTCCTTATTCTGAAATATAAGCAAAAATCTGCTTTGGGATTTTTCAAAAAAGGTAAGTTGAGACCCAGATCTTCAGGAGCAGGACTGAGCCCCTCCTAATATATGAGACTGGTTATAAGTTTAAGTAACACTGATATAGAAAGAACATCTATTGTGTAGTTTGTCATGCCATTTAATTACATCCATTCCAATGCGGTCACATGACTAATTAACAATGGATGACTGACATTGTTCAGGAACTGTCACTCTAGTTAAGCCTTAAATATCCATTGTGCTTTGACCCCAAAACCCAGCCTTGTGTCCTTTAAACATTCCCCAAACAAAACCAAAGCCACGTTGGGAATGAAATGCAAGCTTACTACATACTTATTATGGTATGGAAGCCCATTCCCCCACATAAGAACAAAAAACAATTCATGCATTGAGATAAAAAATACATAATTATGACACAAAAGTAAAAATAAGATCAAAAGTAAATTATTAATCTTGACTTTGTATGTCACACTTTAGACTTTTTATCTCATAGTTATGATTTCTTAATCTAATATTTGTGATTCAGCAAAGTTTTTTTTAATTATTTTTTCATACTTTCAGGTGTTTTCCATAGTAAAGTACGAAAAATAGTAAATTCAGGTATTCTGTGCATTCAGAAGACGTCCATAATGTGCATGTATACTGCATAAACTCAACTGTATGGAAAGTATTATAATATGCTATTCAAACACAACCCAAGTCCCTTTGCCTTTCTGGTTAACCAACTCCTAATATTCTAGGCTATATATACTTATAACTCCGTTTATATCGTATGTAATATAGAAAGCATGAGACAGAGTGACCGTGCAAAACACAGGTCAGAACTTGAGATTGCTTCTAAACACTTTTAACTTAAAACACGATGATAAATAGCCATTTATAGACATCGCACGTTAGATTTGATACGTATTCAAAAGAAAAAAGAAAACATTTTTTGGTGATAACTTGACTTGTTTGACGTGTAGCATAATCTGGCTCATCAAAACAAACGCAGCAGGCTTTGATCGGCTAATATTGTGTTTACTGTACAAGTCAGTAAGTAACTTCAATTTCAGAGGAATGGTCAAATAAAATCACTGAATTATTCAAATGGAAAATGTATTTAGTGTCATAATATGAAGCTCGAGCTGCCTGTTAGCTTGTGATGCTAACTATGCTAATGATATTGCATCTCTCTCTCTTTTTCTCTGTATTACACACATGTAAACAGCCACTAAGCTTACTGACAATAGTGTTCCGACCGTCTCAGCCGTACTTGATCGGGTCTGTCAGTTTCTTAGACGCCCCGGTTCAAATGGTTCCTGAAAGCTAATAGTGCTAATGCTAAGAGAAAAACAGGCCGAGCGCTCTGCGTGTACACACAACGCTGAGCGAGACCTCTCATAAATAAACCGTTAAAAAGTTGAACGGAACAACTGTATGGTTTACTTCAAATACAAAGCCCAAAAGACGTACATTATTATAACAGAACAAATGTTTAAAGCCCAAAGACTCGTACCTTCCTCTCGGTTCCTCCCAACTTCCCCTTTCGCATCAAAACTGATGATGACGGATCGGATGACTGGATCTGACGTCAGACGTATCGGAGAGAAATTGGCCAATCACAACAGCGCTTCTGACAAAAATGTTATTCCCATAACACAATGGGTTATAATTTTTTACAGTCTATGGTTATAATTGATCAATATAAAAGTAATAAAAAAAATTTATACATATATATATGTTGTTATTATTAGTAGTTTTCAAATACTTTTTACTTTAAACTTTATACTTTTGGAGGCTCTGGATAATCATCTATAACAATTTAACTTCTGAATTTTTATTTTATTTTTTTTGTGCGAGAGTCATGTATTTTATTCATATCTCTAGTATTTATGAAGCCTATAGAAAATGAATGATTAAAAAACAAAGGACTTGCTGTTTTACTTCAAAAGAAGAATTAATTTATTCACGAGCTTTTTCTGTTTTAAGCGCACTGGCAACTTTAGTATTTGTTGTAGGTATATGAAAGATACAGGCTAATTTTAAAATAGCAAAGAAACCAGCTTAATTTAGAGAGAGATTTTGTGACAGGTGCACGTCATTGCCAGGTTGACGCTGAGTTTCCTCCAGCGTTGTCAGGTAACGGAAGGTAAACAAACACTGCTGTTGTTTTTTGTTTGAATGTTTAATTGGTTGTAAATAAAGCTGTGAGTTTGTAGGCATGAGTCTCGTCGAGCGGAATATGTCCACCCGGAGACGCAGAGACACGTTTCCAACCATCCGCGCGGTGTGACTAATTATTTCTCAGAATAAGTTTTGATCTTTTACTTTTACGACTGTTATAAAATATTTCGAAATGCTCAGTATGCTCATTTCCACTTTAAGGCAGGGAAGCTCGTTCCAGTAGGAGACAGAACTAAGTCTTGTCTGCAGGAAATTACACCAAGGGTGGGTAATTCATAGAAGATTAATAGTGAAACATACATACAGTGCGCGCGTGTGTGTGTATGTGTGTGTGTACATATTTATATAAGCACACACACACACACACACACACACACACATATACGCTTACATGTACAAACATACACACATACTTATATATATATATATATATATATATATATATATAGGCTATATAATTGTATAATATTTTTTTATATAGCCTGTAACTCCACCTGTGGTGAGGAAGTTTGTCAGTTCTGCTCGGCCACCCGTCGGCACAGTTCGGGTCTTCCATGGAAAAGCAGATGACCCTGACATCGCCAGCGCTCTAGTCCATGGTGTGAAGACCAAATCATCCATTAATGTAAGACATGTCAAATAAAAATTCTTCTAGTGACTGTGTTCTTATTGCTTGATGTTCAAACTGTCTATTCGTGTTTCACCCAAAAACGTTTAGAGAAAAGCAACTTCTCGCAATTAAAAGTGCATCAACAATTTCTGTCTTTGTTGCTGGTATAACAGAATCTTTGTGTTTTGTATTTTTAGGCTGGATCAGTGATTAACCCCGCACCGAAAACACGCTTCCAAGAGAGGCTGCGTCAGTGTCAAGAGATCGCTTATGCCACCAGTCAGAAAGCACCTCTTGGAAGGTCACAAGTTCAAGGCCCTGGTTTACCAAGCTGGCTTGACCCTGAGAAAACGGCTTTTGGTGTCACAACGCTCCAGTGTAAGAATAACACTGTGCATCCCAATGCGCATACTTATGTACTGTTCAAATAGTGCAAGTAGTGTGTTCACTGATTACAAATAGAATTAGAACACTTTAAATAACAGGATGATTTCAATTTCAATTTCAAAACACTTTATTTGTCCCCAAGGGGCACTTAATGAGGCCACATACAGTAACGTAAACATTATACATAAAAACATCCAATGTGCACGGAATACATATTAATGGATACCTAATATATATATTAAATAATAATTAAAATCAAGGCATGATAAACAAGGGGGCTAGAGATGGTGGAGAATTTAAAAGCTGCACATATCTTCCTCCTTTGTGTCCTAAAACATAGACAACGAAGCTGTCGCTGTGAAGGAAGCCGCTCAAAAACAGAGAACATTACATGTTAAGTGTCTCGCAAAATCCTTCCAGCCAACCTCAGCATTTGCTGTTCACTTATAATAGAAAGAGCCATAATGGGGAGTCCAAAAGTTTTTGAGCAGACTTTAACCGAGCGCTACAGACTATTTCTATTTTGGAGGCTTATAGAATGAAACCAGCTGACAATGACACTTTCAATATAGGAGTAGTAGAACATGATGCACTTATTTAAACGAAAAAACAAAGTCTGGACTGTTGGACACTTCATGCACTCAGCTGTCCATGCTTTAATTACGTAGCGAAGGGAAATGAAACGATGACTGACAAATTAACCTTATAAAATTCACACACTGCACAGTTGAGTGTATATTGTATAAGTGCGTCATTTGGGATACAACTATAGTGAAACTTCAGTAGCATGCTCATGAATTGACTCAATCATACACTCACCTAAAGGATTATTAGGAACCCCATGCTAATACTGTGTTTGTCCCCCTTTCGCCTTCAGAACTGCCTTAATTCTACGTGGCATTGATTCAACAAGGTGCTGAAAGCATTCTTTAGAAATGTTGGCCCATATTGATAGGATAGCATCTTGCAGTTGATGGAGATTTGTGGGATGCACATCCAGGGCACGAAGCTCCCGTTCCATCACATCCCAAAGATGCTCTATTGGGTTGAGATCTGGTGACTGTGGGGGCCATTTTAGTACAGTGAACTCATTGTCATGTTCAAGAAACCAATTTGAAATGATTCGAGCTTTGTGACATGGTGCATTATCCTGCTGGAAGTAGCCATCAGAGGATGGGTACATGGTGGCCATAAAGGGATGGACATGGTCAGAAACAATGCTCAGGTAGGCCGTGGCATTTAAACGATGCCCAATTGGCACCAAGGGGACTAAAGTGTGCCAAGAAAACATCCCCCACACCATTACACCACCACCACCAGCCTGCACAGTGGTAACAAGGCATGATGGATCCATGTTCTCATTCTGTTTACGCCAAATTCTGACTCTACCATCTGAATGTCTCAACAGAAATCGAGACTCATCAGACCAGGCAACATTTTTCCAGTCTTCAACTGTCCAATTTTGGTGAGCTCTTGCAAATTGTAGCCTCTTTTTCCTATTTGTAGTGGAGATGAGTGGTACCCGGTGGGGTCTTCTGTGGTTGTAGCCCATCCACCTCAAGGTTGTGCGTGTTGTGGCTTCACAAATGCTTTGCTGCATACCTCGGTTGTAACGAGTGGTTATTTCAGTCAAAGTTGCTCTTCTATCAGCTTGAATCAGTCGGCCCATTCTCCTCTGACCTCTTGCATCAACAAGGCATTTTCGCCCACAGGACTGCCGCATACTGGATGTTTTTCCCTTTTCACACCATTCTTTGTAAACCCTAGAAATGGTTGTGCGTGAAAATCCCAGTAACTGAGCAGATTGTGAAATACTCAGACCGGCCCGTCTGGCACCAACAACCATGCCACGCTCAAAATTGCTTAAATCACCTTTCTTTCCCATTCTGACATTCAGTTTGGAGTTCAGGAGATTGTCTTGACCAGGACCACACCCCTAAATGCATTGAAGCAACTGCCATGTGATTGGTTGATTAGATAATTGTTCCTAATAATCCTTTAGGTGAGTGTATAGGGCGGCTATATATGTTTTTAAGAAAATGTGTGAATTCTTTTAAATGCAGTTTCTAATGGTGGTGAGGTGATCAATCCACCTAAAAGCGCACAGCAGGTGCAGAAGGAAGCGGACGAGGGACATCGGCTCTACATCCGCTCACACGGCTCATATTCAGTAGGTCAGTCAGATTGCAGCCCATTTATGGGCCTCAGTCTTTATTTAGGTTTATGGACCTTAGTTAGGTTAGACGCCAATGAATTTAATGCAGGTTAACACATTATTTTGATGGTCCCCGTTAGACATTCTGTTGAATATAAGTAACTCCATGTCAACTATCAGTCATTAGAGTATTAGAGCTTAATAACACTTTATTTTGATGCTCCTCAACAGATATTCTATTGACTATCAGTAACTTTACAACCACATGTCAACACTAACCGGAACCCTAACAGTCTACTAATACTCTAATGAGAGCTAGTTGCAAAGTTACTTATAGTCTAAAAATGTCTGTTAGGGAACCATCAAAATAAAGTGTAACCTAATGCGGACGAAAACATGGCTGTGATGGATAGACTTACAGTCTTTACTGTGGCACACACTGTATAAAGGTCCTAGATCATGTCAATTTCACAACTCGCAACTGTTTCTGTCTTCTGAAAGTTTATTTTCAGAACGACGCAGCTGAACAGTGTATGTTGTTAAAGGGGTGGTTGAATATGATTTCCCTTTTCTAACTTTAGTTGGTGTGTAATGTTGCTGTTTGAGCATAAACAACATCTGCAAAGTTACGAAGCTCTTTTTGCTTTTAAAGATATATTTATTTAAGGACTACAACAAACGGCTGGTAGGGACTACACCACATTCCTCCAGGGTTAGTGACATCACTAACCCTATAATGTACACAAACCCCCTGAACACAATTTATAGATTATCAAGACAGAATATGCTAATCAATGACTAGAAGATAACTACACATAAGTTACAGAAACTCATCAACTAACCACTCAGAAATGTCCTGTTGTTTCTACATGTTGTCACTTCTTGAGTCTCTCCATTATTGTCTGACTCTGTTTGAACATAAACATTGGCATTTTCAGGGCATGCATGTGTAAGGTAAAAGGACACAAGCTGTTGAAGCTCCGCCCCCTGTGCTGAGAGCAGCAGCTCATTTGCATTTAAAGGGACAGACACAAAAACAGCGTGTTTTTGCTCACCCTAAAAAAATTATGCTATATAGAAATATCTGTGGGGGTTTTTTTTTTTAGCTAAAACTTCACATACACACTCTGGGGACATCAAATACTTATTTTACATCTTGTGAAAAAGGCATTTTACCACCCCTTAAAAAACAGTCCAAACCATTGAACATCCTGTAGCCTTCAAAAATTAAATACGGCTCTACCCTGACTGAGGTCTATAACTTTGCATTTTAGTTGGTTTCAAACTGAAGTCTTGTGCTCATTTTGCCATTGCCTCAGAAAACGATGATAGATTGCATGTTTTGCAGGTGAGCGTTTGGACAGAAAGTACAATTGGAGTCGCTATGGGAGAGAAAGTAGGTTTGGTGTCCCGACGCCTCATCACAATGATGGGAGAAACACCTCCAAATCTCTCCGCTGGCCCAGTGACACACTAATGTAAACTTGTATAGTACTGTACATGCACATTAACAGAGAGAGAGAGAGAGAGATCCAAGTAAAGAAAACCAGAGATTAATTGCATTCCCATTAGCTAAATCAATATACAGTCAACATTTTAAGTTGATCAAAGTTGTCAGAGACAAGAACGGGTATTGTTCAAAAATCATGTATAACTTTGATGAAAGGTTTTGATCCACTTTAAATGTTGACTACTGTATTTTGGGATATAACTATGCCTCCAGAAAGGTAACAGGGTTGACAGTTTTACTATTGTGACAGCTATTATGAATGAATATTCAGTTTATAATGGCAATTCATATTTCATTTGAAAATGTCTAAATAAGCTCTAAATGACAAACTAATATGACAACATTATCAGAAATGAACAATTAATTAATCTTCATGTCTTAAGGCACAACAGCGCAAAATTATCTTCGAAACGCTGTGACGACTTCAGAGAGAAGACTCAGCCACAAACAGGCAAAGTTCATGATCCGTAAGTCATGATTAAGAGCAGTTTTGTTAAATACTAATGACATTTTCACAGTTTCTGCCACTGTGTAAATCATCTTTTCTGTCTGTGCATTAATTTATAGAATTGCGGAGACATTAAACGTTCCCAGTGATCACACATTCGGAGTCTTGATGAAACCTGACAGCTTTGGTAATTTGAATCGTCTGTCACATTTCTGTCAGAAATAAATTAGCAGCCAGTATTGTAGAGAATTTATGATTTATTCTTTCTTGGTGTGTGAAATACATCATTGTGGAATTACAACTTGGACATTCCTGTAATCGGTACCAAACAGAGAGCGCTTTATGAATCTCTCAAAAACATTCATAGTGTTTTATAAAGAAAATGAAGCCTAAATTTAGGACATTTGAGAGGCTTACACATGATCCGGGTACAGTCAAACCAACATTTATTCAGACACTTTCTACATTTCTCACATTATCACAGTTTATTCGCTTTAGTTTAGAACATGTTAATAAAATACGACAAGAAGTCAGAGTTATTAAATCAGTTGATATTTCACTGGTTTAGTCCGTCCTTCTGTTAGACTCTCACACATGAATTATGTTGAATATCTGTCAGCTGTTAAATTTAACTACACAATTAGATAATACCAGTTTAGCTCAACCAGTGACCAAGCAATGCTTCATGTTGTTCAGTCTGTGTGTAAAAAGGTCGCATTAGCAATTAAAGAAAAAACACTTGAAAACATGATCAGGTCAAAGAATCTGAATATTTTTTGGTCCCAAATTTTTATAAATTTTACTGGTAGTCACTGTATGAAGAATTTTTTGTGTATAATATATCACAGTTGACTTTATTTTGCATAAATGAACTATAGTGTCCTGCACCCACTAGTAAAAAAATATAAAAATTAAAATATGGTGTCTGAATAATGTTTGGTTTGACTGTATGTTCTTGACCGGTTTCGAGAGGCTCATCCATCTATACAGTAGTTCTTCTTGTTTTTCCTCAGGTGTAGGAGATCTTCTGCATCAAACTCCACCTGGAAAGTACCTGAAAGGTAAAGACAGACAGCGATCGCTGGTCAGCGCTGTTCGCCAGCATCTCAAGAAGTCCAACTACCAGAACTTCAGCTCATTACTTAAAGCATTCAGATACTACGACAAGGTCAGAAGCTGTTGTATTAACCATTCATTTCTTAAAGGGATAGTTCACCCAAAAATGAAAACTCTGTCAGTAATTACTCTTCCTCATGTTGTTCAACCCCGTAAGACTTTCGTTCATCTTCAGAACACAAATTAAGATATTTTTGATTAAATCTGAGAGCTGTCTCACTCCTCCTCACCTTCCGAAGATGAACGAAAGTCTTACGGGGTTGAACAACATGAGGGAGAGTAATTACTGACAGAGTTTACATTTTTGGGTGAACTATCCCTTTAAGAAAAGCGTCCTGAAAAGCACTTCACTTGAAGCCTCTGTGTATAATGCATTATAAAGGTATTCATTCAGCATGTTACCAGTTTTCTTTGTCTCGTGCTGCAGAAGGGTCAAGGGAAAATCGATAAGGAGGATCTAAAGGATGTTTGCCAGCAGTTTAACATGATCATCAGTGACCCGGTGCTCGATGAGCTCATGGATTACTGTGATGCTGATAAAGACGGACTGATCGATTTCATGGAGTTCTCCAATTTTCTCAACTGGAAAGACAAAATGCCAATCAACAGGGTGGAGCAGAAAATCCTCACAGGAGGTGAATGTTAATGCGTAATGCATTATTACTAAGTAATTAATTAGTGTCATTTATTTACAAAGTAAAGGACAGTTACTTCTGATGTAATTGCACTAAATACTGTATTGACTAGAGAACAATTCAGTATAAAACAATAGTGGATTAACATCGAAATTTACCATCTAATGTTAAAGTCCCCCTGTAGTCAATTTGTATCTCATCAAAAACTCATCTTTGATCACCAAAATTACATATTTAAAAGTTTTTTCATGCCTTAAAATATATTGAATGCAACTCGACACCCTTGCCTCATTTAGTATGCGCAGTTCTATGAATATTCAAATGAGCCCCGCCTCCACTCACTCCCTCAGCTCAGAGATCCTCTGGTTGACGAGCACACGTTGATCTGATTGGTTACAAGGTCGTTTGTGACGTCAGAAACACCAGCGATTTCAAACCGTGTTTTTGAGACTGTCTTTGGTTCACTGCAGTTTTAAGCAGAAAATACTCAGCAATGCTGTCGACTTATGAACTTACACATGGTTTGTCTTAAAGCATATTAAATACACCACAGACATATAAACAACATTAAAAACTGGATTTTCACCACAGCGGGGCTTTAAAATTTATATTTTTAATGTAAACTTAATACTTTGGTCAACTCAAGAATAATTTATTTAGTTTTATATGATTTAATTAAATGAATTAAAAGAGCAGTTTCATTTCTATTCCTGTATTGTTTAATTGGTAGAGGTTGATATGGAATTTAGAAAGTAATAAGTAATGCAATACTATTTAAAGAGTAATTACAGTAATATAATACACTATTGAAGATGTAATCAGTAGCTAGTATTACTCTTTTTAGAGTAACTTGCCCTCCACTTCAAGTACACAATCTTGAATCTTTTTGTGTTTTTATGAATTGTTTGTTTTATATAATGTTGTGATGTGATTCATCTCTGAGGTAACTGGTTTAAATATTTAAAGGAGTCAACGAAACTGTTGAAACTTAGGGCTGGTTCACAAACAACACGTTTTTGCTGTTAAAAATGTGAAACGCAGGTCAGTGGAATGAAAAAAAAGCGAAAAAGTTCTAGAGATGCATAATAAAAAAGAAAAAAGGAACTTTTTTAACTTGAGTGCCGCATTTTTATAATCCCATGTAATGGGATGCGAGACGCGAACGCAAGACGTCCGTCTAGTGTGTGTTTACATTGAAAAACAATGGAAACGTAGGAAAGGAAAAACTTGTTCCGTGTAAATGTCCCCTAAAACTGATGTAAAAGCATGCGTCAGATATTAATATGGCTTGTATCTTTTAGAGCGCATGGCCTGGTCAGCCCCGGCCAACATGCAGCGAGCCGACCTCCAGACAGCCGGCGCCATCAAGCCTCTGATCAGACCTGAAGATCTGGAAGCTGTTGAGCTGGGAAACACCAGGAAGACCCCAAAAACCCTGTCCAGACCCAGAAGTGTGCAGGACCGCTTCATCACTTCGTCCTCTCTCATCAATGCTGTCGTAGGGGGTTCTTCCCCTGCCGGTAAGTCTCACACTGAACCTTCGATTGCCTTTAAACTGCACAAGTATTCAAACTACACAAAGCCTATATAACCTCCAGGCTTTTTTTCAGGGCATAATCAAGATTATCTTGGTTAATCCCATAAAGCCTACATTTCCAAGGCCTTAAATGATCAAACCTTTGCTGATAAAACCTGTTGCACACAATCTAATACATGCCTTCTGTCACCTTTAGCAAGTAAAAAGGACTTTTAGTATAATTATAAAAACGTTCATCTTCGTGTCAGTTTGCTGTGAAATCTAAGAATAACTTTTATATTGTTAGTCATATTTGAAGGTGAACACACTGGACTGAAGCAACTGAGGTTTACTTGATTATATGGTATTTTTTTCAAATCATATTAATAAAAAATGATCCATCAGGCTTTTGATGAGCGTTTATTTGTTTATCTCTCCATCGTCATTGTATTGCATTGTATATATGTTTTAAAACTAGCATTTAAAGCATTTAAATATAATCTTACTAAGAAATATTATTGATACAACTGATATTTATATGTATTTTATGTCAGTAGTCTCAGGGACGTGCACAGGAATTTTGTGGGGCAGTTGCTCTGACCTGAAAAAAGGGCACTACCCCCAAAACTCACGGGCTATATGAAGGAATATATTCAGTTGAATTTTGCCCATAAAAATTGCCTTATCTGACCGTGTTTATGTCCAAACGCAATGCCTCATATTATGGTCTTATTATTATTTATAAAGATTGCAAACGTCAAAGATGACAGGTTTATGATATGCAACTTTGTAAACAGTATACAAAATGTATTAACAATGTTAAATGTCACCAAAATACACATGAGAAAAAGAGTTCCTCATATTATTGTTTATTGTTTTTTAATTATTTTTTATTTTATTTTTTAATAAATAATCTGGATTGAATTCTTGACAGATGGGGAAAAACTCGCTTCTAATAAAAAAAAAACCGCTTAGATTTCGGAAAAAACACAATCCTTTTTTAACCTTTTGACTTCCCGTACATTCAATTGTGCTTTTTGCTCATCTGGGCAACTACGCATGATTTGTAGTATGATTGCGTAAAGGGAAAAGGAATTCCGGTAAGGAACAGAATCGACTGCTACACCCAGTGCCGATCCTGACCTCCCTGGGGCCCTAAGCAAAATTCAGCTAAGGGTCCCTCTACCTGACCTGTGATGTCGTGAGCTATGTAAACCATTTGCCATTGCCACAGTCACACCTGACACTTCAGCGCTCCCATACAATCCTCCCTCCTTTAAACAAAACAGTCAAAGAATAAGTACAACAATATAGAACAGAATGAGGTTCAAACACACAGTATTTATTGAATAGAGTATTTTCTATAGAATGTTAAGATAATAAGTGAATATTATTAAGTAAGTGAATATTAACGTAAACATAAATAAGAAGAAAATAATAAATTATAACCCTGAGCTTTGGCTTTTGGGATTAACTTTGGTTCTTTCTACAGCCTGGGCATTTTCGGCATCAGTATGATTTTTTTAATTTTGTATTATGCATGTTGAAGCAATTCTTGATTTATGGTTATTATTTACTGAGGGATGTGCATCCATTTTGACCAGTATGTCCAGCTAATCAACATTTTTTATTCAATATAGCCTATAAATCAATAGTCAATCAATGTCAAATTGTCAATACATTGCTTTCTATCTTGCATAATTAGTGCAGTTGTTTAGAGTTTTTAACTACACTGAGACTAGATAACCAGTGTCTTGTTTTAAAAGTATAATGTGTACTTTGATTGGGAGTGCCATCATTCACGTGCATGTATTGTACAGTATGTCTGGTCTCCACATATTTCTGCTTGAAAAATGCGAGTTTCATTTCGGCAACGCGCATATGAACGCACGATAACACACGCGACGCGGTTATGTTTTCCGAGCTGCAGTAAACAAACACCGTTGCACTTTGTCGTTTATCAAAATCAAACGTAATAAATAATTGTATTTTACTCTCACTTTTGTCAGCCACAAAGTGATGCAAGAGATGCACTGCCTGCCCAGCTAGGTTAGCAAGACCGAAAAACATAAAACTTTGCTGACATCAAACTTAGAGAGGAGAGAACACAAGTTTACCTGATTGTTGTTCCCGCAATTCACTCTCATGGTTTTTTTCTTCTTCCTCTTTTCGTGACCAGAAGGATAGTTTCGCTTCATTTTGTCGTGGATGTTGTAGCTACACATTTGACGGCGCGCTATGACTATGACACGAGATGGAGGCGTGGCCTTAAGTAATTTGCGTGGCCCTACGCCGGTCGCGTGCAGTCTATGGTCGCGTGCAGCGTTTGCCCTTCATACTGAGGCCGGAGACACACTGGCTGCGTGGCGTGAGCGTCTCAGCTGCGTGGCGTGTCCGTTTTTATTTCGGCTCCCATGTTAACAGGTTAGAGCTTGCACACTGCCTGCGTGACACGCGCGTCTCAGGCGCGGCATGAGCAGAGGCGGACAGAGTACAGAGCTTTGTTACTTGAGTAAAAGTACAGATACCCCTTGCTAAATTTTACTCAAGTACAAGTAAAAGTACTACAGTCAGATGTCTACTCAAGTAAAAGTACTAAAGTACTTGTTTTTAAAAGTACTTGAGTACCAAGAGTACAAGAGTAGATTTTTTAAATATTGCATTAGTAATCT
This sequence comes from Rhinichthys osculus, assembly GCA_029959095.1. Taxonomy (NCBI): domain Eukaryota; kingdom Metazoa; phylum Chordata; class Actinopteri; order Cypriniformes; family Leuciscidae; genus Rhinichthys; species Rhinichthys osculus. Next base: position 2,217,887 of record JARWKJ010000016.1, on the reverse strand, counting down.
ACTGCCACAGTGCTTACATTTATGCACAGAAACGTCCTACATGGAGTTATGAAAAATGTTAATGTTAATACCTTGGAGAATGTAAAAGGAATTGAAAGTAAAATCTAATTCTAAATCTAATTTAATTAAATTTTTGGGGGGTCCCATCTTTAAATGCGGGGACAACACACACACACACACACACACCACATGTAAGGGTGGCGCTGCCAATAAACCACCTAAAAGCTGTCACAAAGAACCGGCAAAAGGAATGATTATGAATATGTAAAATATTGCAAGGAGATATTTTAATTGTTTATTAATAAACACTTGTTAATAAACAAGTGTTTTCTTTGTCAGTGTCGGCTAAGATGAAGTTGACGATGCTGACTCACGATATTCAGTAGTGAACGCGCCAGAGAGAAATGCACATTTCATACGGATTACATAAGCAGAGAGCAGTCTGTAGTCGGTTTTCTTTCGTTTTGAATTTTTCTGTTTAAAAGTAGACATATCTGTGAGAGGCAAGTAGGCTACCTTATACACTGAGTTTCGGTTCATTTATGAGACGAGATCCAGTTCACGTGCCGGCGCCTCCGTTTCTTATCTATCGTCTGCTAATAACTTCTTATTTATTAAACCCAGGCAATTGGTTGACGAAACATTGATTAAAATTAAGGTACAATTAATGCAAAACGAAATTCAGGTTAAAGAAAGGTTTTGTGTTTTCTGTTTGATGTCTCTGTGAAAGTTTTAAAGCATTTTTTAAGCCGCTTTCAGAGCGCTTGTGTCCGTAACGGAGAACACGTCCATAACATTGTTTTTTCCTCAAATGTAAACCCGAAAAATAAAATCAAACAAAATTAATATTTTATGTACTGTGGAGACTGAGCGCCAACAGAAATGTATTGGAGTAAAGAGTACAATATTTGCGTCTCAAATGTACTTGAGTAAAGTCATGAGTACTTCCCAAAAATGATACTCGAGTAAAGTACAGATCCCTCAAAATTGTACTTAAGTACTGTACTCAAGTAAATGTACTCCGTTATTGTCCGGCTCTGGGCATGAGCCGCGCGGAAAACGCGTGCATGCTAGAAATAGAACCGACGCCTATTTTTCACGCGACACGCAAGCGTGTTGGAAGCGTTTGCAGGCAAAATAGTATAGGAAAATATGTTTATATGTCATTTTGTACACGAATACATATTAATAAATTACATTTTGATGTTTGAAAATCTAGGTTTTGACATAAATTCAGATATAAATGTCTTTTTTTTTAATCCCATTATTTTTGCCTATATAATTTCATGTCATTTTATTTTTTAAACAGTCGAGTCCTGGTGTCCACTACAGAGGTCATAGCATATGAATAAAATATAGCCCATATATTCATTTGTTTCTAATGCTCTTAACAATGTGATTACATGAAAATATATATATATATATTCTTTGAAAAAAACTTTCTGGGCCTCAGGAGGATATAAAGTTAGGATAGGCTACAATAACATCGTAGTGTGTCTTCTGAGTGACGGTCCAACATCAGGTACACAAAATTTGTAAATGTTATTGAAATAAACAGACAGCCGCATGTTTCCCTATTTTTCGGATTTTGGAAGACGCGTGATAAAAGTTGAAATTGTTGTCGTAAAGGCAAGAGCAACAGTAATCCAAATGTAGACTGGTCTGTCGGCGCCCTCCCTCTATGTCATATAGCGAATATGTATTGGTGTACGCCACGCAGCGCCGCGTCAGACACGCTTCTGGTGTGCAAAGACACAGAAAACGCGACGCAGCCGCCACGCAGCTGACATGCAACAGAAACGCCACGCTCACGCCACGCAGCCAGTGTGTCTCCGGCCTGACTTTCACTTTCGGTGCCCGAATGGAAGTAAATGAGGCTTTGCGATTTTTTTTTTTAAATCTAGGCCTACGTGAAATTCTGCATCCATTGTACGATTGAATTTTTTTCTCGGAAGGGCAACTTGAGTGAGAAGGGCATATGGGCAGTTGCCCGGGCAACCTGAGCAACCCCCCTGTGCACGTCCCTGAGTAGTCTGCTATTCTGTTAAAAAGATCTCATTAATTTACATTCATCTTACTTTTGGCCATATAAATATCAGCATCTGCACCAAATTACATCTTTTTGGGCTTTTTTTCCCCCATCCTCGAGTATAAGCTCCATATTTTCATTATATCATAACCATAAGAGCCTGATGTATCAAATGTGATACACAACATTTAGTCTAAAGGTTCAATTTAACTCTTCGATTTAAGAAAACGAGGTGTTTCTGGCTATTATTTAATCTGTCAAGCTTTACAGGGTTAAAATTGCACAACTAGAAAAGGAAAGTTAACGTAGTCTTGTACTAGTTTTCTTCTGATTGCTTCCCGTGAATAGATTATCATATATACGGAGTACCATCAGTACGGACCGATCTACCCGCTCCTCGTATCAAACGCATCGGTGACCGGACGAACTACGGAGACCAATCGACAGCACGTGATCTGCTGCACCCCCCTCTGCATTCCCTCTTCGGAGTCCATGAAGAAGAGTTTTTAAGCCCTCGCACTAAAGACCAGGTGAGTTTTAGACCGCTGCCATGGGGGTTTACAATGCCAAACAATGATTACAAACAGGTTAATATCAACACATTCATCAAAGGTATATTGCATATCATATAGATTGCAGAGATTTTCCAAAAAGTGGGTCTCAACGTTGCGGAGGAGACATTTGAGGAGGCCTGGAAGTTGGCGTCCATGAGAGATCCTGTCGGTGACGTTTGTGTGGAGAGCTTTCGAAATGTTCTCAGTGAACTACAGGCTAATTAAAGTATTTCAAGTGTCCTTAAGCAGGGGCTTGTTTATTTATTTATAATGCACTGTTGATTTGCATTTCAATGAATGATCCTTAAAGAGGACCTATCAGGCTTTTTTACATGTTCGACATGTTAGTGTGTAATGATGCTGTTTGAGCATGAAAAGCGTGAGCGTTTCTGAACTCCCTGAAACGCCTCCGTTGTAGTCTTGAGTTTCTTCCAGGAACAAACACGTCACAATATTCCTCATTTAAATAATTCATACGCAGAATAAAGGGGCGGGGCCTGGTTGAGTTAGTTAGTAGTGTGTTAAACTGGCGGTTATGGGAAGGGGCGGGACATTTCCCAAACACACTCGAAGCGCCCGACCAATCACAACACACTGATCCAGCCGACCAATCAGAGCACAGTGTGCTTTCAGAAGGAGGGGCTTCATAGAGACAGGAAGTAAACAGAGCGTTACTGACAGACTGGGAAGAGAGGAGCCGCAACAATGGAGAATATGAGGAGAATAATCAACATTCAAGCAGGAAAACCTGTTCTAGTAGAGCCTGAAAACAAAAGCAAGACTTTATGAAAAGGCATAATATGGCGGCCTCTTTAACTTGGTTCAATTTCACAGTGCAAATTAAATGTGAAACAAACGAGCAAGGCTTTGTGACACTATAATCCAAAATTTGCCTTTGTTCAGACCATTTAGGAGAAAAAGTAGCGTTGAAAAAAATGACAAGTAAGAGCAGTGTGTTTTTAAAGCTTCAGGTGCCTTTCAAGAGATCACTTCAGTATTGTGATGAATGCAGACACTGCAACAGGAAAAGTTTGAACAATAATCAGTGTGGACACATTAAACTAGTAATAATTACTACTCCAGTGTTTAATTTGAAGTGGGTTCAGACCCTCATGACTTCCACAACTGCAGTATTTTATTAGTTCAGATCCATTATTGGGTCAGCGGTAATTTCAGCCATGTTATTTGTTTAATTTAGTCTCTTGTCAAATGAAGCAAAGTGCTGCAACGGGCCTGACTGCAATAAGAAGTGCTCTCAATGTAGCGTAATAATAGCTCAGCTTAGTAATGAATTTTTGCCTCCCAGGATAACATTGAGTTTACTTAGAGGACATACGCTGCATTTAGATTGCTGTCAATTACCATTTTCTCCTAAAGGACTTTATCACACACAGCTGATAATGTGTTGTTATCTGTTATGAATAATGATGGTTATTTTCCAACTACACATCAGTATTCACCTATTCATCTCTTGGACTAGTAAATCTCAATCTTAATGTTAAAGTCAACTGGAACCTCTTTACTGATTAATACATGTCCTGCTCCTTTTCACGATCCAATGCATTCTGTAAAATCAGGTCCTGACATGTTGACTATCACATGGAAATGCATCAGATTGCAGAAGGAAAATGCGTTGTGAGCTGCATTTCATGTCGACTTTAATTGCACAAGCAAATATACAGTAGACAGAGAGATGAATTCATCAGCCTTATTTGGCAACATCAATATAACGCATACATCAGAAATATGAGTTAATGTTCAGTACAACAAACTGATTAATAATACCAGCACAGTCCCTAATCCATGATAAAAGCCTAGAGGAGTGCAAAATAGCTTTGTAAAGCACATTAATGCTTTTCTTTTCTTTTGTTCAGTTCACATGTAGTTGAAGCCAGCGTGATTAATTGCCTAATATGGTATTAACATATTTATTTCAATTGAAACAGGAGGTATGATATCCACTGTTAATCATATTATGACTTGTTTGCACACATGTGACAAAACACCCACGCAAGTTGAACAGAACAATCCATTTCTGCCTACAAAAATTATAATAATCCCAAAGCCATATTTCTAAATGATTTAATGAATTTCAGTCAATGATAATTCGATGACTCCCTGTAAAGCCATGAATGCATAAACAATGACATGCCATAAAAGAGAAATAGGATGACATCCACGCATGGGTGAGAACATCTTTCTGTCAGTTTAACAAAGGATTTATTTTAATATCTAAATTAGGTGATAATTAGTCTCAACAACCATCTGTGGTTCTGTGCGATCTGAACGTATCAAATATCATAATTAATTAGGGCTGTTTATCTTGTTGGAAATCTTCATTTGTGGCATGCTTGATCTGAAAGTGACTTTTTATAATGTTTTATAATCGCTGCTTATAATGGAAGTGCATTAGACTTAGATTAGATTTGACACAGAAATATTTTGGAAAAACTCGCTGTAACAAGCTCACAATATCGACTAAAAATCATTCAAAACGGATGCTTGTTTTTTTTCTGGATTTTAAATTGTATCGTTTAATTGTAAATAACATTTATGGAGGTGAATCTCATGGAAACTTGCAAATGCATCATGTTATCAAAATCAAAAGGAAAAAATATGTTTTGCATTAAGTAAACTAAGCCTGTTTTGATTTGTGACATTTATGACAATAAAGCACATCTCCTCTCATTCCCATTGTGTGAGTTTAATTTACACTGATTTTTAATTGAGAAGTAAGACAGATCATTCTCACTGCATCCCAGTAATAACTCGATGTTGTCCACATTACAGTCAATTTGATTGTGAACCTTGCTTATTTGTTAAGAAAATGCAGAACATCTTCATAGGTTTCATTATCTATGCAATATAATTTCAATGCCGTTCTAATATTTTTTCAAACCAAACAAATCCCATAACTAAAAAAAAAATGACATGGCAGAATGAACTGTTATTTTATTGAATAAACTGATGCTACATGAGAACAGGTCTGAGTGATTCTTCATCTTAATACCAGGTGTAAATGAGGTCAGTCTTCGATCGCAAGTGGTCAGTGCTACAGGTGTAAATGGGGCCTAAAACATGTTGAATCACATTTGAACAGTGATTTCGTGAACCACCGACTCGCCTGTCAATCAACCAGTGCCCTACATCAAGGGTTTTAAACTCTGGGCTTTTAAACATTGATGTGTCTCATCTGAACACTGAGATGGATGTTAACATAAGGTGTAAATAAGGTCAAGTCCGATGAAGTCAATGATGTTGTCCAGAAAGTCTCGCTTTTTTACTCCAGTTGCTTCCAGTGCCATATCCGCGTCACCGTCCAATCTGGATCAGCTCCAGCATTCAACTCGAGATGAAACCTTCAACAAACACAGCATTATAAGCTGTTAACATTTCTTTAGAGAATAGAAAATTGCTTGAATGTACACCTTATTTTTGCTTTTGAAATGCAGGATAGGGATTTAAAAAATCATTCAAATTAAGACCCAGAATATTTTGTGAACCCTTTTGACTGAATAGACTCACGAAGAATGATTCACTTACGAATCGGACCTCTCTATCTATGGCTTGTGGGCAAATTTTACGGTACACGAGCAATATCTAGCATATGAAATATGTTAAAGCAGAGCATAACTACAAAAATATATATGTTCTGTATAGAAATGTGCATTACTATTATAACAAGCAACTAACAACTGGATATTTTATTAATAAATGCCATGTTGTTGCACCTGATAAGATCATGTGGTGAAAAAAGGCAAGTTATAGATTTATAATATTGAAATAATTTTGATATGGCATCCCTGCTGTAATTCAATGGAAAATCTGAGAAACTTGATGTACCATGATAAAAAAAAAAAAAACTCTTTGGTGCAAAAAAAAAAAAGCGTGTCACATCAGACCCACACTAGGGCGATCTGAAGTATGACACTTTCACAAAGTTAACTTAGAAACCGCACTCGCTGAGCGACAGCTCTGTAAAACGTGCTAATGTGACAGATGGAAAGATGTTTTGAAACACGAGAGAAAAAGAGGAGTGTGCAAACAGCTGAGAGCGAACCTATTAACATCTATATATCCATCAAAGCACTGCGGAAAACAAATGTCTGTCATGAGGGAGAAATCCATTAAGTACATTTAAGATCATTTGAAGCTGTGCTGGCATTCATCAGTCAGACTTATGGTTGTGTGCAGTTTACGTCAACGATCTGTGTCTGTGGGGAGAATCTGTCACGCGAGGTGCAACTTTACAAGAGCGCTTGACTTCTAATTATGTTTTGAGTGTGACTCTTTCAAAGAGTAGTGTATGAAATCTACCCTAGAGTGCCAAACATACAGTCGCTCCATCTATGCGTATTTGGACTGAAAACGAATGCTGGTGGCAATTATGCTGTGAAAAAAATGTATTTGAAGTACATTTATTTTGTGCTAAGTATACCACAAATACATTTACATATTTATGTGCTTAATAAAAATACTCTGCAATTGCACTTTTGGTATACTAAATTCTGCTAAATTGGAACTACAAATGTTTTACTTCAGCACTGTTTCAAGTGCATTAAGTTCAACTAAAAATATACTTTGATTGTGTATTTGATTGTGCTAAAGTGGAACTATTGCAAGTATACTTTAGGTACACTTTAAATATATTGCATTTAAAGACTGATGTTATACAGAGATCGTACAATCCTTATTAATAGTGATGATATTAAAACACATTTTAGGCATAATATTAAGAAATGTGCAATAAAGAAACACACACTAATTATAATTTTACATCATTAAGTCTAAAGTGACCTGTCAATAAATATGTTAATGGATTTGAAGTATACTTAGTATGAGATAAATGTATTTTAAAAAGATTTCGGTATAGGTTTTTTAATTATTTTTATACTAGGGTAAACATAAGGACATCTGAAATCTACATAGGGTGAATCTTATAAAAACAAGGCCAGGTCACATTTCAGCCCAAAATCAGAAAGAAAAAATTAAGCCTATTTATTAGACCAACATGTTAAAATATATTATAAAATAAATATAAATAAAATATTTATTTTAGTATTTGAATTTATTTTTAGTAATATAACAATATTATTAAATGAAATGCTTTATAAAAACATGTTTATAAAATATAATTTAATATTTTCCTCAACATTCAGCTCTTAGACGCGTTCTGGCACGCCGCACTTACTCGTACACAGCTGTGATGATCTTCTTTTGAGGGCCATCTTCTCCAGTTAAATCCATCTTGAAGATTCGTGTGCTCTCGGGGTCCTCGGGGACGTCTGCGCTGGACAGGTACCAAAGCCTCATCGTGATGTAAACAAACTTACTGCCTATAGGAGAACCAGAGGTGTTCAACTCCACGGTCTGACTCGTCCATCAGGGTCAGCCTGAGGACCGGGTCATTCGCCGGCAACAACATTGACAAATATTTCATAATCTTGATGCTGCTCTGCTGCACTTTGTTGTTAGGATGACAAAAAGTTTTAAAAGTTACATTATAGGCTGTTCTGTGTCAGCGGTCTAACAGCGCATGTCAAAGTCACTGAGGTGGCCAATCAGATCAAAGAAGGCGGGGCTTGCTGTTCACAGAAGAGAGTCAAGTCTTCTTTATATATATAGCGCTTTTTACAATACACAGTATTTTAAAGCAGCTTTACAGAGATCACACAAATGTATTATTTTTAAAATCCAAGACATTGAAATTTACTGATCTGGTTTATGTTCAAACAGCACAAATAATGTATAAAGCAAAAAATAATCTACTCCCTGGTAATATTCAACAACTGTTTTTTAATAGAGAAGGGAGATATAATATTAGGGGTGAGAGCAACTTTAAACAATTATGTATCCGCACAACATTAAAAAGTTTTTGTGTTTCGATATGTGGAGTGAAGTTGTGGAACAAATTAAGTTCAGTACTTAAACAATGCCCAAGTATGACTCAGTTTAAAAAGCAATGTAAAAATATGATATTTGCAAGGTATAGAGAGGATGAAGGTTATTAGTTAGGTGATAGTTTATTAATATTTTTTCTTTTATTATTATTTTTTCTTTATTTATTTTCTTATGTAATTTTTTATTGAAGATGTATATAAACATAGGTAAATATGTATGTTTTTTTTTTTTTTTTTGGTGTGTATAGACTAACAGTTTAAAATGTTCGGTCAACCGGTTAATTAGCTAATTAATTATTAAAAAGTAGTGGAGATGGGGTAGGATTGAATAAGCTTATGCTTCTTCCTACTCCTTTTCGGACATGTATAAGTTAAAATTGTTTTTGTTATTTTGGTTATTAATTATTTTTTGTTATTAATTGTTAGTATGATTGTATTTTTGTTTTCTTTTATTGTTTTTTTTGTTGTTGTTGTTTTTTCTTTTTCTACATGTTCGAAATAAAAACTTTTCATTCATTCATTCATACAGAGATAACAGGAAAATAATGCAACAAAGTTTGTTTCGAGTGCGAACTCCAATGCAATGCTTTAGTTTTACTTTTAACAGTGAAAAAGTAGCTTAACATTTAATAGTCGACAGCTGTTTTACGACAGAAATATCCAGTGATGCAAACCACTCAACTTTTTTATGAAATGTCACCGTTTTGAATTGAAAATATGCTATTATTTACATGATTCATGTAATTCACAACTGAATGTGATTAGAAGCGTTTTGCCTTTATTACATATTAGATATACGAATAAGAGTGAATTTGTGCATATTTTAAAATAAAATATTATTTGTAAATAGCTGAAGTTAATTACTTCATAGCTATAATAGACTTTGAAATTTTACCATTCTTATTTATTTTCGCTCAATGCTTCCCTCAGCCTTGCTTTGCATTTTCATGTCTATATATATGTTAATATATTGGGAAACACAGTATCATAATTAAATGATGCATGGGTGATTTTTTTATTATTTTACTACTAACATCTAACAATTTTTTTTTAAAATCAAATATTTCAAACAAAATGTGTTATTGTTAATATTGTTTTAATCTGTGATCAATTCTTTTTTTGTTTCCCAAATATCACTTTCCCTCATGTTCATTTTTCAAAGGCCAGTTCTTAATGACATCATCATCCTCCAGGAAGTGACATCACTTTGGAGGGAAAGCAACAGCACAAACTTCAGTAAGTATTAGCAATGGATTTTATATTTATATCAGTTGGTTTGTGTCACTCTGATTCATTCAATCCTGTCTGACAGAATTACAAAAAAAAAAAAAAAAAAAATCAACATCGAGTCAAATACTTCAAGCATCAAAATAATAATTTAAAAAATTTGAACTTTTATATTCTCAAATGGTTCGGTTTTAATCTATAATTCCATCCTGTTCATTTTCATTTTCTTTAACCAGTGCATATTTCTGAAAGTCTGCTAGACTCGTTTATAGAAAGTTACAACATAAATATTCATCATTTTTAACGAGACGAATGAAGAGAGTAAGACTCACCAGTTTGGTCGAAGAATATGGAAACGTCCTCAGGCAGCAGAAATATCATGTCATCAAGGGAAATTGCAAGATGTCTTTTTTGGGCCTCTGACAGACTTGTACATTTCTTTCTGACACTTTCAATAGCCTGTACACAAGACAAAACATGGTTTATAGGCCTTACATGACTTAAAGTGGTGGTTGATTATGATTTCACTTTTCTAACTTTAGCAAGTGTGTAAAGTTGCTGTTTGAGGATAAACAACATCTGCAAAGTTACAACGCTCAAAGTTCAAAGCAAAGGGAGATATTTGCTTTTAAAGAAATAGTTTTTTAAGGACTACAACAAACGGCTGGTAGAACTACAATGACATTCCTCCAGGGTTAGTGACATCACCAACCCTAAAATTTACATAAAGGCCGCCCCTGGAACACGATTTATAGATTATCATGACAGAATCATGGATATCCATAATAAAGGCTAGATGTCTCGTCCGCGCTACTGGCCAATGGAGGTCGGCGTCCGCACCTGGCGGCCATCTTGTCACAGGCAGCTCGCTCACTCGTAACATTGTGTTTTAATGGTGCATGTACTTTTTAAATAACCATAACTTGCTCAATTTTCTACCGATTCTCAAACGGTTTGGTTTGTTATAAACGTCAGAGATGTAGTTATGACACTGCATGCTTATGAATAATAAGTGTATCAATAAATAATCATCCAGAATTATAGCCACGTTAATAACGTTTGTAAGAAACCAAACCGTTTGTAAATCCGTCAAGATTTCAACGAGATAAAGAGTATTTGTGTTCGTGCTGATCACTCATCTTACATCAGGCACCACAGAGCCCGCCAGAAAGCTTGCCTGTGACAAGATGGCCGCCGGTGATGACGATAGAGACTCCGCCGTAAGACATCTAGCCTTTATTATGGATATCTATGGACAGAATATGCTAATCAATGACTAGAAGATAGTTAAGTTAACTAGCTGCATAAATTCTTCAACTAACCATTCAGAAATATCCAGTTACATAACTTGCATTCTACATGTTGTCACTTCTTCTTAAGCCTCTCCATCTTTGTCTGACTCCGGTTTGAACATAAAAGGCTAAACGTTTTTGAAATTTTCAGTGCATGTGTGCGAGGTAAAAGCCAAGGACACGAGCTCTTGAAGCTCCGCCCACTGTGCCGGGAGCAGCAGCTCATTTGCATTTAAAGGGACACACACAAAAACTGCGTTTTTGCTAACCCTCAAAAAGTGACAATTTTAACATGCTATATAAAAATATCTGTGGGGTATTTTGAGCTAAAACTTCACATACACACTCTGGGGACATTAAATAGGCTACTTATTTTACATCTTGTGAAAGGGGCATTATACCACCCCTTTAAGACGTTTGGCAAATCAGTCATTTATTTCGAGTGATGAACGAACCTTTCTGGACATCACAGTTCTCAGCTCCTCAAACCTGCCAGTGGACAGCAGAGCGGACACGTGCACCACCGCCTGCGGACACAGGTCATCACAATATACTCACTTATTCATAAACACATCAGTATCGTGTGGCAACACTTCATTTTACAGCGGCATTGTTACATGTAGTAAGTTAACTACTGTAAATTATGCATAATTACATGCAACTAAAACCCTAACCTTAAAGTAAGTACATGTTGATTATTATTACTCAGAACGTACATGTATAATTACACTGTAACATGGACATCTTAAAATAAAGGGTTACACTTTATTTTAAGGTGTCATTGTTACAGTGTGATTATATATTTAAGTACTGAGTAATATTAATTAACTACATGTACTTACTATAGGGGGTTAGTTGCATGTAATTATGCATCATTTACTGTTATTACTACGGTAATTACATGTAACATATGTAATGAGGACACTGTAAAATAGAGTGTTACCAAATAAAGTGTACATTTAATAAAAAAAAAAAAAAATTGTTCTGAGATATCATTTACTGTCATTAAATAGCATTATTTATGTTGTTGTTGTTTTTTGGCCAAATGCTCTCTAACTCCATTATCTGTGTTATTTTAGTATCATGGAGATACTATTATTATTTTTATTAATATTCTAATTTAAATTAGATTTTAATTACTGGTTTAATTTCAAGTGTCATAGTTATTGTTTATTTTATTGTTTTTAAAAGTTAAATAAATAAATATGAGAAATCTTGCCTTGGCAACTAGCCGAAATAAAATAGTTTTATTTTTATATTTTTAATTTTAGTTAAAGTTTAAGTAATTTTGTTGTATTTTTCTAAAAAAAAAAAAAAATTGTTTGAGTTATTTTAGTTAGTACATTAAGTTAAATAGTTTTTTATGTATTTTAAAAAATATGTTTTAATTTTATTTCAGTTAATGTTTTTTTTTAATTAAGTCACTTTTTTTTTTTTAGAGTTAGTTAACTTTAACTATAATAACCTTGCATTAGACTTTTTGGCCTGGTTTCAAAGACAGGGCTTAGATTAAGACTGGATTAGGCCTTAGTTCAATTAGGACAATTAAGTAGCTTTTATAAACTTGCCTTAGAAAAAAAGACATTACTGGTGTGAATCTTGAGACAAAACAATGGCACTGACATATTTTAAGATATAAGTGCAAGTTGTTTTCAGTTAAAACCGCTCAAACATGCATGCATTTTAGTCTGAGACTATCTTAAACCTTGTCTGTGTGTAAGAGTAAGATTTTAAGGATTTTTCACTCATTAGACACTTTTGACCAACCTGTTTCACACCGCTGTCAAACTCCACACTGAACTTCAAGCCAAAATACAGTTCAATTAAAAACAAGATGCACTTATTCCTGATCCACGTGATGGGATCCGGGCTCCCCACCACTGTGATGCCTGGATGCTCACTGTCCTCAGAGTCCCTGCCTGCATCTTTACTGTAGTGTCTGTATTGCGCAGACGGTCTGCGCAGGTGATGCCATGCGCGCTCCGGAGAAACTGCGCAGCTGGCATGGGGGCGCGCGCGCTGATGCCACCAGGGTTTGCAATGGGACTCGTGTTGTTTAGTAGACAGAGGATTCCTCTTCCAGGAGCAGGCCAGGGGACGTGCAGCCAGACCCGTGAATCGTAGCATCACCGACGCGCATTTCTTTTGAAATTGCGCAATGCAGATCTGGTCATTGTAAAGCTCGTGAATGACAGACTCACAGTCCTCCTCAGTGTCTCTTCCGGCACACTTATGAAACTAACCCACGATATACCCATAATGCTTTTGGTTTCTCAGCACTTGTGTCATGTCTCCAGTAGATGGAGGCACAGACCCGTGTTTCCCATGTGTCACCCATGACGCACAGACACAGACGCTGGATGGCATGATGATGAGGAGGAGGAGGATGATGATGATGGATGTCATTCTTAAACTCCTCACAATCATGTAAGTGGCATTTTTTATTATAAGTTGTAAATATAAATATACATCGCAAGGTTTCTTTATTGGGATGCGTTTAATATTGTTGGTCAAAATGTCTCATAGTTGTATTCACCTGAATCGTCTCAATCTACCGCATACCGTTATTTTAACATTTAAAAAGTCCTTGCATTAGATCAATTAACCATATTTGTGCGCAGCTATCTGTTTTCTTCACTAACTTTTCCTGCAGGTTTTTGCGTTTAGCTGCTGCTGTTTTTAGTGCATGTGTGAAATCAGTTTACCTCAAACTCGACAACCAGAAAATAACACTTTTTCTGTTCATTCAGAACAGTGTTATCGACACCGGGGCTAATTGTCACACAGTTAATATTACTACTACACGTTATTTTCTGCGTAGACATAAAGTCTGTTACTTTAATTCCTTAATAAATGCAAAAACGACGACTGAACATTTCTACCGTAATCGCATAAGGTGTACACATGTTGATGGGGCATGTTGTCACGAAATAGTATGGTGTAAGTTGTCACAATGCAACCTATAATTAAACAACCCATTATAGGCTTTTTAGCCAAACTAAAATAGTAAAAATTTATTAAACATAAAACCAACTTTTTTTTTTTTAAATGCATGAATTTCTAGCATTTCAAACAACCTGAAACCCAAGTTCAGTCTGCTGGAGTGTGATATTTCACCCAAAAATAAAAGTTTTGTCATAATTTACTAAACCTCAAGTTATTCCAAACCTGTATACATTTATTTCTTCTGCGGAACTTCTTCTGTGTAACGTGTGAGTATACATATGTGAATATGTGACTATATGGTTATATATATGCATATGCATGGTTATTTTCAGCATTTTTTGCACTACTTGGAATAATTACTATTTTATTCTGCATTCTGGTTGCATATTAACTGCATTTCTTTGGATTTGTATCCGTTTTGTATTGATCAATGAGAATAAACTGAATTGAACTGAACACATACGAAGATATTTTGACATTTGACTTAGTGTGGGGGGGAAAAATACTATAGAAGTCAATGGGGACCAGTAACTCTTTGTTTACTGACATTCTTCAAAATACCCTCCTTTACATTCAGCAGAAGAAATACATTTATACAGGTTTGGAACAACTTGTGGCTAAATAAATTTTTGGGTGAACTATCCCGGCTTTAACAACAGCTATTATTAAAAATATGGATTCACACTTTTGACCTAGACTGTCTGCTTGTGAAACAATTAATTGTATAACTGGACCCTGGGACAACTTGCCCCGGCCATTTAACCTTGCAAACCTTTAATCTACATGAATATGAATATAATGCATGTACAGAACTATGTACTAGTGAATGAAGAGAGATTTGAGCAGGTTAGGCAAGTGTTCCTGTTGAATCGTATCATGCAAATGAGTGACACAGGTGGGCAAACCGCTTTAAAACGCTCTCGGAAGCTAGCGGCGTCACCCAAACACACCTCACAGGTGCACAACATCATTGTTTCAGAAGCTTAAATGTGATCAGCAGAGCAAAACATCATTAAATTCCTGCTGTTTCCACTGATTACAGGTCATAAGCTTTTGTATTTGCCTGCTATCTGTGTTTTCTTTTGAAAATGATGATTATTCATTCAGGGTTGAGGCATAAAAACCAAGACTACAGACACCTGCACGAATTACACGCCCCTCCAAATTCGTGACTATTTTTATTGATAAATAATTGCTATTGCAGCTCATCATTATTGAATTTGCGCTCAGATATGGAAACCTTTCTAAGATGTATTATAGTAATTATCTCTGTCAGTCTGAAATGCTTTTACATCTGTGGCTTGAATGAACAGAATAATAAAAATCTTGCAGCAGTTCCGATTTCAATTAATTACTTCGCCAGAGTGATTACAAAAACTTTAGGTCGTCGTGATTTTATAGCGGAAAGAAACTCTGAGAGCACCAGTGATAAATAACAAGGATGAAGTTTTATTCACTCATAACCTTTGCATGCTTGTTTTTCTATTTTTGTGAGTTCATGCCACACTAATTATCTGGATTTTATTTTGGACTTGCATACCAAAAATAATGTGTCAATGGCAGTGAACAAAGAACAAATAATGAATGAAAAAAGACATCATTGAAAAGCCTACATTTTCCACTATATGACAATGCTGGCATCGGTTTGCATATTAACATTCAGCATGATTCATTTTGTATTATAGCTCAAGATATGGTATTGCCGTGCTGTTATCTTACAAAAGCATTTTTTGTTGAATATAACCTGGCAGCGTATGAAGATGTTAGCATGGTATACGAGTGACACAGCTGAACTGTAACTTTGACGCTGGATAATGAGAAAATCAGTGCAAATGTCAAAATAATAGTTTCCGATTTTTTTCTCTCAACGGATTATTTTTTTCTTGTTTTTGCATCCATGCATAAATTAAAAAATCTGCTGAAATTTATTATTCATCTGAGATGTGATTAATATGCAAAATTATGCAAATTAAGATGCAATTAGGCTCCAATTCTCTAGTGGAATTTTCCATTATAATTTAATACAAAGTAACAGAGTAATTGGTGTCACGTGTAATTACGGTTACTCAAGTGTACTTTCAGGCATGCAAATGATGCGCTATATGTTGGTTATCCGATGCAAATGTGATGCTTTAACAAGTTGTGAACGGCAAATGTGCGATTGCACCATTGCATCCAAAAAACACTGCATTTACCTAGTATTTAATGCATGGTGTCTGTGATACACTTTTAATGTAGATGGGTAGCGGAGATGAAATACTTTTGGAAAGTTGACATGTCCTGCTGTTCTTCAGCTAAAGCTATTTTAAACAGCAAACTATTTGATTATTTTAATTATGCATGCAGCTTTTATGACCTAGTATTAATTTGGGATCCTACATGGAATATTTGGACTTTCCCGAAACAGTCCCAAAGGATCATTTAATTAAAATGAAGCAGTGACTCTAAAATCTGCAACAGATCGCACGAAGCACCCATCTATAACTTGCAGGTCCGAGTGACAAAGCCAAGAAAGAGAAGTAATTCCCAAACTTTCCAGGGCGATTAACGTTGCGCTTCTCGAGTGCCTCCGAGATCAGCTCCTTCTTGGGAGGTAAATTGATTTTGAATTGTTACATGGCTGGTTACATGACTTGCTTGACATCTAGCCCAATGACATTATAACACAGATGCTCGCTTCATTGAGCTATGCCTTTCTTTTCTCCCTGTATATCCTCTCTCCCTCTCCTCTTCCCGATCCGCGCTCCGAACAAAGACACGGGTTTCTCCTCCGCCTCCGCTCCGTCCCCCTGCCCGCACAACTCTCTCAAAGAACATAATCCCTCAACAAAAATCCACGCACAAAGGAAACTTGAGCTCAATCCTATAACGCACAGCCGTGGCAGACAATACCCCCCTCCCACCAGCCCATCCGTGCCTCTTCAGGAACGCTAAATGCCCTGTGGCAAAAAATCAGTCTTGATCCCTCCCAGCCCGGCTGATTAGAGGCGTCCCGCTCTGGGTTTGGCCCATTAGCGCATGGCACACGGCACGGGCGGCCCACTGAACGCTGCTGTCCTCAAGGGCCTGTTCTCATCCGCGGGTGATTGATTGGTGAAATAAAAGTGAAGGTTCTGTCCGAGCCGTGCCACAGCGGGGAGTGCGAGTGCTCAAGAGGATGAAAGTTCAAATCCCAAGTCCCAATCCCCTCCACAACTTCCCCATGTGCTTTACATCTCGATTGTGATTGCAAGTGTAAAAATCAGGCGTATTCTGTTGATTTCATCAAGTTGACATGCTCTAATTGGTTAAAGATGAAGTTGCCTTGGAAATTTACACCTTATGCCATGTTTTCATTGCTTTCAAGCTGTTATTTTATGTTTTAGTTTAAAATTGTGTTTTCGGTAAAGATAAAGTTAATGCATATATATAGCTAAAAAAGCATAATGCTCTCAGGGCAAGTACAAATACAGGCCAGCTGCAAAAATCCTTATTGTTGAACTCTATAGAGAATTTTTTGTCTGAAATTCTTTTTCGGTAAAGGAAACTTATATTATGCATATTATGGAAGCTTGTTTTATTTTTTTATTTTTCAGGATTGAATTTATATCTCTGATTTTAAAATTCGCAATTGCAAGTCAGAAAAAAAGTCCGAATTGTGAGATAAAAATACTTTTTATTCTGTGGCGGAAACAAGCTTTCATAGCATATAGAATAGAATATGTTGCTAAAAAACATAAATTTGCATAATTTTGCAAGTGGAAAAATTAGTAGGTCAAGTACAAACCCAGCCCAGCGGCTTTTCCTTTTAGTTATCATGATGTTTCATTGTAGTTTCTTTCCTTTTGTGTGTGTGTGTAATATCTAAATGTTCTTTTATGACATCAGGCTTTGCATTTAAGTTTATTATTCCGGCTTGAGGTTTTTGAAATGTGTGTTTTTATGAGTTACCGATGACCTTCTCTCATCCATTCTGAGCATCTTTGCTAACGGAATGCATTTGTAGGCCAGTATCTCTAAACAAAGCTGCAGTGATGATCTCATTTTCAAGTCAGGTGTTCAGAGACGTCTGTCAGAAATATGGGGATTGAGGTAAGGTGCAACAAAAGATGCACGGCAGGAACTTGAACTGGGTTTGTGGCATCAGCATTGTGTACTGTGATATAGGGCGATGCAGGCTGTGTTTCCTGCATGTGGCAGTTTAATAATAGCACCCCAGCTTCCAAGATGCAGAATAATGCTGCTACCTGAATCTCAGCCAAAGCGTTTTTAATGCGTCCCTTAGCTTCGGCTTTGGGCACGCCAGTTCGCAGTGGGAGAGCGTGGGTGAGGCCGATGTAATCTCGTGTTCGAAGCGTAAATGTTCAGCCCGGGTCGTCTGTGTGGTCTTTCTCTCTCGGTGCATTCGCAGAATGGCAGTCGAACGCAGCCCGTGTGAAGATTACATCGACGACAAACACGGCTTGCAGAAACTAGGCCACGCTCTGATGTGTTTCAGGGTGAAGGAACCTCACCTGTGATATCACCGATAGGGAACGAGCAATGCGTACGTCTCTAGTCGGCACGTGCCTTCAGAAATTATGTTGCATAATATGGAAAATGTGGCTTGCTAACGTGCCTAACGAGTTACGCTAGTAATATTTAAGATGTTAATCCTAGTTTAATATGCGTAGACAATATTTGAGCATCCTGACGCTGAAGCATTGAGTGAGTTTGGGGTGGAAATGTTTGGGAAACCTGTTTGAAAACAGTCAGTAATGACGTTTTTTAAACTCACATGAATGCTACAGGATGTGATAAATGTTAACATATACTTTTTGCTATATGAATTCGCAGGTTATGCAGCAAAAAGACATTCCCTTTCCACCTTTCCAGCAGTCGTGTCCATATGAATGGAAGTGGATGGAGACACATCTGATGGTAACGTGCTTGTTATTGCATTTCTTTAAGCACAATCTTTTCAGACTTTGTTCCGATCAAACAATAACAAAGTGCCCATATGTCCCAAAAGAACTACATTTCAATTGTGTGTAGTGTTCGACTTTGGAGAAGGAGCGACTGCTAAATGGCAATTAACAACAAAAAGCGCTCTAAAGAGTAAAACAATCTTTTTCGTTCTTTTCTTTTCTCTTTTCTCTTTTCTCTTTTTTTTTTTTGATTGTTGGTTTGAATTAACACCCGAATAAGTGAATCACAAAGACTGACAGTTGTGTTTCTGGCTCAGCTTCTCGGCTTTTTGCTTCTATGGAAGTACACAAACATGAAACAGACATTATTTGAAATATTTACTCAGCAGATGTGTTTTCTCTTTTTTTTTTTAAAAAAGGAAAAGGAGAAAAAAATCCATCACGGAATAGGAAACGGGGTTGGGAATAAACGCAGTAATTTGGTTCTTCTCTTCATGGATTACTGTCACTCACCATCAGCCGCTGTGTGCGCTTGCCAGTCCTGTTTGCGATTTCTGGGCTTGTGCTGTACCTTGAAATATTTGCCAAATGGATTTTATAGAGGCTGTAATTAAATTTAGTCCACCTTCACATGGTTTAGGAGGGCAGAGGCAGACTCTCTCCTTTGAGTGGGTTTTCCTGGTGCTGTTCTCAAACACTTCACATCCAGATTAACACAGAGATTTTATGATATGTTTACTTTTTAGAAATATTTGACAGGAATTCAACCATGCAAATATATATGTTTATAATTTACAATGAAAATAGGAATATAAAAGCATAAAATGAGCTGTATAAATTTAGCCTAAAGTGACCTATTAGAATGATGATGCATATTCGTGAAATAATATTTGTTATTCATCATCATCATTCTTTTTTTATATGAAACAGAAGATGTTTTGAAGACTGTTCAAGATGCTCTTTTAACATATTATCGGTAACACTTCACAACAAGGTTTCATTTGTTAACATAAATGAACATGAACTAAGAATGAACAAAACTTCTACTTCTACTTTAACATTTACTCGTACATTATTAAAATCCAAAGTTAACAATCTGTTAACATTAGTTAATGCACCGTGAACTAATATGGACATTATTATTAACAAAGGTTGATAAATGCTGTACAGATTGATCATTGTAATGCATTAACTAATGTTATCAAAGGAGACCTTATTGTAAAGTGTAACCATATTATCAAAATATAATACTCTTGATTCACAATTTTTCAACAAAATCAGTTTTATAGAATGCAAATGCATGCAAAAGTGATTGTGCATAGTACATGAAAAGAAAAAAAATCTTCACTGTATTCTTACTTTGCAGGATTTGACTCCCTAACCCGGCTTAGGTATGTGTAAGGGGTGTAACGGCACACAAACGTGACGATACGGTTCGTACCTCATCACGGTTCGGTACTACTACTATAGAAGTAGTTTTCGGGGAAGAAAACTAAACACAAAATTGGTTCTTTTTTCATTTCTTTAAAATAAATAAATAAATAAGTGTGTTTTTTTAAAACAAAAGTATATGTATTTAAATTAAATACAATTTTCTAAAGGATAAAAAATCTATCTTAGCTAATGCTGTAAACTATATGGGGAGCCCTTGATTACACATTACTATAATATTTAAGTACACAATTAACAACAGAGCCAAAATTATTACATTCAGTTGCTTTATTTTTAGATATAATAATCAACACTCAAATAAAAAAAAAGTACTGTAAATTGCACATAAGGCGGGTTTTGCATTAACTTAATCTAATTATAAAGTTAATTTTCTACTCCCAATTCATTTTTGAAAAATAATAATTTACACAGTGGCTGTCTTAAGTTGTTTTCATGTCAAATTTATTTAAACATACAGTAAATAATCAAGACATTACTAACAGGCTAACATTTACATTTAATGATTTAGCTGACGCTTTATCCAAAGTGACTCACAAATTAAGATTTAATATAATACTATATAGTGCATATACAAAAGAGTTCATTTCTCTAGCGAACTATCCTGCTGTCGACACTAAATGTCTGAGGTAAATGTAATGCTGCGTGAGATATTATTCTCAAGCTGTTTTATTAATATCTTTCCGCAGTTGAAACACTGGCTGAGAGATGTAAACATATCGATAGATAGTCACTTATTCTGTGCTTTTTACTGTTAGCAAACAGCATTGCATTACCGTGCGCCCCCTTCTGGATTGGAGTGTGAATCACCTGTGCCTTGTGCCCCGTTTACACGAAGGGTAGACGCTGATATTTCCCTGCGGTTTGGCCTCTCATTTACACGAAAACCCAGTTTTTATCACAGAAAACGATTATTTCTATAAACTCCGGCCAAAGTGGAGATCTCTGATAACGCCGGTTATGTGTTGCCGTGTCCATTGGGAGAAACGGGGTTTTAGGTTCTTAAACGTCACATTATGCGCCAGAAAATGCTTAGCGTCATGTGAGTGCCCAGTTTACAGTGTGTTTGGCTACTGATCATAGATTCTGTTAAGGTGGTACTCATTTTTACTTTTGTGCAAACTTGCCTTTTGTGCAAACTTGCCGCGACCAGACCTGCGCAGTAGCGATCTCGGGGCCAGACCCGCGCAGTAGCGATCTCGGGACCAAACCTGCACAGTAGCGATCTCGGGGCCAGACCTGCGCAGTAGCGATCTCGGGGCCAGACCCGCGCAGTAGCGATCTCGGGGCCAGACCCGCGTAGTAGCGATCTCGCGACCAGACCCGCGCAGTAGCGATCTCGGGGCCAGACCCGCGCAGTAGCGATCTCGGGACCAAACCTGCGCAGTAGCGATCTCGGGACCAGACCTGCGCAGTAGCGATCTCGGGACCAGACCCGCGCAGTAGCGATCTCGGGGCCAGACCTGCGCAGTAGCGATCTCGGGGCCAGACCTGCGCAGTAGCGATCTCGGGACCAGACCCGCGCAGTAGCGATCTCGGGACCAGACCTGCGCAGTAGCGATCTCGGGACCAGACCCGCGCAGTAGCGATCTCGCGACCAGACCTGCGCAGTAGCGATCTCGGGGCCAGACCTGCGCAGTAGCGATCTCGCGACCAGACCTGCGCAGTAGCGATCTCGGGGCCAGACCTGCGCAGTAGCGATCTCGGGACCAGACCTGCGCAGTAGCGATCTCGGGACCAGACCCGCGCAGTAGCGATCTCGCGACCAGACCTGCGCAGTAGCGATCTCGGGGCCAGACCTGCGCAGTAGCGATCTCGGGACCAGACCTGCGCAGTAGCGATCTCGGGGCCAGACCTGCGCAGTAGCGATCTCGGGACCAGACCTGCGCACTGGCGATCTCGGGGCCAGACCTGCGCAGTAGCGATCTCGGGGCCAGACCTGCGCAGTAGCGATCTCCGGACCAGACCTGCGCAGTAGCGATCTCCGGACCAGACCTGCGCAGTAGCGATCTCGCGACCAGACCTGCGCAGTAGCGATCTCGGGATACAATGCCAAAAGTATTCGTTTCTCTAAATACCCGGCCATGTGTAAATGTGGCCTGAATGTATTCGTTGTGCGACTGCATGCACTGAACGGTTCGGGACAAATACATACTGTTACACCCCTAGTATGTAGGTGTTTTACTTCTGTGCAATATGAAATATAAAGTTGCTGATTCAAAATTATTCATATGTAATATTTTGTTAATATTTGAAATATATATACAGAGAAATGGGACAGGATTTTGTACGGCAGTTGTCAGCAATATATATACCGGTCAAAAATGAATTAAAAAAGAAACTAGTGCTTTCCATGGAACCATCATTCTCGTAAATCTCAGTCTGAGCGCTAAATGTGAGAAGTTACACATGCACACGCGACACACATACACAAATTACTTGCTGACGGCCCGTAATTACCACTGGTTCGCTGGCCCTTTTGGATAGCAGTTATGGTGACATAATTCATTAGTGTTTGCCCAAAGAAATGATTTGAAATCTTTAAAGTGCTCCTTCAAGCATAATAGCTATTAAAGGGGGCCACATGCAAGACTGAAGTGTTAAACGGTTTGTTGAAGTCAGCTGGGGTACAAGAGATGATAAATATAAATTATAGTTAATATACTGCACCAGTGGTTTTTAAAAAAGCAAACGTTGCTGGCGACACAGAAGACTGCATGCGGCAGCCCTTCACGGATGCACGCCACAAAATGCACAACGCCCACAAACAACACTTCACTTTCACAACTCTGAGAGGTTAGTGCATTGCTTATGCCTGGCTACACAAATTTGATTACTAACAACATGTTTTGTACACCTGCAACCCACATACAAACAGTCAGTGCGCTCACAGGGTGCAAATACCCTTATTTGATTAAGAAGAGTTGAAAACTTTGCACTTTAAAAGTAGATTCGCTCTGCGTTCTACACTTTGTGTTGTTTGTGTTTGTAACGTAATTTGTTCAAACCGCACGTTATAACTGGTGACAAAGCCTTCTGGTAACAATATGTTTTTCTCAATGTATTTTTTATCATTTATGAGCTTAGGTGCAAATGAATAAAATCAGACAACTGTGAAACATGATCACATGACATGCAGAGCAGGTGAAGATGTAGATTTTTTTTTTTTTTTTTTTTTTGTGTGTGGTAATTTATAAGGTGAAGGAAATGTGGTGCTCCAAAAAATTTACAAGTTTAAAAATCTGACACTGAAAAAAACATTTATTGTACGATTTATCATTTTTATTAATATATATATATATATATTAGTGCTCTCAATCATTTAAAAAAATGACTAATTAATTGTAAATTTTTCTGTAATTAATCACGATTAATCGCACCTAACATTCAAGTTTTTAAAGAATATTTTTATATTGTAATAATTTCACATTTAATCTCCCAATTAGGAACAACATAAATACAGTAGCTTATATTTTAAATGTTAATGGCATCTTTTTACGACCAATACCATACTGATGTCTCTTTGAAATACATTTTTTCTTAATTTTAGCCATTCATTATAGGCATTAAGCATTCAAGTATAATTTAAAGCTATGAACATTAACATTTATTAGGCTTTAAAAAATATAACAACTTTTAGTTTTAAGTAATAATCTTAACATAAACCTATTATAATAAATGTCACATTTGCCTGCGCTTCAATATATCAGGGCTCAATTTTTTTCTTTTGGCCAGTCAGACCAGTTCAGATTTGTACTTGCCCTGCACAAAAAGTTATTGTTTTTTAGTTGTTTTTGACCCGTGTAACCTTGTAAACAGTGCTTTGAGATTATAAATTAAATAGAGATAAATAGAGAGAAGTTATTCAGTCATCAGTTACTCATTTCTTCTTAATGCCGGACAGTGGGTTTATTAGGCTGCTGTCACTTAACCTGATGCACATGACACAGATCTGACTTGCATCCTAACTCTTTACGTTCATTTAAGACTTCATTTAACTCATTTAAGACTGTGCTTGCGATGATACTCGACAAAACGGGCATTTTGGCATAATTGTGTGTGTTTCTGTCCATTGAAGTGCTGTGTGAAGCGTCTTTCTGTGCGCACGAGTGTGTGTGTGTGTTGCTTGAATGCTTTAAAAGCATTTGCATGAATAAAAGCGTGATCATATATTGTAACGCTAGCCAAAGGATGACAAAAAATAAATAAATAAATAAATAAATGAAAGAAACTATTTCGATTTTTAATATTTAATTTTGACAGTTTAATTGAAATAAAAAAAAAATATTTTATACCAAACAAAGATGACTAACATGAATTATTAATATTATTATTTGTATCATTGTAAGGTGGTCTGTGCCGGTTACGGCCCTGCGCGTACTCGAGTTTTGCACCTAATCTGGATTTTAGGACTGAATCCGGTTGAAAGAATGACGTGTCCTAATAGCCGCTCCCACCGGCAAGGCCTCTTTTATGAGCTCGACTTGTTCATTGTCCGCATGGGCCGACCAGCACCATAGACACGGCATTCATCACTTTGTCTGGTCTTTGTGTGTCTCCTTTTGAACCAAACAGCAGGAATTATTAAGGGCTTAACACGTACAGGGTCCCGATGTGTCTGTGACGGCATAAGCCTCTTCCCGAACCCGAGCGGCCCTTCCTTATCCAGGGTTAGGAAACATTCAAGCCTATTCTTCACGTTATCGAGCGTCTGCATCAAGCGCTCGTCTGATCTTGTCGATTTATAATAAATAAACGATTTTCTAAACCGAGCGAGCGAGCGTGAGCTTTCCGAGCCGTATTCCCGGGACGAGGTGAATGAGTCTGCGTTTGGGGAATTCCGGGGATTATTATTATTATTGGGAGCGTGAACGTGGTTCTCGTAAGCGTGGTTTTCCGGAGTACCACACCTCGGCGTCTCGGGTCCCGCTGATTTAGGGAGCGTGTGAAATCCATGGCACCTCTCCTGCATTCCTGGCTGAATCGGTGCCATATCTGTGATGGACTGAGGCAGAAGAGCAGGCAGCCGGGGATGAATACGGCTTAATCTTTACACAGGCCACATGTGTGCGCATGATAACATGGATGCTTTCTTCCTGCGCTGGGTTATTCTCATCCGGCTGCCAGGTTGCTGCCTCGAACAGCCGTGTTTCGCTGCGATATTTAGCTTGCACCAGAAAAGAACGATGGCACCTCCTAAGGAGGGGGTTAATGCATGTTTTTGGAATTGGAGGCAAAAATTGCTGTAATTCCTGACACATTTCGAGAGACAGATACGGCGCTTTTTCGCTGCAGACAATATGTAAGAGCAACTATAAATGGATGGCTCTCTTCTCAGAAGCTGATATTTGATTTAAGTCCTTGTTGTGATGGAGATGAGATGAGGTTATTTTTGGGCACTCGTCGTTTAGTGCGTTTGACCGAACGGAGACCCGCTACTCTCAAAATGCAGAATTCGATGCCTTTTGTTTCCAGTCATCCTTTTTTTTTTTTGGTTCACACATTGTTTTTCCCCCCACCCTTCTGGTTTTCCCAGGATCACTAAAACATTCATTGTGATTGCATTAACATAAATGATTCTATAGCATCCCCGTCTGTAATTACGGCCCATGTTTCCGCGGCCTTCGGCCTTGAGTTGAGATGAACCCCAGGTGTAGATCTGGGCTCGTGTAATGAACAGACACACACGGACTCTCTCCTCTCTGAACCGGCTCAATTAAAAAAAAAACCCAGGATGTGCTGTGATATAAACACGAAATGAATAGACTCTCACTAATTGAATCTATCACATTCAGTGGGCAGTATATCTTCAACACAAACACAATCGTGTGTTTGGACGGCTAACAAAGATACCACTGCCAGCCCAGTCAGTAGTTCAGTCAGAATATAACACATTTATTGTAGCATGCTAACCGTATTTATTTTTTTGCATGATTTATGTATGCATTTGTGGGTTTTATTTATTTATTTGATCGTATTTGTTTCCATGTCGTATCTATTTATTTTGTATGTCTTTGCATGTTTAATGCATGTATTTGTGTATTTGTTTGTTTGCATGTTTTATGTATTTATTTTGGATTTAGGATTTTCTTTGTTTGCATATTATTTATTAATTTGCATGTTTCATGTTTGTATTTTTTTTTTTTATGCTGTATTTATGTATCTATTTTGGAATTATGTTTTAGATTGATTTATTATTTATATATTATGTGCATGTTTTTTGAGCTTGCTTGTATTGGTTTTGATGTTTTTATTTATTTCAGATGACATACGATAAAAAAGGCAAATGGAAACGCAGCTTTATCATCATCCTCTTTTGAGAGATGTTACTCTATGCAAACTCTGTCATAATTATTATTTTAGCACGTATTTCGCCTTTGCTCTTTGATGTAGCTGTCGCACAAAGACATCAGAAATCATGACATCTGTTTGGAAAGCACGTTGTTTGTTTGCAGTAATAATACATCTGCATCTCCTTCAGTCGCTCCTTAGTTGTTCAAGTAGATACAATTGCAATGTCAGATGCACCTCTAATTGAAAAGTTAATTATCTTTCTGAAGCCATCAGCTGTCACTTACGAGGATCAGATACCGGTATCCTCTCTGGGGACCCACGTTATTTTGGATGTAATGGTTTGGGACCCTACATTTTGTTGCATGTGAACATTTGATCACTGAACAGACCATTTATAGCTCACTGTTTAATTGAAGTCAAATTAGCAGGATTATACGCAGTGTTTAATCTCACATAGGAATTGTTTTTTTAAATGTGGCTCAACTAACACAATCAAACTTTCCATTAGTCCACTTGTGTCTCTTGATGCCTTTGTTATTTTCTCATTACTCTTTATCTGAAACTCTATGGCTTCCAAAAAATATCAAGAGAAAGGAATTATCCAGTGTTTTAACTATTATTCCGTGAGAAATGCCTTACATTTCTGGAGTCATGACTCATCTGCAGGAAAACAAGAAATACCACCTTCACATTCTCTAAACTGTAAGTGCAACTGTTTTCTGGGACATCGCAACTCGATTGCTTTTGTAGAGACACATATTCTCAAGCCCCTCTCCTACATTCACTCACATTAAGACTCTCAGACATGAGCTGGCTTGCAAAATCCTATAGAATGTATGTATACTTCTCTTTGTGCTCGTGATGTGAAGCCTCAAAGTGCCGTCTTAACTCTTTCCCCGCCAGCGTTTTTGGATCACTTTAGTTTAGTTTAGTTTAGTTTATTTGTTTAGCACGTTTAGTACAAGTACAGAACAATGCAAGGAGGGAACGAAGCCACTCTAGGCTTGTACAGAGTTCCACTCCTGCTCCTATTAATTCATGAGACATGCAGACTAAACATCAAAAAGAAGACCTCTAAAAGAAATATTAAATTGATGTCTTGTAGTTCGTGTGTATGGTACAACTAAATTATTATTACTATGTCTAGTTTGGAATGAGTGTATATGTGAAATAGGGATAAACAAACTCTGAAAAGAGTCTGGTAGATCTTGTTTCCTATATATAAACTTATGCATAAGTAAACATGTTTGATAAATATTTACCTTATCAATAGGGAGAACTTTAAATTTATTATAAAGGGGTGCCGAGGGTGCATATCTATTAGAATGAGAAATAAATCTGAGATATTTCTTCTGTATGACTGTTAATTTCTTCAGGTAGGTTTAATTTCTTCAGGTAGGTTTAACTTTCACAGAAGTTTTAATGGCCAGCAGAATATTTTGTTGTATGGATATCTGAACATGCAATATATAAGAAAGAACCGACCCTCTACTTTTCAACAACTATAAAAAAAAAAAATATATTCTAGCTCCATGCATTCTTTTTTAATCAACACTTGAATGTGGGTAAGTTTCATAAAAAAAAATCTACATTTTGAGCAAAAAGTTGAGAAAATCTTGTTTTTTGTCAAAGACTACATCCAGTTGGGATTCTTCACGATGATGAAAACACAGATGATTTAGATCGAGTCCATAGACACTTTTCACAGTCCTACAGCTCGTGGGTCGACATTTCATTCAGTAACATTAAGCGGTTTTGATTTATATGCTGTTTAATGTTGATGATCGCATTATTTTACATATGCTTCAGATTACATATAGTATATCACTTGTTAATGCTTCTTCTTCGCGTGTGTTTGATCTGGAGATTCAGTACTCTTTCAGTAGATGCATAATAGCGCCCCCTAACGTATAACATATGAAACACACGTGTAACACACGTAAACACACATATAACATATGAAAAACACGTAAACACACATATAACATATGAAACACACATATAACATATGAAACACACGGAAACACACGTATAACACATGAAACACGCGTATAACATATGAAACACACGTATAACATATGAAACACACGGAAACACACGTACATGAAACACGCCTATAACATATGAAACACACGTATAACATATGAAACACGCGTATAACATGAAACGCGTATAACATATGAAACACGTATAACATACGCTGGGGCGGCAGTGGCTCAGTGGTTCATGTGGGTTGTCTACAAACCGGAAGGTTGGTGGTTCAATCCTCGGTTCCACCTGACCAAGTGTTGAGGTGTCCATGAGCAAGACACCTAACCCCAGCTGCTCCCGACGAGCTGGATGCCGCCTTGCATGGCTGCCGTCGCCCGTCGGTGTATGAATGAGTGAGTGAATGGGTGAATGTGAGGCAAATTGTAAAGCGCTTTGGTGGCGCTATATAAATGCAGTCCATTTACCATATGAAACACACGTATAACATATGAAACACAAGGAAACACACGTATAACACATGAAACACACATAAC
Organism: Rhinichthys osculus; assembly: GCA_029959095.1. Lineage (NCBI taxonomy): Eukaryota > Metazoa > Chordata > Actinopteri > Cypriniformes > Leuciscidae > Rhinichthys > Rhinichthys osculus. The sequence goes on along the minus strand of JARWKJ010000016.1, from coordinate 2,188,785 downwards.
ATATGAAACACACGTATAACATGAAACACGTATAACATATGAAACACACGTATAACATATGAAACACACGTATAACACATGAAACACACGTATAACATATGAAACACACGTATAACATGAAACACGTATAACATATGAAACACACGTATAACATGAAACACACGTATAACATGAAACACGCGTATAACATATGAAACACACATATAACATATGAAACACACGGAAACACACGTATAACATATGAAACACGCGTATAACATATGAAACACGCGTATAACATGAAACACGCGTATAACATATGAAACACGCGTATAACATATGAAACATGCGTATAACATATGAAACACGTGTATAACATATGAAACACGCGTAAACACACGTATAACACATGAAACACACGTATAACATATGAAACACACGTATAACATATGAAACACACGTATAACATATGAAACGCATATAACATATGAAACACGCGTATAACATATGAAACACGCGTATAACATATGAAACGCGCGTATAACATATGAAACACGCGTAAACACACGTATAACACATGAAACACACGTATAACATGAAACACGTATAACATATGAAACACACGTATAACATATGAAACGCATATAACATATGAAACACGCGTATAACATATGAAACACACGTATAACATATGAAACACACGTATAACATATGAAACACACGTATAACACACGTATAACATATGAAACACATGTATAACATGAAACACACGTATAACACACGTATAACATATGAAACACACGTATAACATGAAACACACGTATAACACACGTATAACATATGAAACACACGTATAACATGAAACACGCGTATAACATTTGAAACACGCGTATAACATATGAAACACACGTATAACATATGAAACACACGGAAACACACGTATAACATATGAAAGACGCGTATAACATATGAAACACGCGTATAACATATGAAACACGCGTATAACATGTGAATTACACGTATAACATATGAAACACACGTATAACATGAAACACACGTATAACATATGAAACACACGTATAACACACGTATAACATATGAATGAAACACACGTATAACATATGAATGAAACACACGTATAACATATGAATGAAACACACGTATAACATATGAATGAAACACACGTATAACATATGAATGAAACACACGTATAACATATGAAACACGAAAGAACAGAAAGACGGAACATTTGTGAGAAACAGAAAGCCGGAAAATTCAGTCAATGGCAGGGAAAGACTTAACTTATTCGGCATCATATTGTCAGAAGCAAATATTTTCAGGCTGTTCTCTTTTCATTACTGGTGAATCCGAGGGCGATATATGCCTCGTCATATTTCCTTGTCTTTAAAACACAGTATCTACACTGGACGTGATGTTTGTTGCGCCGCACTACAACAGCTTGATGATGCTGTACCGTCAAAGTGAACGTTGCAAATCCATTTGTACTAATAGCTCAGAAATAGCTTGAGCGCTTGGAGTACGTCAAAAACGCATCACCGCATCCAGTGTAGACAGCATCACTAATTATAATGGTTTCTATTTGCTTTTTCTTGTGACACCGCTTACGTATAGACATGCTGTGACATTTTAAGTAGGTTCATCGTCTGCTTTGTTTACCTGGCACTGGCTGTCCTTTCACAAACTTGTCCATGGTTCATGCAGAATGCAGTTGAGCTGATGTTATCCCACATTTGATGGTTTTTCCTATGGTAAATGCTTCATGGGAATCAAATGGTGACCTTGGCATTGGCCTGCAGGATCTGAACGCTTTCTTATGGTGAGCTGAGAGTATTTCACTTGAAGGATAGTGTCCGAGGTCTTCCTCTGCAAGTTTTGTTGTCTTGAATATTCTTATATTCAAGACACTGATCACTTACTTCCAGTCAAGACATTGGCATGTTGATTTCACGTTGATAATAAAGCACAAACTTCTTGCATTTTTTTATGTCGCTCATAAATAGAGATCTTGTGTGCTTTCTGTCAATTACCTGGTACAATTAAATGTGGGCAGTTTTTCTCCTTTTAATAGTTTAGGTCAGTGTAGTGGGTTGAAGAATATTTTTTTCTGTTTTAATTAAAGGTACTGCTTTCTCCATGGTAACAAATTATTAATGCTTTTAGATACATGATGTGATATATATATATATATATATATATATATATATATATATATATATATATATATATATATATATATACATGCATACAGTGCTTAGCATAAGTGAACACATCCATGCTAAAGTTGACTAGAAAGAGGAATACAAAAATCTTTTGAAATCTTTTGAAAAAATGAATGCCTTATTTAAAAAAAAAAAAGAGGAAAAATCCAGCCTTTAAGGACGCCAATTTTCTTTGTGAATAAATAATGTATTGTAAATAAATAAATGTTTGGCATGGGGTACTTTCCATAAGATCCTCTCTCAATGCAAATCAAACCAGCTATTAGGCTAACAGAAATAAAACCATGCCCATCTCTATGGTGAAGGGTGTGTGTGATGATGTGCGGATATTTTAATTCCACAGGCCGAGGGAACTTTATCAGGATGCATAGTGTCCCATTTAAATCCATGAAAATGGGAATAAATCCATGGATCCATGAAATAACTGGCCTTTAACAATAAAAATATGCCTGCCTCTATGGGAATTTAACACAGGGGTGTCCTGACTTATGACCCCTGTTTTTAAGGAAGAACATTTATTTATTTACAATACATTATTCATTCACAAAGAAAATTGGTGTCCTTAGAGGTTGGATTTTTCCTCTTTTATTTAATTAAGGCATTAAGATCCATTTCTAAAAGATGATTTTTAGTCAACTTTAGCATGGATGTGTTCACTTATGCTAAGCACTGTGTGTGTATATATATATATAATTATATACTATATATATTAGAAATATATGTGGAATATCAGTATATGCGAGTAAACCTTCCTCTGTCTTTATATACCTCACCATATCTGTGCACATAAGACCCCAGAATTCATTTTAAAAACATTTTAAATGAATTGCACTTGTAGAATTGGCAGAGATTGTTAAATCTTTGGCCAGAAATTCATTCAGAGACAGTTAAAGATGAGACATCGTCCCTGTACAGTATTCCCACGGCATGAAACTCACGACAGAGTTTTACTGTAATTAGGGAAATACTCTAAATGTCATTTTGAATCTTCATACCACTACAATGAATTCCACACTTTTGATATTACTCACAGTTGCTCATCGTATTGAACATGAGTGCTTTGACTCTTTGTTGTGGCACTTTCCGTTTCTAAACTCCTACGGCTTACTTGAAGCAAACCATCGCCGGTCTTTCCACAACAAGCCTGATAAGCTGAAGTGCTTCTATCTGTGACAGAAGAATGTTCTTCGAGACTGGGAATATTAAAGAAAAGCAACTAGCATGATCACAATCCCAAAAGCCATGCAAACCGAATTTGTTCAGAGTGAATACGTATTTCCCGCGCCGTCTCGTTTGCTGACGGGCGTCTCGTGAAATTGAATGATTGCATTGCATTGCGTATTCAAGTTAAAGATCATTGACTCTGTTAACCCAGTGTAGAAGTGCTCATAACATGTGCTCAGTGAATTCTTCTGCATATCCAAAAACAAGGTCTGTCCCTGTCAGTTATTTTAAATCTAGCTGTTTAAAAGAATCAAGGTGTGAAAGGAAACGTTTGACCTTAACTCTTTGTGGTCGCTTTCACGTTTTGTGTGGGTTATTTCCTGCCAATTATAAAAAAAAGTATTGCGGTCATGAGTGTTTCTGAAACTGTGCGCAGTCAATATTGGAGGTAAATATGATCTCAACCAAAGACGTTTGCATGTGATTTTCACCTGTATCCCGAATTCACCAGCAACAACCTAATCTTAAAAGCACAGACCTTATGTTTCAACCGATACGGTTCAGATCGGGAACAAACAGCGGTGCCGAGATGCCATCCGTGCTGTTGAAGAATGTCGGTGTGGAAGTGTCCAGCTTTGGCACGCGCCAGTTCTCCAATGTGCCTCGCCACCATCACCCAAGCCTTCGCACGGTGTCAGACGCCGATATGAGACAGAAAGAAACGCCACGTCTTATCGGCGCCAATCCAGATTAACTCAAAGACACGCTCCCCCTACATTTCTGGGCCCACTTGCTCCAAATTTGGGCACCGTTTGACTTGTTTTTGAGCTGTGGCGAACCTAAGGCAAACGGAGAGCCCTGGCCAAGGTGCTCACAATTAGCCACATTTCCCAGGGCTGCGGGCCTGTGGGTTTACTGGACGGCTGAGGCTTAAACCCCCTCGTGTCCCTTCGGGAATCTCGGCCAACTCGGAGCCGCTGGCATCCCTGGAGTGATCGCTGAGAGGTGGATGGGGATGATATGCCTTCCACAAGAGGCCATTTGCATCGTGCTGAATTCTGAAAGGGATAAAAGAAACGTGTTGGCTGGAGGTGTGTGTGGACCGAGAGCTGCCTTCACTTCTGTCCTGTTTGTGTTCACACACACACACACACAGCCGTGCAAACGTTTGGGCTCGGTTAGATTTTTAAATGGTTTTGAAAGTCTCTTCTGCTCACCAAGGCTGAATTTGTTTGACCAAAAAATAAAGCAAAAATTAGTTTTTAAGTAAAGAAATATTATTAGGATTTGAAATAGCTGTATATATAGTAAAATGTCATTTATTCCTGTGATCAAAACTCATTTTTCAGCATCATTACTCCAGTCTTCAGTGTCACATGATCCTTCCGAAATCACTCGGCAAAATAAAAAGATTTTCTTCGTCAGTATTTTTGTCTTGTTTTCCAGTAAAATGTCTAAACATTCTTAAATCGGGATATATTTACTTGATTTAAAATTTACATAAGATGTCTGAAAAATTAAATGTATTAAATTTAAGTGAGTTTGTGGTTAAAACAGGAATATAAATGGGGTCAGAAAAATAAACGTATTTTTCCTTTGAATTAAGCCTATTTTTCTGACCCCTTTGGCTGATATTTGTTCTTTTTTAAGCATAAACATAGACAACAAGACTTAACATCTTATCTACTTTTGCCTCTCAAGTAAATGCATCTTGATTTGAGAATGTTTAAATATTTGTGCTGCGAAACAAGAGAAAAATACTTACAAAGAAAATCATTTTTGTGCAGTGTGTCACATGATCCTTCAGAAATCATCCTAATCTGCTGATTTGCTGCTCAAGAATTAGTTTTTATTATTATCAATAATGAAAACAACTTTGCTGCTTCATATTTTTGTGGAAAATCTGATGCATTTTTTTCAGGATCTTTTGCTAAACAGAGAATTCATAATTTTAGAGAATACATTTTTAATAAAATGTCTTTACTGTCACTTTTGATCAATGTAATGCATCTTTGCTGAAAAAGTATTATTTTCTTTTAAAAAATCTTACTGACCCTAAACTTTTGAACATGCAGTGCAAACTTACAGAGTCATAATTTCATTTAAATGTGGCATTGAATGCCTTTTCTGTGTTTGTCATGCAGGGTGTGGGAGACATGGCAAGCTTTTGCATTTGGAGAAATTCACAATAGATGGTTGTATTAGATTGTGATTGTGTTTTTGGTCTGTCATTTTCATTGCAGTTGTCAGAAACACAGTGGTAAGAAGTAAAAAATCATGAGGAATCAACTCGATCTTTTGAGATAAAACTTCATTCTACAATGAAAACAACTTTCAGATTCAACTCTGCTTTCTGTGAAGGCATTGCAAAAAACATAAATTGAAATGTATCTAAGTTTGATTAGACAAATTAGATTGGAAGTGTGCAAAAGTGACGTCCGGAGGGGATATTTGTTTTAATGACCCTACAAGTTCAATTAAACCATAAAAATATGAGGAAAATATTTTATAAATATAAGGGAAGAACAAAACAATAAACTGGGTGAAGGTATTTATCATAAATTATTTGGAGAAAAATGCAAACTACAGCTACTATGCAAAAACAAAAAGCTGACAGTAAAAAGCATACAATATAATCAGTTATTAATATTTCATTGGTTCTCTGGTTTGTGCATGTGTTCATAATTTCTCTGTATGACAGCCTGGCCAAAAAAATAAATCCACAAATAATTTGGATTAGGTTAGGATTATTTTATGGAAAGGAGAAAATTATGACCATTTATGGCACAAAAGACATTTGTGCAAATTACAAGTGGACCTCAAGGGGAAAAAAAAATGAATAATACATTTATGATACGGCGCTGATTTAGTACTTACAAGTATTACGTATAAGAAGACTGACTGTAACTGTTAATTCAGACATCCAACATTTCCTTCCTTATCTCTGTCAGCTCTACCCAAACGGTTTTGATTAATTCACACAGGAAGTGCTTGTGAAAGAGATTTATATCACAATTCATCTGCAAAATAATCAAATCATTACCAGTTAATGACAGCAGGATGACGGATGGTGTGGATATTTGCCCGGTCCCAGTAACACTAGCGCCCGTAGACACTCTGCTAGACCGTAATTGTGTTTCTGCTGTTCTGAGATCAGTCGCGCAGACGATCCTGATCTTAATGAAGTCATCTGAGGCGCCGGCAATTACTGACTTCTGTCACTATCACCGGGGGCAACGAGGTTTGGGAGAAGCGGGAAAACGCTCTCTTTGGTTGAGGGATCCCCCATTGCTTTCAATGCAGTGATGTAGAGCGCTTGTCAAAAGCAACATGGAATATCGCAGGATTAATTGGTCGGAGAAAAGAAGTGGAAAGTGTCTATCAATAGAGCGTAATTGAAACTCGTTTACTTCTCAGTGTAATCAAACCGGCACTGTGTTTCTCAGGTTTGAAGACTCGTCCAAATGTTATTTATTACGCTCCATTTTAATCTGTATTTTTAAAAGAAATTAATACTTTTTTTATTTAGTGAGGATGCATTCAATTCATCAAAAGTGACTGTAAAGACTTGTTTTGTTTATTGTTACAACGTATTCTATTTCAAATGTCACTTTCTATTCATCAAAAAGTACTGAAAAGACAGTTTCTATAAAAATATGAAGCAGCACAACTGTTTTCAACATTCAGAAATATCACCAAATCATCATATTAGAGTGATTTCTGAAGGATCATGTGACACTGAAGACTGGAGTAATGATGCTGAAAATTCAGCTTTAATCACAGGAATAAATTACACTTTACTATATATTCACATAGAAAATGGCTATTTTAAATACTAATAATATTTCACTATTTTTACTGTATTTTTGATCAAATAAATGCAGCCTTGGTGAGCGGAAGACACTTTCAAAAATCAAAAGGACCCCAATAGTTTGTTTTATGCAGAAACAAATCTGAAAACAAATCTGTTGTTATTTACTGACCCTCATTTCTTCTTTTTTTATCTGGAAAATAATATATTTATTTCCTCATACAGCTCTTTTACATGAAATTGAAATTGAAAACCATGTTTGACAAGCTGCAACAAGACAAACAACTTATTGTTCTTTGCATACAACTAGCATGTGTCTTTGTAGCAAGTTTTATGGACTATTTTCTGGATCTGATGTGATTGACAGGTAGCCCAGCTCTCGTCATCAGAGAAGAGACCAGGAACAATAATCATGTGCAAGGATAAATCAAGAATTGTCAATTTTGATTTCATGGTGACTTTAAACAGAAATGGTGATCAGCCACAGCATCTAAAAATATACACTTTCTCTGATTTCAATCTAAACACTTAAAAGTTCATGTTATTTGTTAACTACCCATAAGCAGATTTATTAGAGTGAAAAAAAAAAATACAGCTTTACCTAATGTATTGTATGCGCCAAACATCACGTCGCTGCTTTAATGTTTGCTTGTTATGTTACATAGGTAATTTTCAAAAAAAAAAAACTTTTACTTACATGAATGTTAATAGAATCAAGTCTGAAATGCTGTTTTGATTGACGTGATGCTGGAGTTTGTCACAATTCACCTCGTTCTGCCCCGATCCGGTCATGATTGACTGGAGCACAGGTGTGCTGTGATGCTGACGGATGTTGCCATGGTTACGTACTGTTTTCCAGCCCATGCAATTATGCATAATAGATGAACTTCACTCTTTAGCAAATTAACAACAGGTAAAACGCACCATAGTCCCCGATCGTCTCGGAAGCCAGTGAGTTTTCCCTCATAAAAGCTTTCGGCGACTGATGTGTTTGTGCTTGTCAGTCGAGGGCTTTTCATGGCAGGCAATCACTCGCTTTGTTTGCGAACTTTAGGAATTTTAGGAATCACTGTGTGGTTTGTCTCTTCAAATTACTGTAATAAAGTTGCATTTAAGCTCAAGCGCTTGAAACGGCTCATAAAACACAAGGAAAGATGAAATGGCAGGAAAATCCCTCCCTGAACAAATTGAAAACTTTTTCTTTAGTCTGAATTTGACAGAATATCCGAAAGCAAACGTATAGATGAATCTTTATTTTTTTTTTGTGCTTGTTTTTTATTTGTATTATGCCGGTTATTAATGTCCAGTCCTGCTGACCAGCTCTTGTGACGGTGTATCATGATCTGAGTTTACTGACGCGGGAGAACACACTCAAACATCATCATAATCTGTAGTGAACTGAAGAGATCTCACACTCTTTCTTTCTCTCTTCCTCACACTTTTTTTTCACATTTACAGATATGTATCTTGACTCACATGCAGCGTTTGCACTTTTAGGAACTGTTGTTTCATACGGTCTTTGGATTTTAGATTTTTTTTGTTGTAACATTAGAAAGGGCTCAATTAATTGTTCATACATGTTTATAATACAATTAATTATTAAAAAAAATATGGTAACACTTCACTTAAATCCTTCATATAGAATCCATATGCATAATAAAATTATTTTAATGCACGCCTTGTAATGCACCTTATTGTATGATCTATATGAATAATTGTAACCACAGTTATAATACATTAGAACACTTATCTATTCATTGGACACACCTTTAGAAAGTATAATGCGTTAAAACACACGACAACCAATTTCAGATGTAACAAGCAATCTGCAAAATTATACTAACCCTCTTCAATTTGCAAATATTATAATGCATATTAACTTTGGATACAATTTTATATATATATAAAATAGTTTTTTTAATATATAAAGTGTTCTCTTAAAACTACAGATTGAAGAGGGTTAGTATAATATATATATATATATATATATATATATATATATATATATGTATGTGTGTGTATACTTTTTAATAATGCAATACATAAAAGCTTTAAGTAGAGTAAATCATGCCTCCTGGCCACTAGATGCATTTCTAAAAGTTGAACTGTTTTTAAAAAACGAAGCACGACTCTATAAAAACAGTGAGATGTAATAATGCAGTGGCCAGAGATGTCAGTCTGCATGTATACATATAGACTAATTAAAAAATGTATTAATTTTGTTATTAAATGGAGTCTACCTCTTAGAAACTGACAAACTCTTCAAACTTGTCATAGTTTTCAGTCACGTGACCGACGCAGAACATCAGCAACCGAGGCTCAGGCCTGTCATTATTCATCTCAAAAGCAGAAAAACTAATATATGTGAATTCAATCATACTGTAGACCAAATTCAGTATAACCTTATTGATGATGCACTATATGAACGCAACTCACTAAATTCAATTCAATTCAATTCAATTCAAATGTATTTGTATAGCGCTTTCACAATACATATTGTTTCAAAGCAGCTTTACAGAAAGTGCATTTCAGAAATGTACATAGAAGAATATAGTTAGTTAATCATCATGTATTAATTTAGGGCATAACATATCGCGGGCGTTGAGTCGTCTCTTCACAGGCGTCGAGTCGTCTCTTTACAGGCGTAAATGGTTTAGCGTTTTCTTTATAATGGTTTCCTATGGGAAAATGCTTAATGATAAACCGTGTTGAGTGTATATTCTGAGCTTATCTGCTTGCTTGTATATAGTATGCATCATTAATAATGTGAATTTGGTCTGTTAATTTCACTGTTTTAATACAAACCTGGTAAAAATGACTGGCGGTCACTGGAGGAAAGCCTTGTTCTGCTGGGTGTTTCTATAACAGTGTGAAGTCACATGAAAACTATCAATTGTAAAATGTATACCGTTAATTTACTTGTCTACCACAATAATGTCTCAGCACATATTGATCTATTTGATTGGCAGCACAGGAATGTTGTAAGTTTGCACTTTGTATGATTTATTAGTGTATTTCATGCGCTGTATGAGGGATGTATAGCAGGTTTTTGCTTGTTCATCAGTTTCACACTGTAAAAAGCTTTTTTTATCTAGAAAGATCTTCAAATCAACATCCTGCCAGGGCCCTGCATGGGTGCGACTCTGAGATCTGGCTATCAGCGTCTCAAACGCTGCGCTTTCATGTCTAGGGAGTGTAAAGTGTGTAGAAATTGAACCACACTGAAATCCAGGCAGTTTTGCTGATCTAATAGATGCTGTTATTTCTGAATGGATACACTTTAGATCAGCGGTTAAACTCGACTAGTTGTGCTCAACGGCCCAGATCTTACATTAGACATCAATGTCACTTTGTGCAACCTGTCCATGTTGTCGAATTTATACCAAGTGATGAATTCATGTGCCAGAATACTCTAGAGTTTGATTGGACTTTTGACCAAAAAATATATATGAAAGTTTATTAGTGGTAACGCTTAATTTCGATGGTCCACTTTAGACCTTCACTAACTAAGTAACTCCATGTCTGGAGTAAATAGCCTGGGAAAACCCAGACAACTTCCGGCAAATTTAGATTTGCTCTGAAAGTTAGTCTGGCAAAGAGCTCATTCAAGCCCATTTCCAATCCGCCGAAATCGAGGCACCAATCAGAAGCGTTGGGGCGGGCTTTACACGATGACGACAGCGCTGGGGTTTTGAAGCAGATTTTGTAGCCTACATTACAGAGATGGATGCCGCCGTCGAACATCACTCGTTCCAATCAGCTATCGCGTCTGTTTTAAGCGATTCGAACGTTTCCTTTTTGTTAAAAACCGAGCAAAGAACAACACTCGGAGATGTTTCTCCACCGCTCTGCATACGTCATCTCCTTCATCGCTCTGATTGGGTTTAGGTCTATCCGCGACGTCCGTTGGTGACGCCCCTCTGGAAATGATTTGTCTATGACGCTTCGCCAGACCATAACTCAGTTACAACTGAGAATGCTCTGGTTTTAACCTAGTGCTTCTACTTCTACAGATATTCTACTGTCTATCAGTAACTTTACAACGACATGTTATTTTACTAACCCGCACCTACAGTCTACTTAGGCCGTGTTCAGACTGCCAGCAAAAATATGATTTGTTGCATATCCAGATATCATCCAGAAGGGGTTTTTGAAAGTCTGGACAGCAAAGAAATCGTTTTTTTTTTTTTTTTTAAATCTGATTAAAACCACGTATAGTTGGAAATGCAGTTCCAGTCAGATTTTTACAGATGTTCAGTTCTCTCTGGCTGCTCTAATCTGATTTCTTTTGCGTTACTCTTAACGCGACACACAATGATAATGTCGAAACTGGTGACGTTTCAAAGCACATATGCAGATTGGCTGGTTATGTTTGGACACTTATTTATTTGC
>JARWKJ010000016.1:2164699-2172199 GCA_029959095.1 Rhinichthys osculus | reverse complement strand
TTGAAACCATCATGGCTTTTGTGGAGTCCCGAAGCCACTATTTGAGCAGGTTTTCTGAGAAGCAGTTACAATGTGATGATAACAAGAAACGGCTCTAACGATAAGAAGTTCTTAATATTTCACTAAAATGTTGAAAAGGAACTCATTGATTGATTCAATTAAAATGAATACGCTTTATTTAAAACACACACACACACACACACACACACACACAAATGTTGCATGGCTTTACAATACAGCTTCCTTTGTGATTATGTAAATTTTGGCCTAGTTATCAAGTCCGAGGTGTCAGTGTGTTTTTTTGGAAATGTACAGATGCTTGTTTCCATGATGTGCAGTTAAACATAGCAGCCGCCTTTCCGTTCAATGACAATAATACCGCAACAAACAGACGAATGCACAAACATATTTGGACAAACACCCTTGAGCTCGTTAGGAACAGGTGATGCTCGGCACGTCCTGAAGGGTCGTGATGAAGGTGAGAACGGAGAGTGATGGAACACATTTTCAGGGTTTTTGTGTCTCAGACTTTGATATAATATTCCCATGTGTGTGTGTGCTAGAAAATAAAGTTGTTCTGAAATCCTAAAAACGTGTAAATTAGCGTCAAGTGCAAAGAGGGCTGTTGTTACAACCGATCTTTTAGATTTTGTGCATGCATTTTTTTATTTATTAATTCATAATTTAGTTTAAAATTGCAATAGATCTGGGTGTTAAAAATGTTGCCGCCTTAAATTTTTAAGTACAATCAGCTTGGATGTTTAAGTCATTTCAACTTCAATAGATTAAACTGACTTAAAAAATGTAGAATTTTATATATTTTATATATTGCTTAACTTGTTTTGATGAGAGAAAGTAATATAAAAACATATTGTCATAACTTATATTGATCATGTAATTTTTTACAGCATAGGCCTATTTAGTTTATCTTTTGTGGAAGTAGGACCCAGCAGAACAGAAGTATAAATGCTTATAAATCAAATTCTGTCATTTAACATCCACCAGCATGATCACAAATCAAAATATAGATAGCCATATATCAAAGTCAGTGCTTTCAAAAGAAAAGTTTGCCCTTTATTATTTTTTTCTCAGAGACTCAGAGCTTGTCACTTCAGGAGGCTGGTGTGGTCATGTTACAACACTCTCTGGTCTGCACACTTCATTCAAGGTTTCCTCATGTTGCATCATTGTAATCTCTATATGATTTCTATCCATGTTTGCATTACAGTAATTAATAAGCATGCTGACATTATTCTGTGTGTGGAGGAAAATCACAGGCTGAGGAATTCCACACCTAATGAAACACTGGCGTTCTAATTCGAATTTTTCAAATTCGAATTCTTTAAAAAATTCTAAACTTTGTGTTCAGAATCCAAACTGTGCGGCGTTAATTATTTCCTCTTCATCAAAGGAAGGAAGCGCTGAAGCTCTACTGGAAATCTGCTGGTATCTGATGAATGTTTACTGTCGAATAAATGTCAGATTAACTCTGCTGTAAAAGCTTTCTAATAACGTGAGCGTTTGTGTCGGATGACTCACATTTGAAATGATTCTTTCTCATCATCATCATCATATCTGGTGCAAAACTCCCGCAGAGCTACAGTTCACCTCAAATAGTTTCCTTTTCCGCCCTGAATATTAAAATATAATACGCATGTGGCAGATCTATATGTTTTCACCGCGATTAAACAGGTGTTTGAAACATGTCGTGAATTAAATGCAAGTAATTCTTTTTTTTAATTCATTATAAAAGACATAGATAATAAAACGTCTTTAAGTTGTGCTGAAAATTACAACTCTATAGCATAAATTGTCGCTTTAGTGTGTGTCTAACATTTAATTATTAGCCTAAACGGACAAATTCATAAATCAGCGCTCAGTCAGAAATGAGGGATAAATTCCATTATGTTGGCTTAACCTTAAAAATAACCAACATCTTCATTCACTGAAGCGATAAAACAACAAAATTAATATATGATGTTTAGTTTGAAAATCAACATCCGCTTTAAATGCGCATCGCAGCTAAAAAAAAAAAAAAAAACTCTCTAAATGCAGTTGAATTTCAATCTCACACACGCATGTGCATAATTGAAAACTTATTGATCTATAAACAAGTAAATGCGCTCATAATTTTTTTTTTCTTGTGATCACGTATCAAGATGCACGAGAGCCGCGCGCGCGCGGGCGTGTGTGTGTGTGTGTGTGAAGTCGCACATAAAATCAAATGACTAGAAGTGTAAACACACAGTGGCTGTGGATGGCAAGTTTTAAATAATTTTATACAGTCCCCCTGCCTGACAATTTTAACATGTGGTGTGTAAATATGAGAATGGCTGAGTGTGAAAGTGGATGAGTCCCTGGAGAGCGCGCACGGAGACGCGCCGCTCCAAAAATCAAAGTGGGGCAAGAAGACGCGGTGCGCCACAGCTGGCAGATCGTCTTATGTCGACGGGGAGGGGCGGTTCGTTTACCTGACACCCCTCTCCTCGAGCTCGAACCCTCCCCCTTCCCTCGCGCTTCTATCCCGCACCGCAGCCCACGTTACGCGCAGTCCGTGCGCTCCCAACTCCAGCGGTACGCGCAGGGACACCTCCATCTCCATCCGCGAGCAGAGCTGTGGATCTCTCAACGCGGGGACGAAGTTAAACGAGCCTTCTCAACTTTTGGATGGAAAACGAGAGCATTCGAGGAGATTGCTAACTTCTCTAAGGTATTGTAGTATTTCCTTTCTCTCTCTCTCTCGCTCTCTCTCTCTCGATGTGTGTGAGCATCTGCTCCGAACGCAAAGCTGCTGTTTATTTAACGAACAGTCAGATCTGTTTGCTGCCCTCTCTTATCAATAGATTGCATGATAAAGAATTGATAACGAAAGAAGAAAAATCATTGATTCATACTTTCAGGTTTCAGTGATATCCAGGTGTTTTTTATATACATCTCTAAATGTAGATTTTTGGCAGAAGTTCATTTTTAATAGTGTCTTGACAAATGCAATGATTTATAACCACACAGCTCCAGATTATAAGAGTGTTTTAAACACAATCCGGTGGTCAGGGTTGCATTTATATGCATTAATGTGCACAAGATCTAAATAGGGAAAAAAAAAAGGAGAAACAAATCCCATTTTATGGAGTCAAGAGACAAGACATGCTCCTAAATAAGACGAAATGACTAATACGACTAAATGCTTCTAAATAAAACTGACTCTCAGCCTGCAGAGAATCGCATCACACTGATTTCTTTTTTCTCTGTAAGCTGGTGTGATGTATAACTTTAAATCTCAGGATTATATGAGTTTTTATAGGACAATGTAGTGGTCAGGACCCTGTTTCAGATGCAAACATGAGAAGTGCGTGAGAAAAGAAGATCTGACTTTAGGGAGTTAAGATTCAAATGCACAATATTTATAAAATTAAAAAATTTGAATTTATCATATTAAGTTAAAAGTCAAAGCCCAGCATTAAATGCATGTTTGTCTATATCTATATCCGTTTCGTAAAATCTACTGTCAGTCAGTATATTTGCTTTGAAAAAACTATAAGATACAAGCAGATCATTGTGTGTCCAGGAGCTTAGCACTAACAAATAATTATTCACAACTGAGATCCACTTATTTTTGACCCGAATTGCTTGGATTTAGGCTCTAAAAAAAAATCAAATAAAAAATATATATTTGTCTGCGTGCTTTTAAATTCACATCTACTGCTCGTAATTGACAATTAAATGGGGTGTGATAGAATAAATTATGTTACAAAGTGCTTCATTAAATGTTGCATTTAAATGTATGTACATTACAGTTATATGGTTATGAGTGGCAAGCATGCATTAGTATCATCACACTGTGTTGATGAAGTGCATGATCTCGTTCACACAGTTACTCGTGGCCAAGGTGCCGTCCACAAACTGTACTTGTGAAGATGAGACTGTTGCAGTGCAAAACGATGTGCGTGTAATTAATGCAGGAAATTAAACCGTGATGATAATAAGGACTGCATGTGAAATATCATCAAGTGTGTGACTGACACACTTTTGGAGTTTATCTGATCCCTCATTAGGAGGTCAGTGTGGTGAAAACAAGGTTCTTCTTCTTGAGATTACTCTATTTATCTGGGGTAGAATTAGTGTGGTTGATCTGGTCAGTGTTTCTGAGAACAGAGTTCTTGTTCTCGTGAGCTCTTCCTGCCAGCGTCAGGTTTGCTTCTTGTAAGTGCTGTTCGACATCAAAGTCAGTGCGATTATGCAGGTTTTTCACACTCGTTTCATTCTTACATCTCGTGGATGGTGTCACATTGAGAAGTACAGTCTGCTGATGTGAAACCGTGTGGGCCCTCTCGATCTCAACCTGAAAGTTGTTAAGCATCTTTATTGGCATCACTTAACCCCATTTCCACGGCTGGCTGTTGCTGAGATATACCCTCCCTGATATGATAAGCGAGCCTCGATTCGTATCTGTGTCCCAAATCTCTGCATTGTTTGGCACGCTCGGACGGACTCTAAGAGGTGCAGACGTGTGTTTTAAGAAGCAGCGAGAGCGATGCCGGTTAGGCCCCGAACGCAACAGTGTGTCAGAGTGGTAATATCATGTTGTAAATGTGTTAACAAAGAGTGTTAAAGCGCTCTCTGAACCCGAGATCATGCTGCCGGTGACCGAAGCTGCATCTCTGTGAGACAAACACACACACCGCTCGCCCTCCCGACCCTTCGAGACCAATTACCCGGTTATTTCCAGAGAGTATAATCAAGCCAACTCGTCCTTGATGAATTATTTCCACTCCGTCTCGCATGATTTGTCCTGTTGTAAGTGACAGCAATCAAGGTGCGAGCTTTCCGTCGCCTGCGTTTAAAAGAGAGGAATGGAGAAGTTCTGTGTCTGATTCTTAGAGAAGTCAAGAAGAATTAATCATCTTAACCACGGCGGTAATGAACGCTGAGGTGAAATAACAGCTCAGCAAAGAGAAGAATTATACTTGTGGTTATAGAGCACGGTAAATACCTGTTTAGCTGCCAGCGTATGCATTTATTAGACTGTCGCCAGCAAATAAGAGGTCTGTCTCGTTTTTTTAATATGTGGCTGCTTGGAGATTCCACCCTCTTTGGAAAAGAGCTGTTATGATTTCTAATAGTTAGGAAAGGTAACAATGAATCAGAGACTTTTGATGACAAGCTCAAACCAGTTTGGGAAAACGAAAAAAAAAAAAGAAGAAGAAAGGAAAAATTAAGGATTGTTTGTGCACGCTTGAGCTCTGAGTCAAGCAGACGATCACATGCAACTCCAAAATAATTGAGCAACTTTTTTCAAGATCATTTGCATATATCAGGACCGATTTGACGGTTGTGCTAAAAATCCGCGTTTCATCTCGTGTTTAATTCCTCAAGCGCTCTCTAACTCTTTTTTTCTTTTTTTTTTAATTTATGTATTTGCTCGCTTTTATCTGGTTTTAAGAATCGTCGCCGGATCTTTTCAGAGGACAAAGCGTCAAAAGTGCGTCATGTTGATTTGGTCATGCTTGGGCTAAATGACATTTGTGTCAAATCAGAAGAGCAATATTATCATTCTCCGCAGAAGCATCACTAATACAATTTGAAATACGCACTCGGAGCCACCTTTTAAAATTTCGCATAACCTAAATTTAGACACTCCATATGTTTTGATCTGATGTTATTGTCTGCTCTTTCTATGCTTGTCGTTATCCGATCTGTGTAGGTTTTCTCGAATCCTTTGTTCTGGTAAAGCAACACAAAGACAGCAGTATGTATCAGAGGAATGCACATACTGCAAAAGATCAGGGTTTTAATACCCACCCACATACTCGCAAGAAACAATTAAAGAAGATACTCTCTTCTACAGTGCACACACACACACACACTCATGCACTTGTAGAGATTTGGTGGGACGCAGATTAACGCTATATAAATCTTTGCCTTTGCAGTGTAGTAGGCTGAAAAGAAGCACGGGCTTTTCATTTGTTGCTTTTGATTGGTCGTGCACACACACACACACACACACACACACACTAAAAAGAGAGGGAAGAGGTATATTGATAAAACGGTGCAAATGTTGTCATCAGGC
Source organism: Rhinichthys osculus (assembly GCA_029959095.1). Lineage (NCBI taxonomy): Eukaryota > Metazoa > Chordata > Actinopteri > Cypriniformes > Leuciscidae > Rhinichthys > Rhinichthys osculus. The sequence continues at coordinate 2,166,132 of JARWKJ010000016.1, read as the reverse complement.
CTCTGATTCTTTCGCTTATTTGATGCACAAGTTCAGATGCACATCCCTCTATGTCTCTGTATTTGAACCTGATGACCTTTCAGTACATGCTAAACTCTAAGACGCACTCATTACCAGACTTTTGTTGCATTCAATTTGCTTAGGGTCGAACCGTGTGTTAAATGGCGCAAGCGAGAGCATTGCACTGGTTTTGATACAGCTGAAAGCATAGTAGAATGAGAACTTTGTGAATGACGGGCGTTGCAATTCTGCTCAAAAGTTCTGCGTGGGCTCAAGCATTGCATCTCGGTAAAGCCTGGACAAAGAGCTTCACAGCCGTTTCCCCCTCCCCGTCGCTTTAACTTTATTAATTGTTGATACGTTGCGATCCACGAGGCAGAAATTAGAAGGCTGATTATTGTATCATGTGATGCTGCCCCACCGCAGTGACAGAAAACTCATTTCCCAGGCCTTGAAACTGATCTCACTTGATTGTTAGATGAAGGATATGTTTTATAATTCGATAAAAGCGGGGAATAAACAAGCCGATAAAGAGCCTCTCTTGTGCGCATGGAGCGAGTAATTGTTTTTAAATAATTGATACGGATTCCTTCGGGACTCTCAAAGAGCAGGATCTTTGTGCTGTCGTTTTGCGGCCGGACTTTAGGATCCCACAAAAGCTCTTGCACGCTTTCACTGATTTAAAAGTCTGTTCGGCAGGTGCAAGGAAGCCACTGGGGGACTTTTACAGTGCACACTCAACTGCTGGGTTGTTTTTTTTAACCCATGGTTGGGTCAAATATGGGCAAACCCAACCGTTGATTTACAACTTTTAAACCCATATTTGATCCAAACATGGGTTGAAACAAACCCAGAATATTTTTTTTTAAAGCTTACAGTGATTTTATAAAGCTATTAAACACGTAAAGTTATGGACATGTCTAATAAGTCTTATGTCTGCTGTTTATTATTATTATTATTAAAATGTAATACACTTACAAGTCATGTGAGTCACGCAGCACAGTCAACTGCAAACTACTGTATATTAACATGCATGAGTAACATTCTGTCTACAATGTGCCAGCGAGCAATATGTAATGAGTTCCAGGTTTTGGTGTTTCCAGGAAATGTTTGTTTTTTAATGGAGATGTGTGTGTACTGCCCATTTGCCTGCGCATTGATTGAGTCTCTCTGTTCAGTGTGTGGTGGGCACTGATGACTTACCCCATGCTGTGTGTGTTATCAAACTGCTGAGATGCTCTTGGCTCTGATTTATAACACTACCTCAAATAATCTTGTTAATGCACATTTAACATTGCGGAAGTGGCAAGCACATAGACTAAACAACACCTACGCGAGCGAGCGTTCAGAGTCGCGCTGGTGAAATGTGCCGAGTGATAAGCAGCTAAAGAGAGGAGGACCGTACTGTCTTGTTGTCCTAAGGGTTTATAACT
>JARWKJ010000016.1:2024699-2159699 GCA_029959095.1 Rhinichthys osculus | reverse complement strand
GCATATTCGTTTAAAATAATTCTGTCACTAACTTGATGCGTTTAAAATAACGGCGGCCACTTTTTACTGGTAACATCAGACATTTGGCATTATCAGGACCCACACATTGCATTATTATACATTATATTATTCAACATTATATATAGTGGTTTAATGTAGTACTGACACTAAAACTCCAGTATTTAAACTCCAAATTATTCCAGTAGGGGTGTAACGCGATACCCTCATGTCATGATTCGATAAGTATTAAGTATTATTGCGATACTCCAAGACATATGGTAAAAGGTTAAGAAAAAATGTACTGCTAAATTTGGTGTTACATTGTGTGTGTAAAATGAATCGGCTTGGAATTGGTGCTGGAAACCCAAAGCAGAATAACAATATTCATGATTCTGAAGCTGAAATGCAGAATTATTTTAGAAAAATATGCTTACACTCTTTCACAGACTAGATATATTTAAAATAATGTAGGCCACGTTTTACATCAGACATTTGACATTGTCAGGACCCACAAATATTTCCCCATTGCATTATTATTAGGGCTGTCAAATGATTAATCGCGATTAATCACATCCAAAATAAAAGTTTTTTTTACATAATATATGTGGGTGCACTGTGTATAATTATTTTGTATACCGTATATATAAATACACACACATGCATGTATATTTAAGAAAAAATATATAATTTATATATAAAATATTTATATTTATATATAATATAAATTATACTGTATATAAATCTATATACATGAAAATATTTATTAAATATATACAAGCATGTGTGTGTATTTATATATATATAAAATAATTATACACAATGCACCCACATATATTATGTAAAGAGAACTTTTATTTTGAATGTGATTTAATCACGATTAATCATTTGACAGCCCTAATTATTATACATTATATTCAACATTATATATAGTAGTTTAATGTAATACTGACACTAAAACTCTGAAAACTATAAACAACATATATTTTTGTATTGCGATATATTGTCAAACCCCTAGATTCCAGTGAGAAGTAATTCGTCTGTCCACCCAAACGTGATGTTTAATGCACAGTTATGAGAATAGGTCATTTGGACCAATGATATTTCCCGATGGGTGTGTCTCATCACTCAGAAACCCAAGTGACCAATAATAAATTGTTCTGTTTTTGTTGTGGCCACTGATGGCTAGAGCGAAAAACCCTCATGTCTTGCACCTGGATAAAGAATGGTGCGATGATGCAAAGTACACTCTAAAAAATGCTGGGTTGTTTCAACCCAAATTTGGGTCAAATATGGACCAACCCAAATGTTGGGTTAAAACTGTAATTAAAAAAATTACAGTTGAAAGTGAAAGTTGAAGTTGGGTTAAAATTTTCAATTACATTTTCAACCCAACATTTAGGTTGGTCCATATTTGACCCAAATTTGGGTTAAAACAACCCAGCATTGTTTAGAGTGTAGTCTGCGTATTTTTTTACGGATCGCCAGCCAGCAATATTTCTGTGGATATGTTTAGCACTAACTGTAAGCATTCATTTTCAGAAAGCAGTCACTGTTTGTTTGTCCGATTAAATCTTTTTGATTGGTAAAAAAAGATTCTTTTTATTTGTTTGGTGATTTTGATGTTTCATTGCTATTTATTTTGCTATGTGTATATACATGCATGCATATATGTGTGTGTGTATGTGTATATATATATATATATATATACACACACACACACACCCCTGCAGTGTTCAATTAAAGGGGAGATATTTGTGTTAGTTCATGTTCTATAGCTCTCTGGGCAACCGTTATTATTATTTATGTGAAGTAGTGAACTTTTGCTGAGTGCCTGCTGAACTTTGGTAGCTACTGTATTCATTGTTTTAGCTGAATAATATTTACCATGGGCTTTTCTCAGCTCTCTGGGAACAAAGCGTGTATTGATCCCGAAATGAACCGACACAGCAGTCTTTATTGTTAGATCTTTATCTATTAAAAATAGAAAAGCTTCGATTCAGCACATTCCCTGGCATCTGCTTATGATTATACCCTTATTTATTGATTGTTTTCCTGAAAATGGTCGCATTCTTAGGAAACTGTGACCGTGAGGAGCAGAAATATGATTTATTATGGATGGAAGAGGTTGATATCCCCCCCCCCCCCCCCCCCCCCCCCCCAGCCTGTGTTAAACCCTGTAAAAATAAAGATCCCGAGTCCAAGAGATCATGAAGTTCCTGAAATTTCATCACCGGAGTGTTGCAGCTGGCTGGTATTATGTGATATTTGCACAGTAAACCCGAACACATGACAGCTTTGGATGGAGATTCTTCGTTTTTTCCCTGATAGCGGCGCGCTGTTTACACACACTCGTAAACCTCAAGGCTATAGGGAGCATTGGGAGCCGCCGCGTACAGTGCATCATGGGAAGGGTTCTGGGATCTGCCTGAAGAAGTATTCTAATGTGATTTGAGCACCTTAACAATAAATAAAGCGCTAAACCCACGATGAGCCCTAACCTTTTAGTGTGCTAACACGTTTAAATAGCAGAGCTGTTTGGTTGACGCCATCTCTTCTCGGTCTGCGTTCTGATCTTATTATGCATGTTACAATGCTGCTTTATTTTAACACCATTACAGCGGATTATAATCAATTGATAATTAGAGGTTAGGCAAATCATGTGACTATTGCTCATGATGCTTAAGGTTAGGTTTTTCAAAAATGCCACCCAGAAGTTACTCTCTCTAGCAACAACTTGGCATCTTCCTTGAGCAAATGCAAACTTTATTTTTAGCTCGTTTATAATTTGCATTTGCTTTTTTGGCTGAATGTGCAACACAAACAGCAGCACTGTTGGAAATGTTCTGTGGCATTTCAGCAGCTCTCTCTGCGAGGCTGAAGTGTAAAGCGTGCTCTCTCGTGTCTGCTAGGTAACATGCTGCCAGTGTTTTGTGTGGTGGAGCACTACGAGAGCCCCATCGAGTTTGACAGTAAAGAGGAGCATGCTGAGTTCGTTCTGGTGAGGAAGGACATGCTCTTCAACCAGCTGATCGAGATGGCCCTGCTCTCCCTGGGCTACTCGCACAGTTCGGCTGCACAGGCTAAAGGTACGGCATGCTTTCACACTCCAAAACACCAATGCATTCACTCCACCGAGTTCTCCAGAACATGCACGTGATTTTTTTTGTCCCTCATGCATTTAGATCAGAACCGTGAGTCATCGAATGCCGGTGCAGATGCTCGGATATTTTTGGAGGCTAAACAGAGATATTTCTGGAGTGTTTTGTTGGCTACGTTCTGGGTTTTGCTCGGGCTGACCTGATGTCGAGGTCAGGGGGGTTGTGGGTAGAGGAACACACAGGTGCACCTCCTGCTCCCTGTAATCACACTTTTCTCAATGGGAACGAGTGTGGAGGTGGGCCTGCGGTTTCTAATTGCTCGCTTTATGGAGTTGGGGGCTATTTTAAGAGCTGGAGCCTTCAGCCTGTAATTTATTGCAGGCTGTCCATCATTTCTTTTTTCGTTGGATCTTCTGGATCTTGTTTTTTTTTTTCATTCAGTGCCAGTCGAAAGACAACATGTGGTTGAGAATTTATTTAAAAAATTTTTAAAGGGTGAAAGCCTTTCTTTAACCCCATACTAAAAAAGTACCATGGTATTATCATAAAAATAACATTTAGAAAGCACTGTTCTAAAACATGGTGAGAGTTTGGCATTATAACGTTGCTAAGTTCACAACATGATGCTCAGAAGTAGTGTTCAAAATATATATATTCAGCAAGGATGCATTAAATTGATTAAAAGTGATGCTTTCGGTTTATCAAATAATCCTGATAGAAAGCTTAAGCAGCACAAGTGTTTTCAACATTGATAATAATCATAAATGTTTCTCGAGCAGCAGATCCTCATATTAGAGTGATTTCTGAAGGATCATGTGACTCTGAAGACTGGAGTAATGATGCTGAACATTCAGCTTTGATCACAGGAATAAATTACACTTTACTATATATTCACTTAGAAAACAGCTCTTTTAATATTGTAATAATATTTCACACTTTTTACTGAATTTTTAATCAAATAAATGCAGCCTTGGTGAGCAGAAGAGACTCTTTCAAAAACATTTAAACCGCCCCCGAACCTTTGGATGGTATTGTATAATAAAAATAGTATACAAAAATATACCAACATTTCTCTCACTTCACCTTCCGTCTTGTCTAGATTTTTTAATTAATGTTGTTGCAATGTATTATGGGATTGTGTTGTCCACAAAAGATGTATGTGATGCTTACCGCAAAAAGATTGCTTTAAATCCTGCCTGTGTATTGTCAGCTTACTAGGTTTTGAGGTTAAGACATTACTATAATGGTAATAACATGGTATTTTTTTTTAAGTGTGTTATGTTGAATATGGTTATTAAATGACACATCAAAGTACCATAATTGCCACAATATTATTTTTTTATAAAGAACTTAGAGGACCTATTGTGCTTTTTTGCATGTTCATCTTTCTTTAGTGTATAATGTTGCTGTTTGAGCATGAAAAATCTAGTATAATGAAGTTATTCTCTATATATCAGTGAATAATGAAGTTATTCTCTATATATCAGTGAATAATGAAGTTATTCTCTATATATCAGTGTTTCTGAACTCCCTGAAACGCCTCCATTGTAGTCTTGAGTTTCTTCCGGGAACGAACACGTCACAATATTCCTCATTTAAATAATTCATACGCAGAATAAAGGGGCGGGGCCTGGTTGAGTTAGTTAGTAGTGTGTTAAACTGGCGGTTATGGAAAGGGGCGGGACATTTCCCAAACACACTCGAAGCGCCCGACCAATCACAACACACTGCTCCAGCCGACCAATCAGAGCACAGTGTGCTTTTCAGAAGGAGGGGCTTCATAGAGACAGGAAGTAAACAGAGCGTTACTGACAGACTGGGAAGAGAGGAGCCGCAACAATGGAGAATATGAGGAGAATAATCAACATTCAAGCAGGAAAACCTGTTCTAGTAGAGCCTGAAAAAGTGAAAAATGCAGTGTTTTATTCCTGTGTGCTGTCGTGCGAGTGTCTGCCTGTGGTAAATGGTGTTTCCTCACCGCAGGGCTGATTCAGGTGGGCAAGTGGAACCCCGTGCCTCTTTCCTACGTGACGGATGCACCCGACGCCACAGTGGCGGACATGTTGCAGGATGTGTACCATGTGGTCACGCTGAAAATCCAGCTACACAGGTCAGTGTTTCCCATCTACTGTACCCACAACACAAACAGTGCTGTTTTTTTTATTTCCCACAAGCCACTGCTGTGGGCACACACAGACACACCTCTTCCTCTTTCTGTAGACATCCATGTATATCTGTGTGTCTCTGTCTGTCTTGTCTCCAGAGACTCTGTGGCTGTCTCACACTTTAAGGTGTGCCGGATCCGATCGCTCCGTGTGTGTGTGTGTCTATATGCAAACATGGATGTGTTAATTGCACATTACAGCAGTACTACCTCTCAACCAATTACTTCAAATAACTATGAAACCATCAATATTGCGCTTTTTAAAAAAATGCATCCAGCAAGCCTTAATTTAAATTCAAGTATGTGTATTTAAAGGTGTCGTGTGTCATTTTTACACCACTGGCATTACCAAATAGCAGTGCAAAAATAATTTTTCCCGTCTGACTTTGGTCAGGCAACAGAAGTCGCTCATGCCACTGGTTAAGTTAAAGTCACCATCTGTCTGTCTGATCATTTAAAACCCGTCATTGTTTTTGCAGTTCCGTTTGGTGACGCTGGTGGCGCGGAAATGACACTCCTCATCCTTAATTTGCATTGCATGCTGGCGTCGAACGTCGGTGTTGCGATATTTACTTGGCAGCTTGCCGTTTATTGCGTCCTATTGAACAAGCATTCATTAATGACACCCTGAATGCAGCTGTGTTTTCTCCCTTGATTTGGTCGTGCATTTTTTTTTTTTTTACGTATTTAATGCTCGTCTAAATACTGGATAAAGTATTAAGATGCTGGTTCTTTTTAATGCATCTAGCATCTAAATCTATCTGGAAACACCTTAAATTGTTTCAGCAAGCACATCAGGGCAGGAAGGTAGAAGTAACGTGAAATAATAGTCGCCGCATGCAGCTGATGTATAATTCATGCATCAATACAGCAGATGTGTTGTATAAAGTAATTAACTAATCAGAACAATCAGGAGAGAGAGAGAGAGAGAGGGAGGAGAGAGACTCCAGATGCATCTGCTTCATGCGCCAAATGAAATCTGTCTGTCTTAGAGGGACGCTTGCAGCAGAGAAGCAAAGCCCAGTGCTCACTGTCCTCTCTCTTTTCACTCTTTCCATCTCTCTTTCTCTTGTTCTATCTCTTCCTGCAGTTGTCCTAAACTGGAAGACCTTCCTCCAGAGCAGTGGACCCACTCTACAGTAAGAAATGCGCTCAAGGAGTTACTCAAAGACATGAACCAGAGCTCTCTGGCAAAAGAATGTCCCTTATCACAGGTGCTGGAGCCTTCCACGTCTAGTTGCCAAGATTGCAAGTGTCCCTTTTCAAATGCCCAGAGTTTGATAGAGTGGAAATGGACAGAATTGCCATAGAAATCCAAATCAATAGCCATTGTCGTGCCCGTAGATTAATGCACTTTATTTTGATGCTGTTGCCTGCCGTTGTGAATGCGAGTATTGTTGGGTAAACAATGGGCGAATCACAATGATCTTGATAATGCATTGCAAGCTGTGAACTGTTATGGGTGAATCTCACGAAACATGGCAACGTGTCATTTTTAACCTTAAAAACTAAAGAAAGAATTGCATTGTGCTTCTAGAAAGTTAAGCCTTATTTTTGTTTGCACTGTGTTGCATTATTGCGTTATTTGAATGACAATTAAGCAGCTTCAATTCTATGGACAGGTGTTGAAAATTAGCACATGTGCTATAACACTTTAAACAATGCATCTGGTTCGTCCAATGTTATTGCTATGTCCATATTAAATAAAAAAAAATAAAAAATTAGCGCAATGCAAAACGGTCAAATAATTTATACAGCATGGTCGTATTATTTTTGGTCACACTTTAGATTAGGGTCCAATTCTCACTATTAACTAACCATGACTTTTGCCTCAATAAACTCCTAATTACTGCTTATTATTAGTTAGTAAAGTACAGTAGTCAACATTTGAAGTGGATCAGTTCGTCAAAGTTGTCGTAGAACGGGTATTGTTTTATAGGATTAAAGGAATAGTTCTCTTAACAATGTCAATTCTGTCATCATTTACTCACCCTCAAGTTGTTTCAAACCTGTATGAGTTTCTTTCTTCCGCTTAACACAAAAGATTATATTTTGAAGAATATCGGTAACCAGATTGTTGATGGACCCATTGACTTCCATAGTATTTTTAATCCTACTATGGAAGTCAATGGGGTGCATCAACTGGCATTAATATGTGCTTTATTAGTACTTATAAACAGCCAATATCCTATTAATATGCATGATAAGCAACTTGTTAATGGTGAGAATTGAACCCTAAACTAAAGTGTGGCCTTATTTTCTTACCGTTTTTATACTGCTTTTTTATTTTTTTTTAATGTACAGTAATGAAAATGTCATCAGAATCACTTTTGAGAAAAATCAGGATTGTTTTAAAAAGCGAGACGTAAAACTTCCAGACTTTTACAGTAATGAGAATTTATATAAAAAAAAAATGAAGATCCTAAAAATGGGCTTCGTAAAAAAAAAAAAAATTACATTTTATGTGGCTGAAATGTAACCTGGACACATTTCCATGAGATTCCCCCTTAAAACTGCTGCTGTTTAAATAAGCAGAGCTACTGTTTAAATGCTTAAGGGAAGACAAGTGTTTCAGCTCGTGTGTGTTGGCACAGTCGTAGTGCATTTCATCTCAGGGAAGCCCGTTCTTTACCTGCAGGTGTGTGTGTGTGTGTGTGTGTGTGTGTAAAGAGTCCCAGGGTGCTGTTCAGGCAGCGCAGGGGCTGGGCCGCTCCACATCTCTCTAATCACTCTGTTTACAGTCCATATGTGAGCTATTCCCACTGAGCAGCGGCCCGGCACTTACACTGAATTACAGTCCGCTCACATTTTCTGCTTTCTGCTTTTGTTGTTTCCAGGATGCCTCGTCATGTTAGGCGCGTCTTTGGTTGGTAACCCAGTAGAGGTGACCTTTCTTCTAGGTGAACAGGAAGAGTTGGAGAGATCAGGCCGATTTAAGAACGAACGGCAACTTTTATAGGATTAGTGTTTCCTTGATACTCCAACGGTAATCCCTGCTCTTGAAAAGGTTAATGAATGGAGAATCAGAAGGAGAAGTACGCCACTTTGGTTAGCAGAAGGGGATTGTGAGTAGTGTTTTGGTTTCGACACTAGCAGGAGTCGTTCAGTGTCGTCTAACTGTTTGTAGTAGTTGGATAATCATTCTTAAAGGAAGCTTTATATGAATATGTTGGTTCGAGGGTCTGTCATACACCAACCAGACTTTGATGTGGGATGTTGAGTTTTTAAACGGCCCTTTTCAAAGTTGAAGTACTTTTAATTTGACTTAAATGCGACTCATTGTGCAAGAAGCTAAAACTGAGATGACAATGGCGGAAAAATTATTATGCATGAATGTATGTGCTTTTCCTTGACTTAAAATGTCATGAAATTATTACTGTAAAGCGTCCTTGTTGTGCTATGAAAAGGCGCTTTATTTTAATTTTATAATAATGATGTTGATATTGATATTAATTAAATTGTAGTATTTATTTTTATTTTTATTTTATTTTTTTATTTAGCACAAAAAAATAGCATTTTGGATGAATTTAGCAACTTCTCAGGTCAACACACAAAAAAAAATTAAGTAAAAGATAATTTAATCCCCTCTTAAGCGGAGCGCTAAATTAAACATAACATTTTTGAATCATATTGATGTTGTGAATTTTATTGTTCGTATTATTTTTATGTCAGCAGGGATACAAGTCAACGCGCTAAAACATTTAAAAGTAAATGTTACGAAAAATAAATTGTATTATAATATTGGTATTATTCCATATATTGATAATGATTTTAATTTTAGTATTGTTTTTTTGTGGGATAAATTTAGCAACTTCTCAAGAAAGTCCTAATTAAGTATTAGGACTTTTAATTATTATTATAATTTATATATATATATATTATTATAATTATTAAAAGTTTTATAAAACTTTGTGGACATGCTAAATTTCACGGACACGTCAAATTTGTGGGGGAAAAATATCTAAAAGCTAAAAAAAAATGGACAGACTCTCCAGTTAACCTCACTAATCGACTAGTTAATTGTTGTGATTAATTGACCATTCTGACCTGTGCCTAGTTCATCATGTGTTTGTCCTAAAGATGATACAAAAAAACATGCTTTTGTTTTCAGCACATTATAATTCGACCGCCGTCAGATCGATTTGTCGCGCGACGCTAAAGAAAGGAGAAAAGTAAATTGCTCGGGCAGGTTTGCTCCCGCTCATCAGCCGTCTGTCAGCACACGTATGTTTCCCGTGATCAGACTTAACCCCGGTGTCCCCTCAGACAAAAGAGCCCCCCCCACCGCCCCGTGGCCCTGAAAGAGCAGCCATCAAAAGCCATCTTTCCAGGTTAGACATGAGCCCTTTCTCACGGAGTGGACGGAAGAGAAGCTGTAATTAAGATGTTTAAAAGACCTCTCCCACACAATGCAGGGACACTGAAAGATGCCACGTAGTAAAGAAGGAAGTTTCCCGAGCATTTCTGTGCGACTCTCCCGTGACGGAGAGTCAAATAGATGTTTTATGTGGATAGCGGCGTGACAGACTTCCTGGGCGCTCAGATAAGGCCTCTCGATGGTTATCTTTTAAAGAGGCTTGTCCCATTACCTGTTGATGGCTCCTGGCGCTGAGGTGTTTATCTGCATGGGTTGTGGTGGCGTACGGGGCTCGGGAGATGTGCGGTGGGAGACGAGTGATTAATGAACGCAGATTCTCACAACATCTGTGTCAACTGTACTCAATACGAGCGTAGATCTCGAACAGATCATTGATGACTCATGAAATCGTGGGTGATTTTGTTCCTCCTCTATTGTTAGTTGCTGAGTTTGTTGGTTTGCTCTCTGGCTGTTGTTTCAGATCAGCGATAAAAGAGGGCTGTGACATTCAAATGTCTCCGGTCTGCATGCATATTCCCCTCTTGCGTTCGGAGAGGGTCTTCTCCTCATCTTGGATAGCGTTATACACTCTTCATTTCTGCGGCAGCATGAGCTTTGGCAGTAAAGGTTAATAGTCCTTCTTATTGTACACAGCGATGTGGTTAACCCTCTTCTGGCTGAACTCTGCACCTGTTCATGAAGGGGGTTTCTATCCTGACGCCGTTGGAGAACCTTTTAAAATTCCATAGTGACATAGTTCTCCTATGACATCATATGGAACTTAAAGAGTTTCTGCTTTCATTTAAGTTCTGAATTCTTTACAATTGAAATGTCCATATTATACCATAAGCAAGCATTTCATATGATGTTGTAGAATAGCACTTTTATAGTCCCCCTTTGGTGAAAGTCCAGCTTTTAATGTTGTTTATATGGTGTTTTTAATATGCTTTAAGACACACCATGTGTAAGTTCATAAGTCGACAGCATTGCTGAGTATTTTCTGCTTAAAACTGCAGTGAACCAAAGACAGTCTCAAAAACACGGTTTGAAATCGCTGGTGTTTCTGACGTCACAAACGACCTTGTAACCAATCAGATCAACGTGTGATCGTCAACCAGTGGATCTCTGAGTGAGTGAGTGAGTGGAGTCGGGGCTCATTTGCATATTCATAGAGCCGCGCATACTAAATGAGGCAAGGGTGTCGAGTTACATTCAAGCTATTTTAAGGCATGAATAAACATTTAAATATGTCATTTTGGTGATCAAAGATGAGTTTTAAGGGGTAAAACCACTGACTACAGTGGGACTTTAAATTCTGTAATGTCATATGGAAACATAGAGCAATACTATGCCATAAGCAAACATTTTAAAGCTCCATATGAAGTCATCTGTGAACTTTTTAAAACTCTATCCCCTTGTTTCCCAGACTAAAAGCCGTCTTACCTGAAAGCATATCTTAAAATATGTCAGTGCGAATGTTTTGTGTCAAGAAAGATGCATCATGTTTTTTTCCTAAGGCACGTTTATAAAAATAACAAAGAACTAAGGCCTGATCCTGACTTAATCTAAACCCTGTCTGTCAAACCAGGCCTATAGGAAATCATAGAAGTGCAGTTTAAATGTCCATATCATGCCATAAAGCTGACGTTAAGTTCCATATGATGGCATAGAAGTGCATTATTAAATTCCTTTTTTTTAAACACTCCATATGATATCATAGAAGAGCAATTAAAACTTTTATAGCATGCCATAAGAGTATGCTTTTAAGTCATCGAGAACATTTTCAAGTTCTATGATGTCAAAGGACGGAGAACAGTTCGTACAGTATGATGTAACCTCCAAAACTAATCTTATAGTCACATCAAGAATCCTTCACAGAGAAAATGTGCCACCGTAGATCCTTCGCTTCTGAGAGCAGATCTCGATGTGTGATCTAAGATGCATTGGAGCATCTGGAACGGGGATTGCTGAAGTTATCTATAAACTTCCTCTGTTGAAGCCACGAACCCCCTCCTCCAAACCGGCAAGTCCCCAAGTGCTCATGTTATGAAAATGATAAAGCTGCTGTACCTGTAATTTAAAAACAGATGGTTTCATCTTTTGAATATTTATAACAATCAAAACAATTTCTGCGCTATGTTGCCCAGGGCTATTAAGGTGTTAAGTGTTGGGTTTAATGAAAAAGAATCTCAGCTTCTTTTTTTTTTTTTGGGAGTGGAATGTATTAAAATAGAAAAAGAAGAAAGCAGGGCAGATGAATAGAAACATGCTGTTAGGGCAGCGAGGAGACGTGAACTCGCTGTGTGGTCTCAACATGCGACTCCGGCTGTGAAAACAGATTGTGAATATGAGTTGCATTCATACAGCGCAGAAATCCCCAAAGCATCATGTGCTTTGCTCTCTGCCTCACGGATCCTCCTGTGTGCGTCCTCTTTCATACTCTGTGGCATTTGTGAAAGGGACATGTATTTCTTTAGTTTATATTACTGCAGAAAAAAATTTGTGCATGAATCGCATTTCTTACCGTTTCTTGGATCAAGATTTGACACTTTATACATAATGCACAGAATGACAGGATCTGTTGTTGTACTGTGTGTGAATGTGGATTTTAAACGACATACAATTTTGTCTTGCAGAGTATGATTTCTTCAATTGTTAACAGCACTTACTATGCAAATGTGTCTGCGGCGAAGTGTCAAGAATTCGGACGCTGGTATAAACACTTCAAGAAGACAAAAGACATGATAGGTAAGCAGAACACTTAAAGACTTGTCAAAATCACATCAGGCTGAAAAAAACTGTTTAAATCGGTCTGTGTGTCTGTCTATCTGTCTTTACCTGTCTGTCTGTCTCTTTCTGTGTGTCTGTCTATCTGTCTTTACCTGTCTGTCTGTCTCTTTCTGTGTGTCTGTCTATCTGTCTTTACCTGTCTGTCTCTATATGTGTCTGTCTGTCTGTCTACCTGTCTGTCTGTCTGTCTCTTTCTGTGTGTCTGTCTATCTGTCTCTACCTGTCTGTCTCTATATGTGTCTGTCTATCTGTCTCTACCTGTCTGTCTGTTTGTCTCTTTCTGTCTGTCTGTCTGTCTGTCTATCTGTCTCTACCTGTCTGTCTCTATCTGTGTCTATCTATCTGTCTCTTTCTGTCTGTCTGTCTCTACCTGTCTGTCTCTATCTGTGTCTGTCTATCTGTCTCTTTCTGTCTATCTGTCTCTACCGGTCTGTCTCTATCTGTGTCTGTCTATCTGTCTCTTTCTGTCTGTCTGTCTCTACCTGTCTGTCTCTTTCTGTCTGTCTGTCTATCTGTCTCTACCTGTCTGTCTCTATCTGTGTCTGTCTATCTGTCTATTTCTTTCTGTCTGTCTCTGCCTGTCTGTCTGTCTCTTTCTGTCTGTCTGTCTATCTGTCTCTATCTGTGTCTGTCTATCTGTCTCTTTCTGTCTGTCTGTCTCTACCTGTCTGTCTCTTTCTGTCTGTCTGTCTATCTGTCTCTACCTGTCTGTCTCTATCTGTGTCTGTCTATCTGTCTATTTCTGTCTGTCTGTCTCTGCCTGTCTGTCTGTCTCTTTCTGTCTGTCTGTCTGTCTGTCTCTATCTGTGTGTCTGTCTGTCTCTATCTGTGTGTCTGTCTGTCTCTATCTGTGTCTGTCTATCTGTCTTTACCTGTCTGTCTGTCTCTTTCTGTCTGTCTGTCTCTACATGTCTGTCTCTGTCTGTCTGTCTGTCTATCTGTCTTTGTCTGTCTGTCTCTATCTATCTATCTATCTATCTATCTGTGTCTTTCTGTCTGTCTGTCATTATATCTGTCTATCTCTCGGTCTCTCTCTATCTGTCTCTCTGGTTTTAATATACCTCATCTGCTTATGTTCTTTAGATTCAGTTCAAATGCAAATCTAACAAAAATCGTATGTTTAAAAAAAAAAAATCTTTCTGTGACTTCATAATTTAATATTTGCCATGCACATTATAGAGCACTTAATACATGTGATTTTTATCTTTTCAAGTGTTCAAACACGCACCTGTCGATCAGGTTGTTATACTTCAGCTCTTGACATCTGCCTGTTGTTTCCTGCTCACACGTTCACTTTTACCCCCACTAACTCTCTCTCTCTCTCTCTCTCTCTCCACACCTGTGAATGTGTGTGTGTGTGTGTTCATCCGCGCAGTCGTGCGCCAGCCCTCTCAGCTGGAGGGTTACCTGGGGACGTGTGTCCTCCACGACAGTCCACGTGCCACCACGTTAGGTAGGTCACGTGACGCACCGCAACGATATTACACATGTGCTCGAGTCCCGATGGCGGGAACACTAACTGCGTTAAAGAGCCGTGAGTGCGGCATTCAGACCACGCCGGCTGCCACTGCAATATTATATGCATTTATAAATTGTTTTCTTTTGTTGTGGCACTAAATGTCTGCCAAGTCGAATGTATTTGTCTAGCGTATTTAACAATACACATTGTTTCAAAGCAGCTTTACAGAAAATCATGATGTTAATATTTATAATATCTTCATATCTTAAGTCACATTTAGTATAATATAGGTACATTTTGCTATGATACAAGCAATTTGCTATACAGTATATTTCACCCTTTTTGAGTATACAGATAAAATTGGATGTATATATACGACTTCATATTGAGCTGAGTGGTGATAATAGAGCTGGGTGGTAATATAGTTTACATTTTGCAACGATATAAACAGTCATGCATTTGCTATAATTTTCACTTTGCATAACCTTTAATGCATTTCTGTGCGATAATATAGTTTACATTTGTCAACAAATCGCGCAGTTGATATGCATCTGTATGCATCCGGGTGAGGCTGGATATACTTATTTTGCAATTGCCAGATGCGTCTAACATTTAATTTTTTGGTTTCGTTTCGCTTACTGCGACGAGAAATGTATCCGTCCACACTGAAAGCAAACATGCTTCTCGACGCACAGCCAATCAGAGCATACTTGATGTTTCGTATAGAGTGGGATTGTGGACCAATGAGATTATTATGGGCGGGGCTTGGAATGCATGATGCTACGGTACATTTACACCTATGCATTTCTTTGATTTAGTTCTTGTCTTGATCTTGGTTTACAGCTACAATTGAATGCGATTTTGCAGCATTATTGCTGTTATTTTCCTGTTTATTACTGTGAAGCTGCTTTGCATTGTAAAAGGCGCTACATAAATAAACGTGGCTTGCGATTTGCATTGCATTCAAGTTATACATTTATTCAGTTCATGCATTCCCTGCGAATCAGACCCATGACTCACCGTACTATTTTATTTACACTTCTTCAGGAATGCAAAGCTACGGCATAGTTACGCCAAGGTTGAACACTGCTAATGATAAAACGCACGTCTTGAATGCACTGCGACTGTAACCGGGTTGAGCGCGTCCCACCATGCATTGCTTCACAAGCGGTCAGTGGTCAGCCGATCCCGCAGGATCTTTGGGAGTGTGACGAGGCGTCTCTAGCGCAGCAGCGTTCCCATTCAGACCCAGCCGAGCCGTGGGGTTTTCCCTCCCTCCCCTCAGCACACATTCTCTCTCCCATTGTGCTCCTAATCCAGCCGGCTTTGTGGTGAATTCCACAGGAGGGACTCCGGTGCTCAGTCTGGCCCTGCGAACGCTTTCTTCCAACCTTTTCAATTTGCGTGGAAAAGTGTGTGCCCCCCAGCAGTTTTCAACAGCAAAAAACATAACCGAGAGGCATACCGTAACATCAGAGCACAGGAACGAGGGGGATTATGGGAGAGCTTTGATTATTACCCGATTTTTGTTTTGTTTTTGTTTGTTTGTTTTTTTTCCTTCTCACTTTCTGCGGATATTGAAAAGAACAGCCGCGGCTTTGTGCTCGCTGTCAGTTAAGACACATGTTTGCGTCCTTGTGCTTATTGTGCGTATCTCTGGAGAGTTTCCATGCGCTTAATCTGGTTTTTATCTTCCTGTTGAAATATTTATGTTTTGCTATGCTTTTTTTGCGCTCCATAAAATCCGTAAGATTGTGATGGAGTTGTTAGTAGGTGACGGGCGTTGCGTTTCTCATTTTCTTTAAACTAATCTCTATCAGCTGACTAATATATAACATTTATGTAAAGCACTTTGAACTGCATTTTATGCCTGAAATGTGCTATATAAATAAAGTTTATTATTCTTACCTGTTGCAAAAAGGTATAACACTTCAGTCCTTTGACGGTTTTTAAAAATATTTTCTCACCTTTATGCCGTTTCCAAATCTGTAAGATGTTAATTTATCCGTGTAAAATATAAAAGTCGAAATTACTAAATCTACACGCAGCTCTTTTTAGTGCAACATCTCCGAAAAGCTTTAAAAATGGACAAATAAGCACACTAAAAGTAGAAAAGATGGGTTTTGGAATGGAATGATTATTTCTTTAAATTCATAGACATTTTAATTTTCCGATTTTGCAGCTTGTCACGCAAAACTTTTGATTAAAAGAATCAGACAACATCTGATGGCATGGACCGCATCTAACAGTCGGCTGTTTATAAGGCCGTGCTCTGGGCTTCCAGTGTAACACGCTCCGGTTATATTTAGACTTTCCCGAAATTTCATATTAGCCAGCTTGTGTACCTTGTTTTAGAATTAAGAGCATAAAGGACGATTCAAGTGTGTGTCTCTCTGGCTCGGTCCATGTGAAGACATGTCCTGCTTTCGCAGAGTGCCCACACTGGCTTGTTGTTATTGCTCACATGATTTGGCCATGGAGATTATAAACTAATTTCTAGTGCTGCCAATTTATGCAGATACAGGTCACACACTGTGGCCCATTATATCAGAGAGGTTGCACTGGGTTACTGTAGTAATGGCAGGCTGGAACGGGTTTGATTAGGATCGTTTACTTTGAAACTGTTTGCTTTTTGACTTCAGGTCATGTCTAGCTCATTAGAAAAGTGTTTACTACTTGATATTGATTAATATTGTGTTCGGCATTGGGTAGTGATAGAACAATGAATCGCTTATTTTGAAAATATCAGCATGCTCAGTTGTCCATTTAGGTGATATGTCCTATATATTTTTCTATTTTTAAATATTTTTTATTTAGTGTGCAGTTAGGGCAAAAGTATAAATACTTGGTGTTGATACTACAAAAAAAGTCATTTTTATGATAATATAATAACATTTTTAATTGAAGTATCTATGTAAACAGTCTTAAGTGAAACCAGGCAGGTTAAAAAAATCAGATTTGGTTCAGAACAGACCTGCCGCTGTCTATTTTGTTGTTGATATGAATCAAACGACATCATATTGATAAGAAAATGAGAAAACCACTTACCGTGCTCTCTATACTAAAATACTTACTTAATGGAAAAAGGCTTTCACTACATTCCACTAATTTAATTTGTTCATGTTTATATTCATATGTAATTTTTTTTAAATGAAGAAGCTTGGAAATTTTAAAGTTTTGCTGTTATTAGGATCAATTACTGAAATATTTTTATTGTGCATGTGTGCATGCGTGTGTGTGTGTTTTATATATATATAATATACAGTAGTCAACATTTGAAGTGGATCCAAACCTTTCACAGTTATACATGAATTTTGAACAATACCTGTTTTTGTCTAAGGCCAACTTTGAACTTTTTGATCCACTTCAAATGTTGATGTGTGTGTGTATATATATACATGCATGCATGCATGCTTACACACAAATCTAATTTAACTTGAATCTTTAACTTTCAATTATCTCGTCAATAGTTGTCAGTTAAAGCATTCTGAACCCTGTGCATTGACACGCGTCCTCTTCTTTGTGTCCACCTTCAGCTGAGATGGACGGCCTGTCGGATCTTTCTCCCCCTGGAACGAACCACTTGAGCTTCAGTCAGCAGCCCATCCCGGGCAGCACAGCGGAGCAGCCCCCGTCCCCGGTGCCCCTGTCCCACAGCGCCCAGGCCCCCGCTCGAGCCCAGCTCCCCGGCCTGCACCCCGGCCTGGTGTCCACTCCCATCAGTCCTCAGCTGGTCAGTCAGCAGATGGTCATGGCTCAGATCCTCAACCAGCAGTACGCCGTCAACCGTCTCCTGGCCCAGCAGTCCCTGAGTCAGCAGTACCTCAACCACCCGCCGGTCAACCGCGCGCTCAACAAACCGCTGGACGGCGGCGGCGTGTCCTCCAACTCCGAGGTGTCCGTCGAGATCTACCAGTGGGTGAGAGACGAGCTGAAGAGGGCCGGCATCTCCCAGGCCGTGTTCGCACGCGTCGCCTTCAACAGGACGCAGGTACACATCTATATGTGACATAATAAAAGACAATTTTAAAAAGAAAATATAAACGTACTACATGGGTTGAAGTTGTTGGTCTTATCCTCTCACATGCGCTCCAAAAAATACATAGGAAGCATTTTAATGCATCAGGGTGTTCTTCTGATGAAACAATTATTCCAGAAGGTTTGCAGTGTTATGCTGCCCTCTAAGATGGAGACCATAACGCATTGTGACTAGTTTATCCACATACTGGATAAAACAGGACATTTTTAGTTAAACTGTGCTAATGACAGAAATCCTGTCTGGCACCCCAGCATATAAAAAAAAAAAACCCTAAGATTATGGGAAAATGTGTTTGTTAAATTGTGTTATGTATTTTGATGAAATTTAGAAAAAATTCAAATTAAATTCAAAAGATATTTGGGTATTTTGCCTTTCTGCGATTTTATTGCGATATGACGAAAAATTCAGGGAAAGTCACCAGATGATTTAAATGGCGCAATTTGGAAAGAATTGAGAATTGGAAAGTAATCTTTCTAGAATACATAGAAAATTAAAATTATGTGGAAAAAAAATACTTTTATATATATATTTATATATATATTTATATATATATATATATATATATATATATATATATATATATATATATATATATAAGAATTATAAATAAATAAAAATATATATAATAATAAAATAATTATTTTTGTGTGAATATTACTTTAAAAATATGTAATACTATTGCTACGATAAAATGAAAATGTAGTGTTTAATAAACATTTTTTTTTAAATCTGCAACTAATATTTACATTTTCCAACATTAAACCATTGAGCGTTTATTTTGGTGGCAAACCGCAGTGAGGCCTTAAAGTTGCTGCTTTGTTGCCAACAGGTTTATAAACTTTTCTCGAATCAAATGTGGTGAAATGGTGCATTTTGCATCTGCAAATGGACGATATAAGCGACTCAAACTCAGAGAAAACACCAGATCATGAGCTGCATGTGTGTAAATAAACACAGCTTCGCTCTGAAACACGCAGCACATTTATTTATTTCATTGAATCGCAGCCTGTAGGAAGTGATGAGATATCGGATTTTCAACTTTATTTTGATATTTCGAATATCTCCTCCGGACATCACTTATGGTCACTACTAGAGCGTTCCAGATGTGTGTTATATCAGTTAGGATGCCGTCTATGTAGGCAGTATCCAGTAAGACAGCTCAGGTTTTGGAACGGAGCCATTAAGTATGCTGTTTTTGTAGATGCCTGTCAAATTATTTTGTTGATGATTATAAATGCTGAATCATATCGCCAGCCCCATACATCAGCTGTGACATGTTGGTGTGAAGCTTGCCACTACACGCTCTGAACATCATTAAAATGCACCAGGCCTCGCTAATATAGTGACAGCAGAGCGCTGATAGTTCGATGGTTTATCTTCTTTTGTTTTGGGATCAACACAAAGAGAACAATCGTCCAGGAAATGAGGGGTTATCAGGACAAAGAGCGAGCGCTTTTCTCTCACCTCATCTTTCAATCAAAAACTTTACTAACCATCAGCTTCCTGGAGTCGTGACTTCTGGTTTGCACGCCGGGGGTTTTGACCTTGTTTTTCGTCATTGCACGTAATCTGTTGACAGGACACTTATTAGCGGTGTTAGCATCACTATTATTATTGCTCTTACAAATTATTGCATTTTCCAGTCAAAACCTCATTCCTCATTGTTTGTGGTACGTTATTGTGCGTGAGATATACCTCAAATTGCACAGTTTGAATCAATGGTTTCTCAACAGGCAAGAACTATAAAATATTTGGATGCAAAATAAATGTTTATTTATTTATTTTTACTGACGCAAAGCAAAGTAACCGCAGATTTATGGCTGATCATTATTTGAGTCTACTTCTAGGAGTGGAAGTCATTTAAAGATATTATATTAATATCTGACTCATATGTTAATGTTTCGGTTTCTTTGTTTAGTTAATTGTTCTGTTTTTTCGACAGTTAACATTCCCTGCTGATTATACATTTTTGGGTCTGTAAGGTTCGTTAATGTTTAAAGATTCTTCTGGCTGAATGTTTTTTATCATAAAAATAGTAAAAACAGTAATATTGTGAATTAGTGCAATTTAAAATAGCTGTTTTTCTATTGTAATATATTTTAAAACAACGTCATTATTGATTTTGAAAATGGATGTTTCTTAATATTTTTGTGGAGCCGTGATACTTTTAAAAAAAATTAATTGATGAATATAAAGTTAAAAAAGATGAATGGAAAGTTCAAACAAACAGCTTTTTTTTTTTATTAAATCTTTCGAATCTCTTCTGTAATATTATAAACACTGTCACTTTTGATTAATTGAATGCATCCATGCTGAATAAAAGTAAATTAAATATATCAAATTAAATTAAATAAAACCATCTATTGTGCAATTATAGCTCAGAATGAGTTTTGGATTTAAGTTAAATAAATCAAGTGTCACCCAAAATATTAATGTACAAACTTTAACCGAAAGCATTTCTGTGCGGTTTGAACACAGTATCTGAATGTCATTTCGAGGTAAAATACTCGCGATTTATCAATACTTGAAACCACCCAGAACATCCTATCAAATACTGGGAAAGTTATCAGACGAAGGCGGTTTTGCACTAGTTGTTATTAGTAAAATCCCACTCCTTAATTCTAACCGAAAGCCTTGACAACTGTCTGCCATCATCAGGTGAGACAAAGCGAGCCGTCCCTGGACGAGTGCCAGCAGTGTGTGTGTGTGTGTGTGAGAGACTGATGTGGAGACAGAGGGAAGATAATAGATAACGTCTCGTGACGTTCTGCATTAAACCTGTGACGACTTTGACGTCGTGTTCGAGCGATTGGCATCTATAGGAATCAGCGGCTGCGTCTTGACGGCCCTGTTTGCACAAATTGGTATTTAGTTGCGCTGTGAAGAATTTGAAACATGCATTTTCTTTTGTTTCCACAGAGCTCTTAAATATTTATTTGACATTCTTCTCTGCATGTGAACGAGGGCTGCTTGTGGCGGCATGTCAGGGCGGCGTCTCAGACTCAGTGTTTATGCGGGTTTGGTGGCTCTTCTTAGAGATTATGGGGTTTTAATAACACTTTGATTGTGGTTGATTGTAATCGAACCTACGCTTAGTGTTACTGACCAATCCTAACCGTTGCAAAAGTCCACTACTGCTCACCAAGGCTGCATTTATTTGATCAAAAATACAGTAAAATTCTGAAATATTATTAGAATTTAAAATAGCTGTTTTCAATGTGAATATATAATAAAGTGTAATTTATTCCTGTGATCAAAGCTGTATTTTCAGCATCATTACTCCAGTCTTCAGTGTCACATGATTCTAATATGATGATTTGATGCTCAAGAAATATTAATGATTATCTGTGATTATCTATTGTTATTTGAATCGGGTGAACACCATTATTTAATATAGAAACTTTTGTAACATTATAAATGTCTTTGCTGTCACTTCTGATCAATTTAATGCGGTATAAAAGTATTCATTAATACAATTAAATTACATTTCTCTTTTGTTAGTGGCTTTGAATTAAAGCATCTACTGAATGCACAAATGCATTTATATATATATACACTACCGTTCAAAAGTTTGGGGTCGGTACGATTTTAAATACTTTTAAAAGAATTCTCTTCTGCTAACCATGGCTGCGCTTATTTGATTAAAAATACAACAAAAATCAGTTATAGTATTAAATATTATTCCAGTGTAAATCAGCTGTTTTCTGTGTGAATATATAGTAAAGTGTAATTTATTCCTGTGATCAAAGCTGAATTTTCAGCATCACCAGTATCAGTGTCTTCAGTGTCAAATGATCCTTCACAAATCAGTATAATATGAGGATTTGATGCTCAAGAAACATTTATTATTATTATCAATGTTGAAACAGTTGTTGGTCTGTCAGTTGTACAGTTTTTTTTTTTTTTTTGGATTCTTTGATGAATAGGAAGTTCAAAAGAACAGCATTTGTTTGAAATAGAATCTTTTGTAACATTATAAATGTCTTTACTGTCCTTGATAAATAAAAGTATTGATTTCCTTCCTCCAAAAAATAAAAATAAAATTCTCACTGACCCCAAACTTTTGAACGGTAGTGTGTGTATATATATATATACATTTAATGAATGGTAGGGTACGTTTTATAAAAGTCCTCTTGTGTTTGTATATAGTAAGCAGAAATGATGTTGTAGAAACTTGCTTTCAAGTAAGGCTTTACTCTTTTCAGGGACTGTGAGAAGCGTTTCATTCGATTCTGATTTGCAATCTATGTAGTTTTAATCACATTACTGTAGAATTTAACTTCTCTGTAAAGAAAGGCTTTGTAATGTCACATTTAAGTCATAAACTCCATTAAATGATCAGCACTGCATGAGCATGTTTTACTGAAAAACACTTTTAATAGAAATCTCCAGTTCATTCCTAAGGGACGTTCAGTTGGTGGAGTGACTAAGGTGGGCGGAGCTTAGCGACGGGTCAATAGCTTTGTCACGTATGGAGTGTTTTAATTGTTGCTCTTGTGCTGATTGCTCTTTTCTAAGAGGACAATGCATTTATTTCTGTCTCTTGTTTTTTTGTCTGGTTCTTCTAGGGTCTTCTGTCAGAGATTCTCAGAAAAGAGGAAGACCCCAAGACTGCATCTCAGTCACTCCTGGTGAATCTGCGAGCCATGCAGAACTTCCTCCAGTTGCCGGAAGCGGAGCGAGACCGGATCTACCAGGACGAGAGAGAGCGCAGTCTGACCGCAGCCTCTGCTATGGGTCCCGCGCCGCTCATCAGCACCCCTCCCTTACGCCCCGTACAGGTAACACACTGAACACACTTCTCAGACAGGGATTCTCTTTGTGCAATTAAAACGGTGCATGCATTTTGCCTTTTGATGCATGTTTTTATTTTTGCCTTGTTTTCCAGTAAAAAAAAAAAAAATATATATATATATATATATATACTTAAAACAAGAAAAAACAATTAATTCAAGATATTATCTTACAGTTAAATGTATCTTGTTTTATGCATAAATCAAGCAGATTTACTGTAAATAGATTCTCTGAAAAAAAGCATAATTTATTTTTATTTATTTTCTTCTCAAGTAAATGTTGTTTTCCGATGGTTATTTTTACTGGAAGACCAAGCAAAAATTGTGGTCCATTTTTTTTTTTCTTGTTTTCCAGTAAAAAATATATTTGCATTCTTACAACAAGATACATTGATTTGGATACAGTTTACTTAGCAAAATCTGTAAGAAAAAATATATCTTGAATTCTCTTCTTACTCAGTTGGCTATTGTTTTTCTTGTTCTATGAATAAATCATATTTACTGTTAATATATTCTGAGGCTTATTTAATTTTAATTTAATTAATTAATATATAATTATTATTATTTTTATTTTTGCTTGTTGCCATTTGTCTTCTGAAGTAAATGTTGTTTTAAGGTGGTTATTGTTACTAGAAGACAAAGCAAAATTACTGATTCATTAACAAGCACTGATAAATCATTCACAGTAAGACCATAAACGTGAATTAATAAAGTAAATGGGGTCATGTTGAGTTTAAATAGATTCTGTATTCTCGCTTATGTAAATGTATGTGGAACTGAACACCCAGACTCTAATGCTCACTGACTAACATAATGAATGATTAGCTCAGGTATGCTTTTAATCAGTCATCGTCAGAGTATTTGCTTTTCGCAGTCCTGAGGACCCCCACTAACTGCTGGAGAAATGACTTTAAAGCTGCTGTGGGTAGTTTTGACGTTGAAATACTCAAATGAAGAGAGTTTGAGAGTGTGCGACCAATGGAAGACAGGGGAAACCTGTTTGGAAACGGTCATTATTTTTGCAGTTCTGTTTGGTGCTGCTAGTGGCCTGGAAATGATGCACTGCAGCTTTAAATCAGTGTATTGTAGTAATCTATTGGTCAGGAGCTCACACATGACGGTAACCACAAGAACACCATTATAACCTCACACCCAACTCTTTATCTGCACCAATGCATTTGCACCTAACTGCATGTCAGTCTCTTTTTTTAATAAATACAGAGTAAACAATGCAATTCCAGATTATTTAGTGGTCAGCTATACTGCCCTATATTTGATTTGTTATTAATAGTGGTTAACAGCTGAAAATATTTGACATTTTATGTTTGCATATGTATATGCATTTAGCAGACGCTTTTATCAAAATCTTAAATGTGCCACACTTAAATGATGAGTATGGACTTGGTTATTGGTGAGTACCGAAACTAAAGTAGAGATGCATTGATGTACTGATAATTTTACACAACAATTTTAGATTTTATTCTTTTAGCAGATGCTTTTATCCAACTATTATATGCCGTCGCTGTCGTGCGGAAACCTTGTATCTCCAAAACCGCTACTATTCAGGAAATGGAAAAAACACTATTTATTATAATAATTAAACACCGTGTTGTCAAAGTTGATATTGTGGCTTTATATATTGTCAGACACTTATATGATTAGCATTTAACCAAATGGAGTTACAAGGTTTCAGATCATTTTGGATATTTGTGTTTTGTCTCATCATCTGAGGCAGTAAGTGCATCGCGTTACGCTTTCATCGACTTACAGATTATAAAGTTTATTGTAGCTTTGTGTGCGCTCAGTTTTTTCTGTCCTTTGGCCAAAATCTCATGTTAGTTAACAATACTGGCTATAACTCGACGACAAATGCTGGACTAAGACACTCTTTGCTCCTCAAATATGTAAAACATTAGCCTATATATATATAAATATAGTGTTTCTTGAGTAAAACGCTGCACTTAAGCAGTTCTTGATTTATCATTGCATTGCAAACAAGCAGAAACGTGTGCACTTCATTCACGATAGAGGTGGGAGGAGCTATGAGGTTTGACTGACAGTTTGAGGAGCCAATGGAATTACAGGGTTTAGTCACAAGCTCTTTTTAATACTTTTCATTAGTTAAATATTTGCAAAACCCACTGACAGACATAAAGGGTGACCAATAGTAATGATTTATGAAAACAAAAACAAAAAAACATTGCGAAATAAGGAGATAAGAAAGCAACGAAATGCTACCCTTAAGTTATGAGTGTGCACTTTTTAGTTATTTGCGAGTACCATAACAAAAGTATCAGTACATAAATGCATATACTTTGGAGGAAACATTTTGACATTTTATGCATTTAGCAGATGCTTTTATCCAAATATTAAATAGCTACCCTTAAATTATGAGTATGCATTGTAAGTGTTTTTACAGTTATTGGTGTGTCCCTAAGCAAAAGCATCAGTACATCAATGCATCTACGAGATCTTTCGTGCACTAAGCGTTTCCGATCTCAGAGCTCTCCACGCAGGGCAGGGAAGGTATGCAGAACGCTCTCCTTCAAACGCAGTTGAGTGTGTCTCAGTGGATCGAACACAAAGCCTTCCTGTGTGTGATGGACTGAGGAGGGTCTTTTATACAGGAGAAAACTCCCGCACACACACACACAGAATGTGTAAAGACCGAAATGTCATCAGTGCTCACTCAAGTGTGCACGCATTTGTGTGTGCGCTTGCGTGCATCATGTCCGTGTGTGTGTGTGTGTGTGTGCAAACCAGATGCTGCTTTCCTGTTCAGATCCCATTATCAGATGGTTCTGTAACCTGATTATTCAGCAACTGCGCCTGATTCGTCAGCCTTGTACAGCGCTCGGCAAAAGTCTCCATTATCTGATGATATTTGGACAAATTGGGGAAATTTTAAATGAAAGGGCATATCGATACACACATATAATGGCTGTGTTCCAATAGTGTGCTACATAGGCAGCATCCTAACCGAACCTCATTAGAAACACAGTTTGGTGATGTTAGTATGTTGCGAAGATCTTGCTACTATAATAAGCATAATGCACATGTGAATGTTCATTTATTTAATACAATTAATTACATTACATCGGGTAACACTTTACAATAAGGTTCAACATTAGTTAATGTATTAACTAACATGAACTAACAATGAGCAATACATTTGCTACAGTATTTATTAATCTTTGTTAATGTTAGTTAATAAAAAATACATTGTTTATTCATGTTAGTTCACATGCATTAACTAATGTTGACAAATAGATTTTAATAATGCATTAGTAAATGTTGAAAATAATATGAATTAAATGTATTCATCAAAGTATTGTTACTTGCTACTAATGAACCTTATTGTAAAGTGTTACCGACTATTGTATTAGTACCTTTCCGTATTGAATTCATTTAATATTATAAATAGTACGCCTACCTATCTTGAACATGACGCCTTTTAGCTGAACATGCCATTGATCAGATAACGTTTTGCCCATCATTGGCTGTTTTGCATAAGAAATGAAGGATGGAGGGAAGTGTGTTGATGCAGGGCAGCTTGATGCTGACAGATATGAGTGAGATGTTTGCAGGATTGCTGTAAATCAGCAGGGTGGCACGTCTCGCAGCGCTGCAAGGCTTTTATTACGCCCATAAAAACAGATGTGAAGGTATGTTTCCCGCATACGTTAATGGATCGTCAGACAGTGTGTGCAAGTTTGCGCACGCTCGTCCCTTTATAATTAGATATGGTCACAAAATAAGTGAAGCTAGACACTGATGCTTCACATGTAAATGACTGCCTCTTCAGTTTGGAGGCCCTTCATATTTAAAAAAAAAAAAAAAAAAAAAAAGGAAAAGAAAAAAAAGTTCTAGAAATCTTTGCAAGCTGCAGAAATCATTTGTCACATGGTGTGCTACTGTGATATGAGTCTGATCTAGAGCAATCTAAGCATTCTGATGAAATGTTGCTGTGTGTGTGTGGGTTCGGTTCAAGTAGACTTTACTTACATTATAGCGACAAAATGTCCCCACAAAAATGGCAATAACCGAAATCCTTGTGTGGATATTTTTGGTCCCCCTGAGAAAAAAAACGCTTATAAATCATAAATGATATACAGTTTGTGCGGTTTAAAAATCATTGTTTATAGAAATTCCCCATAAAACATGGAAACCCAACGTGTGTGTGTGTGTGTGTGTCTTCACAGCCCAGAAGAGAGGAGTGTAATAATGTGAGACCAGAAGACTGGAATCCCAGAATTCCAGTGGGCATCTCTCCTGTGAGTGCACATATGGTACATTGTTTTTGAAAAAGTGAAGCATGATTTTGTCCTTGATTATAAACCTACATTTACAGTATGTGTATATCTATTATCAACATATCAATTTGGATGCATTTAAAACAGGCATCTATAATGTTACAAAAGATTCTATTTTTTTTAAATAAATAATGTTATTTTGAACATTCTGTTAATCAATGAATCCTAAAAAATACCATAAAAATATCATGATCGATGTTGAAAACAATTTTGCTGCTTCATAAGAGTTGAAAATTCAGCTTTGCATTACAGGAATAAATGACATTTTAAGATGTATTAAAAAAGCAAGCAGTTATTTAAACGGTAATAATATTTCACAATACTCAATATTTTTGATCAAATAAATGCAGCCTTGCTGAGCAGAAAAAAACATGTGTATATATATATATATATATATATATGCGTGTATGTATATAGGATATGTTTATGTATTTATTCTTTTTTTAATGTAATTTGATATATACAATAGTAGAATATATATAATTTTATTTTTATTTTTTTCTGCGTAATTTGATAGCTGGACTAAAAATGAAGTCTTTTTTTTCTCCAGGTCAAACCCAACCCTCTGACCTCTGAGTGGAATGGTAAATCCGAGAGTTGCGTGTTAAACATCAACTCCTCCATCTACGACGAGATCCAGCAGGAGATGAAGAGGGCCAAAGTGTCCCAGGCCATGTTCGCCAAGGTCGCCGCCTCCAAGAGCCAGGTAGAGCTCAAACCTCGCACACACACACACACACTTTCACTAGCCCGTCATGCTTCAATCGCTCGCCTGGTTGACAAAACATGTCAAACATTTTCTGTGTACAGTCTAAAGAAGGCCCAGATAGCAAGATAAAAGTGTAAAAGGAGAGCTTTGTTAAGCCTCGCACTCAGGTACCGCAGCGCCGGAATGACTTGCGCCGCTTTATTGTGGGTTTGCGAACAGCAGACAGTGTTGCAACATAAAACAAATGTGTTTATATAATTCAGCTGTGCAACGACCACACCGTTATCTCACATAGCGAACAGCCTTCTGCTGAATACAGGCCTCTGTGAGAGACATTACCGTCTGTTTTAGCCTATTAAAACTAATTAAAGAAACGCACGGCGAGCCCCATTATTAAAGGTTTCACATATCTATGTGCACACTTAAAGATTTTCACAATTACATCTGATGTGGGGGGAAATTGCGAATAAAAGCTCTAAATTATCTGGAAATATCAGCAGGTTTTTGCTGATTGCACTGATTATGGTGCCAGATACTTTTGTTTCACCAAATTACAGTTTGATGCACAAACCACTGTTTTTGTCGAAGGGAGTTCAAAGCCGAGAAGGGTGGAGGAGAGAAAAGACAAACCGGGGCATTTATTCCAGTAAGATTGTGGTATAAAGTGCTGGTTTGAGAGAAAAGAGCCCCCTCTCTGTGTCTCTCTCCAGCCCTGCCTGAGCCTGTGTGCTTCATTCATGGCTGGTGTGAATGTGAATTGAGCAGCAGATAAGAACTGTGCTAATTACGCAGCTGAGAAAGGGGCCTGGGAGAGCACTTATCTCCGGCTCCATCTCGTAATGTGCGCTCCCCGGGCAGCTGGTCCCCCTCCTTCCCGTTCCCAGCCCCCCCCCCCCCCCCCCCCCCCCATGGGGCCCACGGGGCCGACGGCTCAATGACCGGCCGGTGCCGAGTGCCGATGCCGAACGCGTCGGAATGATGCCGTGTGCGAGACGAGTGTGATGCCCGTCTCGGTGTCGTAATTAGCGCTGGGAAACTTGAAATTTGGGCGTGTCATTTAAAGAATCGTGGATTGGTATTGGCCAGATTAAAAAAAAAAAAATGTTTTATGCTGATTGGTACGATTTAGTGATCATTCTTCCTTGAAAATATGCAACAGGTTGAAACTACATTTCCCATCATTCTCTGTAGATGCACATGAATGCTAAAACGCACAGATAAAGTTAGGAGTGCAGTGACATGAAATGCAACTTTTATGCAACATAAGATTGTATTTAAAATGCATTGTTTATTTTGATTGAAGTTGAATTTATGATTTCTGAAATACGTTGGAGGACACACTTTAATTAGTTAGTGTCATTAACTCTCATTACCTAACAATGCGTTTGTTACAGTATTTATTAATCTTTGTTAACATTTAACAACTGCTCATTGTTAGTTCATGGTACAGGGTTGTATAACAGACGGAATTGCAGAATCCGGTTATAAAAATGGAATTTAGAGTTTAATGTGGAATGTCACGGAATTTTGAAAAATGGGTGAATAAATCAAAAGTAGGGCTGTAAACTTAATCAAATCTAGTGTTTGTGAATAGTGGACTAGTGTCTGTGAATATTAAAGCTTGAAAAAGTCTCAGTTGTGTCCACACACTTATTTGGGGAAGAATAAAACAGGCCCTAATGTCAGCTCAGGTCCAGTAAATATGAACAAACACAACTTTTGATTTGAAATATCTATTAGTAAATGTTGAAATGGACAAATTAAGAAAGTATTTTTCACTGTTAATTCGTGTCATCTAAGGGTGTGTTCACACTCGGCGTGTGTTTGGTTGGATTAAAATCAACTCTGGTGCGATTGCTCTGTTAGTGCGGTTCGTTTGATTAAGTGTTGAACGCTGCCATCTGAACCCTGGTGCCACCAAACACACGGACCAAAGACATGTAAACGAAGCAAAAACAGGACATGATGTCAGAAGATGCGCCCCTAAAAAGGACAGATGGTCAAGCATACCTGATTTTTTTCTCGTCATAGTCAAGATGTTGCCCATCAAAGTTCAGTACCGGCGTCAGAACCGCGTCTCCTCACTGCAGATCTCCTTTTGCTCTACTTTGCTGCTGTTTTTGACTCCTTTACACATTTTACAATCTCTTTATGAGTTCTCAGCTGGTCAAAATGCCATCATATGTAGCGACACGCATACAACGAGCGCTTTTAGTCCATAACACAGCATTGTTTTGGATGTTCGTAAGTTCTGTCGCCAAATATACATAATAAAAGCCAACCGATCAGGTTGTGAACGCATCCCTGTGCCTTTAAGGTTCGGTGTAAAATGACAATGTGAACGCTAAGCAGACCAGGACTAAATGTTTTTTTTCTTTGGTCCGCTAACCGAACTTCGAATCTGAAACATAGACTGTAATAAAATATGGTGATGTCACCCGTAGTGTTTCTAAAGAGCATTTTTGAGCCCATAGTGGCCGTCGCCATCTTGGCAGCGTCACTCCCAGATAAACGGAAATGGGCCGAGGCGGATTAGCTGAGGTGACGTGATGCTAGTAGTGACATCAAAGGCAGTCCACCTGTCACTCAAGTGGCCACGCCCTTAATTATGCAGAACTTTAAGGCTTAATATAATTTAAACAAATGAGTTATAAAAAAATTCACCCCTCTCACAGTCGTCATGAAGGGCTAAATTAGCTATTTAGACCAAAACCACTTTTTGCACCAGGCTGTAAACACATGTTTTTCTGCTGTAAAGTTTTGGAGCCTGTCTCTAGTGGCCAGTCGATGAATTGCAGTTTAAGTCACACTTGGATTCAAGAGACCGGAAGGTATATATATAGTAGTAAACTATATTACGAATGGAACCGTATTGCAAAGTCTGACCACCAACTGTGTTTGTTTTGTTTGTTGGTCTTGGACGGCGTGTCCTGCGAGGCGTTGTGCCGTATGGTTATGGTTCTCTTGCGTGGCGGATTCATTCAGTGCAGGAATCCTCTGCTGAATCGGAGGTAGCTCTATCCGCAGCACACGCTAGAGATCTGGCACCGGATTCGGGTTTGGCTTCCGACGCCACGGGGCTCCAGAACCGGCCCAGATCTAACCTCCACGAGGGGGTTAAAGAGAACCGTCGCGTGTGTGTGAGCGTGTGTACCTGCTTACTCATGTAGCTGCGTGTACTGTGTGTGTGTGTGCTGTTTACTGGGGGATGGGCACTGGATCGGAGCCATGCCGTCCCCCTCTCTGGGCACACATCCATACAGGACGAGAGTGCCAGGCTTTATCTATTTGGTGGCACTTTCATACTCCGAGTAGCATTTCAATTAATTTCTCCTCCTGCACCACAGAAAAACCAGCGCTTTTGCAGCCTGTAGACTGGAAAAGAAAAGCATAAACTGTCCATTTGTGCGCTCGACGTTCAGTGCAGTGTTCGAGAAATCCTGATGTTTTGGAGGTGAATGCAAGCTTAGTGGTGAATGCTCCTCCTTTTCTTCTTCAGTGCTGGATAGTTTCACCCGGTTTGCTGTGCAAATGTCATTTTTATTCAAGGTATCATTCATATGGTGCATATTACGAAGTTAATGGAGCTCGGATCACAATCGCTTTTCTTACATAATATAATGCATTTCTACAGTATTGTTGAAAAGTTGGTTCCGATTTATTTATTCAAATATACAGTAAAATTCTGAAATATTATTATAATTTAATATAGCTGTTTTCTATGTGAATATATTTTGAAATGTAATTTATTCCTGTGAATTTCAGCATCATTACTCCAGTCTTCAGTGTCACATGACCCTTCAGAAATCACTCTAATATGATGATTTGATGCGCAAGAAACATTTATGATTATTATCACTGTTGAAAACCGTGCTGCTGCTTCATATTTTTGTGGAAACTACATTCATCAAATAATCCTGAAAAAATGTATTCATTAGAAACAGCATTCATTAGAAATAGACATTTGATCAATTGAATTCTTGCTGAATAAAAGTAGTAATTTCAACAAAAAAAAAAAAAAAAAAAGGTACTGACCCCAACCGTTTGATTGGTAGTGTAAAATGGAGAAAGTTTATTCAAAATGATGAATACAAATATTTAACATATAATTTGGCATAACATGCATTGATGAATCATTCACAGTAAGACCAGGAACGAGTGCTACGTAAATGAGGGCAGTTTTGGTTTCATTCTGACTTTGAATACGTAGGTTTAGAGATCTGTTAAAATCCCTGACTATGAGCAATAGTAGTAGTGACGTATGACTTAGCAAACCCCACTAATACAGACATGACCGCGCTCAACTGGCATTCAGAGAGAATAGAGAGAAGAAGGGCATTATGGGAGTTGTGCTGACACCCTCTGATGGTGAATACAGTCGCGGCCCCTGTTGTCAGATGACAAGCCCTTCAGAACCCAGAGCCATTCCCTCAGAGTGACCTGTCTCTCTCTCTCTCTCTCTGTCTGCCTGGGTGTCTCTCGCTCTCTCTTTCTCTCTCTCTCTGTCTGCCTCGATGTCTCTCGCTCT
The DNA here is from genome assembly GCA_029959095.1 of Rhinichthys osculus. NCBI lineage: Eukaryota > Metazoa > Chordata > Actinopteri > Cypriniformes > Leuciscidae > Rhinichthys > Rhinichthys osculus. The sequence continues at coordinate 2,127,449 of JARWKJ010000016.1, read as the reverse complement.
CCTGGAAGAGGCTGTGGTAATTAGCAGGGCTCTAATGAGACAGAATGTCAGTGATCTGCCGCAGTACAGGGGGGCAGGCGATAGGCCGGTGTGTGTGTGTGTGTGTGTGTGTGTGTGTGAAGGGGGGTAGAGGAGGCTGTGCCATCTGTCACTGAGCGCCTGGCTCGCTGCTCTCGAGGGGGGCAACAGTGGGTCGCGAAAAAGAGAGAGAGAGATATTAAAATGTGCAGGATAGACCGTGTATATCAATACAAAATTGTAATTGTAATTTTAGCTGGTGGTTGCCCGATATATCGTCCGTTTGCAGATATCTGGCTATTTTGAGATCATAACCATGGCTTAACAGATTCGGTATGTCCCCCTCATGCTATTTTCACTGTTTTGCCAACATAATAACCTCAGCATTTATTAAGCATTCTAATGATAACATTTCGGGATTAAAAAAAAAGTTTTTGATTTAATATTGAGTGTTTTTTAGCCATTTTATAATGTATTATTTATTTTAAAAAATGTACACTTTAAAAAGTAAAATATGTAAACATACTGTAAGTAAATAAATAAATAAAACATTATAAAATGGCAAAAATATATATTTTTATTTTTTTTACTTGTTAATTATTTTATTTATTTGATATTATCTTCCATTTCATTTCCTGGTTTAAAAAAAAATCAGTTTTATACACTTGCATTATATATTTTAGCATGATTTAATTGGCTACCATTACATTTTATTTTGCATAAGTTTTTGTGTGTGTGTATATATATATATATATATATATATATATATATATATACATATACATTACATACACATACCTATACACATACACATACACATACATACACATATACATATATACACATACATACACATACATACACATACACATACACATACATATACATATATATACATTACATACACATACACATACACATACACATACATATACACATACACATATACATATATACACATACACATACATACACATATACATATATACACATACACATACATACACATATACATACATGCACATACACATACACATACATATACATATACATATACATATACATATACATATACATATACATATACATACATACTTGTATTGGTCATCGGCTAACCTGCAGTCCGAATGACAACATCAGTCTATCTCTTCCCGGAAAACGACAGACAATATTGATGACATCATCCTGCACTCAGCGGTGTTGTACAGGTTTTGTCTGGTGAATCGAGACTGAGACTTTTCCTGCAAATCATAGTTCAATGCTGTGATGTAAACTAAAGCATATGGAGCCTTTTCACATTTCAGGGGTTCATAGAATCGATATAGTCGTCATCAGTACAGTAGCTTCAGCTTCTATAGTGGTGAACTAAAAAAAGTTTTTTATTTTTATTTTATAGGAACTGGAAAACATTTTCTTTCCTGTTTTGCTCCGATAGCATTAAGACCAAATTCATGCTAGTGTTTTTATGACTTTCCAAAAGAGGGATATTAGCAGAAAGAGAGGGCAGATGTAAATGCATCAACTGCGTTTACTTTCATTAAGGCACGAGAACCCAAAGCCGGATGCAAATGAAATTACGCTCCTATAGGGAAGATCGGTCCTCCCTCTTCCTGTACCACCGGCCCCTATAATTTCACCGAGAATATATATTTTTCATTATCGTGCTTCATTTTGAAGAGTTGTTTGTTTACGGTTATGAATTCGCTGTCTCCCAGGGGCGTGTGTGAGGCAGATGGGCTTCGGAGAGCGGAAATAGGGCCATGACTGTTTATTAATTGATTTATTTATTTATCTGGCTGCCTGGTTATTAGGTTGCCTGGGAAACAGCTGCAGTTCCCCTGTATTATTAAAGACACAATATTCGTGAACCAGAGACCAGATGTCTGGGAAATTAATTTCGCGTCTGATTTATCGCAGCGCTCTCTTCCAAACGAACCTTTTTCCTTGTCGTTTAACGGATTGGGTTCTTGTTCCTGTTGCGGTGACCAGCGTCTTGTCTTTCTCTTGCTTGTTCTCCATCTGTTAGCTCTCTCTCTCTCTCTCTCTCTCTCTCTCTGCATGTAAGGTAGTGTTAGAGGTGGCCCGGTTTCTCTCGTTCTCCTCTGTCAGACCACACAGGGCTTGTTCTGAGGCCCATTCTCGCTAATCTGATCAGGCAGGCAAATACGCCGGGAAAAGCGGCTTTAATGATCCCCCTAATTACCTCAAGTCAATACCAACTGTATTATTAGACTCCGGGAAAATATTCCATTAGGGTCCCCCCCGTGGGACTCCCCGCACGTAGCGATGTCACGCGCCGCGCGCCCCCATGCTTGTAATTAATTTTATTTACACACGCAGGAATGCACAAGGTCGCACCTGCAGCCCGGAGCCGCCTCGCCCGGCCCCCGACTCGCCCGCTTAATCAGATCTGTCATAATTACCATTCTGCATGCTTTTGACACACGCTGAGAAATATTTCAATTTAACCGCAGCCAATGGCAGCGTCAGAAAGCCTTCGCCCACGGCGCACAGGGGCGGACCGGTCCTGCTCTCCTTTCCCTGCTCTCCTCTCTCCCTTCTTGTGTTCTGCAACCTTTTGGACATGCATCGTCCCATATATGTCCATTTGTTGCTAATGGTCGAGCAGGTTTGGCACTTTTTTGTGACCATAATAGACATTGATGAGAACAAGCCCCCTCCAACAATTATAAATGGCCAAAATGTCCCACCATTTTTTGATATTTCTAATGCGCTTCATTACGCTCCGCTTTGTTTGAGGTTAGGATGACAAAGTTTTAAAAAGTTGTTGCTTGTTCTGTCTCGGCGGTCTAACAGCGCTCGTCAATGTCAAATGAGATGTGATGGCCAATCAGGTCAAAGAAGGCGGGGCTTGCTATAGTTTAAATAGTTAAAGAATGCGTGAATAATAGCGAAAGTAGCATATTTAATATTTGACAGCTGCTTTACGATAGAAATGTTAAACGACTGACAGTGATTATCCAGCGACGCAAATTGCTTTTTTTTTTTTTTTTTTTTTTTTATGAAATTTTGACTTTTTGATTTCGATTTTTTGAAAACGTTTCGCGTTTTTGACATGCTCACATTCATTCTTATTTGTGTGTGCAATATTTTCAACTATTTGCAAATAGTTACGTGTCACACTCCCACAATTAGACCTAGAGCTTCTTTTACCGTTCCGGTTTCTTTTTTCCTGTTAATCCTTTAATTATTTAATTAGTTATAGTTTGTAAAATTATGATAACAAATATCCATACAACTTGTGAACTTCATTTAATGTCTTCTAAAGTCATTTGATTATTTTAGAAAAATCATTTAATTGAAACGTATACATTGCTATAATTTCAGATAAATCGCAGACTATAATATAGCCTATATATTACATTTTCTGTTTAACATGTTACAAATATTTAACGTAATTAACGCAGCATCCCTTTTTCCATGGCATTCTTTGGCTATCTTTACAGTATACGATGGCTCTATCTGGGTTTCACTCCCCACAGCGGCCGATGGTCTGTATGTAGGCCTATCCTATGATCAGCCAATCATTCTTTCAAGGGCTTTTATACCATGTAAGCGCAATAAGAAGCAGAAGAGAAGCAATCACACACACCAAAAACCTGCGCGCAGAAAGGGTCTGGGAGTGTTTGTGATCGTGAGGTCAGCACTTAAAGTGACAGCAGCCTAATAAACCTATACCGTTTTTCATTTAATTTTAATCAAACAACAAAATACAAAGAGAAAATCACTCACTGCTCTCGACTGAATAACTTTTGCAGCTTTAATAAGGATCAATCTATTCATTTAATTTATAATACTCTATAATATTATAATACTTAATTTTTAATCTCTCTCTCTCTCTCTCTCTCTCTCTCTCTCTCATATTTATATATATATATATATATATATATATATATGAAGAGAATACAAAATATATATACAAAACGCAATAAATCCATTTAGATTAATTTGAGTAAAAATGTGTTTTCTTTACCAAGAAAGTGGAAAGATGAAAACCACTATTTTAGTTTCAAACTTTCACATAGCATTTGTAGGTCATAATAACAAAAAATAACAAAAAAATCCAGGTTTTGATTTTCAAAGATTTATTATAAAAACTGATTTTTTTTCCTCCCAAAATGCAATAAATCCATTTTTGTTTTAAAATCAAAATGCAATTAATCCATTGAATCAATATAAAAGTTTTTTTTTTTTTTCATATTGAAACTGTTGAAAATACACAACAATGTAAGTTTATTTGTATAATATTTTTATTAAGAACTATAAAGAAGATTGAACACATTTGTCCTCCTCCCGAGTGCCTCATCTTTTTAATCTCCTCACGTAAATGATTCGATTTCGATGCCTTACGTTTCTTACCCACCGCAGAAACAACCACAGGTTCATCAATGCTGTCAAAATTATTCTTTTTTTTGTTTGTTTGTTGATCGAAAAGTACAAAATAGATGAGAAAAACTAGGAAGCCGGGTGTATCTAAGGCGCTGCCGTTACTGTTTAAATTGCGTGGAATGGTGCGTTGTGATTGGTTGAGAGTGGAATGGTGCGTTGTGATTGGTTGAGAGCGGATATATCGCAGAGAAGGGAGACTGGCGTTTGTCGCGGTTTGGAAAGAAAGGGAGAAAACATGACAGAATAACACGGCGGATATCGCATTTGACTTAAAATTAAACATTGACTTTTCAATACCAACCAGATACAATACTGATTTTTGCAGTAACTAATTTTTTTTTTTATAAATGGCGTTTATCGCGTTTTGAAACCAAACTCTTCATATTTATAACACTGTTAAGTTGCTAACAGCTATAATTACTGGTTTTATCATTAGAAATTTAGAAAAAAAAAGATTTTAAGAGAGACATCGGTAGCAGTAATAGCATCAGTGTTACTGGCCTTCATTAGTAGGCTACTTAGTAAAACAATTAAATGTGAAATTATATATTGCAATATAATATACAAAATGTAATGTTAGTGCTGGAAAATGTCTTTAAATCATATTTTTTTAATCAAATGACTACTTTTATCCACACACATATACATATATAGTTGCATTGTATTAAACTGGGTCGACCTCGATGATCCTCGATGATCCTGCGCTATATTTGACCAACGTAAAGCAATTGAAGTTCCTCAGACGCTTCAAAAGCTTGATATATTTTTGCTGTTTTAAAGCAAACTTGTACATTAATTAATTAAGAGTGCTGTTGGAGCTGACATGTACAATTTGAAGGTTTTATGCAGTTTTAATCTATAATTCAATAAGATCAGGCATGATTTATCTGCTTAATTACTCTCTGATATTAGCAATTAAACTCCAGCTTTGAATTAAATCTCAATCACACGCTTATAATTGATGGACTAGCGTTTCTCATAGGTTGCTTGTGTGTCGAGGGCTCCTTCAGGCTCGCTGCTCTTTGTTTGAATTGATGCAATCAACCTGGGTCTGTTTTTGTGTGTTTGTTTGTTTGTTTTCAGGTTTCTTAAATGTTAACCTAGTTACGGGCCACCAGATTAGACAGGTCCTGCTTTTTCCTTGCAAATATTTCGTAGACAAAGTTATTGACATTGTATGAAGGTATTTTCAGTGGTTTTTGGGTACAGTTGTTTGTCAGTTAAGCTTCGTCAGATTGGAGGTTAGTATCAGAGAATGTTTGTATAATGCATCGTATAGATATTGATAATGTGCTTTTTATATCTTTTCATAATTAATTGTAACCAAAGTTAAATGCATTATAATAGTTACAGATTCCTTGTTACATCTGAAGTTGTTTGTTTGTAATGTGTTTTCATTAGGGCTGTCAGTTGAACGCGTTATTAACGGCGTTAACGCAAACCCATTTTAACGGCGTCAGTTATTTTATCGCGCGATTAACGGTCTTTTTGGCCTAGCAAACTTTGTAGTTTTTTTCACATGCTTTTGCAACAGGACGCGGCGCTGCGCTGTGAAACCCATTCATTTCAATGGCTTGAGCCGCGCAAGGACGTTTTGTTGCTTCGTCGACCAAAGCGCAAGCGGATCTAGCTAGACCGGAAACAAAACAACAGGCACGCCGCACACACTTGTTTGGGCCAGCCAAATAGCTAACGTTACGTTTTGAGTGGATGACGAGCGCGAGACGCCGAAATGGATTCCAATAAGATTCTGAATGGAAAGTTTACTTTTAAAAAGTTGCCAAATGGTTCCATTGATGAGACCAAAGTGATCTGTGTGTTTTGTCGTTGTGAACTGAGCTATCATCATCGCAGCACGTCCAGTCTGAAATACCACTAGATGCACACACACACACACACACACACACACACACACACACACACAGCTGATGCGAATCCTCCGACCCCTCGTCAATATCAGGACCTCGTCAGTATTTCTTTCACCCTTTTATTGATGGACAGTGTTACATTGTGTGAGAGATTATTTGCTCCAAGTGAGAATGTTAGTGTGAAATTGAACACAGTATATGTCAATGATGTTCTCAATAAAAAACATTTGCACAAAGCAAGTGATCCACTTTTCCATGTTGATAAGAGCATTAAAATGAGAAAAAATAATGGGACAAAAAGAAATCAAGAGACATTTAGAATAGATAAAAAATGTGCAATTAATCGCGAGCTAACTATATGACATTAATGCGATTAATCGTGATTAAATATTTTAATCGTTTGACAGCACTAGTTTTTATGCATTATACTTTCTAAAGGTGTGTTCAATGAATAGATACGTGTTTTAATGTATTATAACTGTGGTTAAAATTATTCATGTGGACCATAAAATGCATTACAAGGCATAACTAATGCATTTACTTAAAGCCTTTATGTATAATGCCTTATTTTAAGTGTTTCAGATCTTCTGAAAGTGCACACAATATTTACAATAAAAAATTGACCCTTTCAATATTTCTAATGCAATGACTAACTATCAAAAAATCTAGAAATTGTGGCTTAAGCATCCTTATGCACGTGTATTGTAACTTTCAGCAAACTCACAGGGCACGTATTAATGTTGTCCTGCATGTTGTTTAGCAGGTTTCTTGCATGTAACAATCCTTTTGTCTCCGGCTAGAGATGTCGATATAGATGGATAGACAAACAGACGGGCATTATTAATCCCCGAGGGGAATTTTTCATACAAAAAAACAGCTCTATACATTCAAATGTTGCTGAGAAACATGAACGTGCTGAACAGTATCTTTATTATTTAGCCACGTGAATCAACAGATAATTCTTCTACGTTAGTTTTGTGATCCCAGATCAATACGTTCATGGCAAAGCAACAGTTTGAGGGGAATCAATCATTGCCGTTAATGATGTTTGAAGGAGACGCTCTCTATCGCCCCCTGGAGTTGGGAGGTTGGTTAGTTAGTGTTTGCGTTGCATGAAATATGTTTGTAGCCTGAGGATGAAGGCATGAGGAGTGTTTGCTTGACCACATCTGTGGGGAACGGATGTGTTTCGGTGTGTGTTTAGAGTTCATCTGGGGCTCTGGCCTCGTTTTCTCTTCCTCCACGCCAAGACCATTTGAATAAATACTGGAGCCAGTCTATTTGCATAGTAAGATATCCAAAAAGGCAGTCGGTTCTCGGCCTATTTTTGGCCTGTTTTTTTTTTTTTTTTTTTTGCTTATTGTTGCAGAAGATTCACATATGCTGTGCGAACGCATTAATATATTTCAGCCAACAGATGGACTTGACGCGCATACGGCGGGTCCAATTCCTTCACTCGTACATCCGCAAACCCCACACGCGTTCGCTCGCAGACGAGAACAGGTTTGAACATACTGTATTATCTTTTGAATTGATCTGCATGACACTGTCTGCCAAAGCTGAGCCGGTGCCAGATTCAGGAGGGGCGGTAGAGAAGGAAACAATAATGCTTTGTCTGTTGAACACTGAAGCCCTCTGCCTGACATCAAGATGTTTGTTTCTCGCTTTTGTTTTTACTTCAACGCGCTCAAGACTGAAGCCATAACAATGGATTAGCATCTTTATTTAAACATGGAAAAGAGTGAAAAAGAAAGCATGGCTGTGTAACATCTGCCCCCAGACTGCGGCTTCTGACAGGCGTCCGTGTGAGCGACAGTCCAGGAGTTTGTGTGTTTGTGTGTTTGTGTGTTTGTTTAATGGAGACCGTATCTCTAGCGAAACTTGCTGACTGGTTTGAGAAAGGCAGTGAACGATGTGATGACTGATAAGCGAACGGTCGTGTCGGAGAGGGCAGAGCACTGATCTGGAGACAGCGCTGACAAAGATATCAGCTGATCGTACATCAGCATTTACATAATATACAAACTATGGTGCGCAAGATTAGGATTAGTGCGTCTCAACTATAATATGACACAGTGGCCGGAAGTGTTTTTTGTGTGTGTAATTTGAGGTATACTGTATGTCGAGAGATATGTATAAAATTATATAGATAAAACCCAAAAACTATAAAACGTTAAAAAAATATTTATTTTTATTTATAAAAACAAAGAAAAATAAATGACTACACATTATATATATATATATATATATATATATATATATACTTATAGAGAGAGAGAGACAAACACGCGCGCACACACACACACACATATATATATATATATATATATATAATTTATTTTTCTTTCTCTTTTAACATCTTAAAATATATCTTTATTTTTTTATAATTATACTACAGGTATATATATACACTACCGTTCAAAAGTTTGGGGTCGGTACGATTTTAAATACTTTTAAAAGAATTCTCTTCTGCTAACCATGGCTGCGCTTATTTGATTAAAAATACAACAAAAATCAGTTATAGTATTAAATATTATTCCAGTGTAAATCAGCTGTTTTCTGTGTGAATATACAGTAAAGTGTAATTTATTCCTGTGATCAAAGCTGAATTTTCAGCATCACCAGTGTCAGTGTCTTCAGTGTCAAATGATCCTTCACAAATCAGTATAATATGAGGATTTGATGCTCAAGAAACATTTATTATTATTATCAATGTTGAAACAGTTGTTGGTCTGTCAGTTGTACAGTTTTTTTGTGTTTTTTTTTTAGGATTCTTTGATGAATAGAAAAGTTCAAAAGACTTTTGTAACATTATAAATGTCTTTACTGTCACTTTCGATCAAATTAATTATTCCTTGATAAATAAAAGTATTGATTTCTTTCCTCCAAAAAATAAAAATAAAATTCTCAGTGACCCCAAACTTTTGAACGGTAGTGTATGTATATATATATATATAGAGGTATGTGTGTGTTTGTCTCTATATTATATAGTATAAGTATAATTATAAAAAAATAAAGATATATTTTGAATGAGATATGATGTTGAAAGAGAAAGAAAAAGAAATGTTATATATATATATATATATTAGGGCTGTCAAATGATTAATCGTGATTAATCACATCCAAAATAAAAGTTTGTGTTTACATAATATATGTGGGTGCACTGTGTATAATTATTTTGTATATATATAAATACACACACTTGCATGTATATTTAAGAAAAAAATATTATTTATATATAAAATATTTATATTTATATATAATATAAATTATATATAAATCTATATACAGTATATACATGAAAATATTTCTTAAATATATACGAGCATGTTTGTGTATTTATATATATAAAATAATTATACACAGTGCACCCACATATATTATGTAAACACAAACTTTTATTTTGGATGTGATTAATCACGATTAATCATTTGACAGCCCTAATATATATATATATATGTGTGTGTGTGTGTTTGTCTCTATATTATATATATATATATATATATATATATATATATATAAGGAATATAGGAATATATATATTTGTAAGTTCTTTAAATATTATAAATGTCAACAATGCACGTTTTCCTATAAAAGAATGTGATATATTGGTATATGTTTAGTATAATTTTTAAGGTATATTCTATGTCGACAGTGCATGCTTTATTTATCTTTATTTTAATATTATGATTTATGATTCTGATTAAATTTTCTGGCCTTTCAAAATCTTACTCAATTGAGTATCTGCTCAGCACTGTTTCCTTTCCATTTTTTTCTAGTTATATTGGTGGTATAAAATGTAAATTGATCTGCTCAGATGCTGTTTAATGCCATCATCACTTGGTACCATAACAAAGTGTGATTTGTCATTTAGTTATAAAGTTATTGTCCTCTTATATATCTTTGATTTGCTCACCTTAAACTAGCCTCCTGCTTTTTCTTGATGGGTCTCTCGACTGTACTTTAAATACTTATCGGTAGTTTAAACCACAGCAAGTAAGTTTCCCACAACCACAACCAGAACTAGTCTCTACAATCTGGGAATTTTTCCTGTCCATCACTAGCCAAGTACACAGTTTTATTGCGTAGTAGAAGTATATGAACTGGGATGCCGGTGGCGATTTGGTCTCAGAGGAGTCCGAGTCCTGGCAGAACGGGGTGAGCGAGGGGACGATAAGGAGAAAATGAGATAATAAAAAGGTGTTGATGGTGCCATGTGACTGTGATGTGGAAAAGCGCAACTGTCTGGGGCTCCTGAACTCAATCCCAAGGTTATTAATGTGCGCGCTGGCATCTCGGGCAGGGCGAGGGACATAAACGCCACGCTGTTCTCTCACAGCCGTGTCCTGTGCGTGTCTCATTGGCAGCGTGTGACCGCTCGGCCCTCACACACACTGTCCTGCTTAGTTGGGTGAATCTTACGCATGAATTCAGCCATTGTGTGCAAGAGAAATATTTTTATCAGAATGCACCACTGCTATTTATACCTCGAACACAATGGAGGCTCTGGTGGACCCGCTCGTCCCGCACCGCTTGACCCGTCCCACAACCTCACCGTCTTCATGGACGTTTGGGGAAAGCTGAGCTGTAAATGGGTGAATCCCACTCAGATATGTCAAGAACATTTTATGTTCATATTTCAAAAAAAAAAAAAAAAAATTGCCTTAAAGAAAATTAATTAATAAAAAAAATGTATAATAATTAAGCTTAAGATTTTATTTATCATTTTATTTCATTTTTGGTGTGAAATGTGGCCTGGATGTGTTTTTTTCTTCTTCTGAGATTCACTAGAATCACTACTAGTGAAATCTATCAATTATTTTTATTAGGCAATGAAATGGAAATCAAATACAGATGCTGAAGTCTCCTGATGTTTAAAAAAAAAATATCTATTAAATTTGGCTTAATTATAAAATAAAAAACAAATAGCAATAAAAAAAATCTATTAAATTTGGCTTAATTATAAAATAAAATATTAATGCTTAATTTTCTTTAAGCCAAATGTGATTAAATGTATCAATTAAAAGTGACTTAATAATAAAATAAAATGACTAAATGAAATTTAAAAAAAAAAAAAATTCACATAAATTTTACTTAATAATAAAAGCCATATTTAATCGATTTTATTTATTTTTTATTTCTGGGTTTCAGGACAAACATCTGGAGACTACAGCATTTCCATTTCATTTCCATTTCATTGCCTAATAAAAATAAATGATGGATTTCACAAATGAGTCTTTCATATGGGCACTGGATGAATCGCACACCAAAAATTAAATCAATAAAAATATTTTTAAAAATATTATTATTTATATTTAATTTTATTAGTTATTTGATTTGATTTTAAAGTATAATTGTGTGTGTATTTCTCATCTAGAGCTTCAGAAGTGATTGAAACCATTTCTCAATCTGTGCTCAGGTTTGCCAAGACACAGTCAAAACATCTCACAATGAGCTCAGACATTCTCATCGCCCTGTACTCTTACTGTACGCCAACTTTTGACTCATTATTAGTCATTTTATTTCTCAACAAACAAAGTTGATGCATAATGAAACGACTAAGAACTGCTTTAAAGAGCAATTCACTTTCCCTCAGTGTGTTCTAACATCATGGCTAGCCAAGCTATAGTCAGTGTTAGTTATACATGACTAGTTTTCAATCTCCATATCCTTCAATAATGCGCATTATCCTTTATAGTGCTTGACAGAATTGGCCAAACAAATCCTAGTAATGATCCCGTATGCAGGCCGACTCTCTGCGAGCGCGCTCTGTTTATGGTAAGACAGTGGAAGAAATGCAATTGGACAAATACAAACGCGTGTTCAGGTCTTCAAGGCCGGAGAGCATTACACTGTCAGTGTGCCTGTCCAATGCAAAAGAGTGTATTGTTGTGTGTTTGTTCTATAACGCTGCAGCATTAATGCTAATACCTCTGTTGACTCTTTACGGTTTGGTTGCACGGTGGTTTTTCCGGTGGCTCGTTCTTTGGCTCAGCGGGATTTGTTTGCCGTTTTATCCACAGATGTTTGATTGAGGATTATTTTACGATAGTGTGCTTAATGGCTGCGATAAGGTGTGTGTGTGTGTTTGAACTGCGTTGGGCTACAGACATCACAGCAGGAACGCAGCTCAAATCCCTGCGCCTGCAAATAAAACAAAATGTGACAATAAACGTGGCAGAGGAACAAGGTGAGCTGTGATGAGCCTCTCTCTGGGGCTTTACATGGCTTTCGGGAGGAGCAGGAACATGGGACAACAGAAATGCTGAGTTATCTTTGCCATGCAGCGCTCTGGTGTGGCTCTGGCTTCTGCTCCGTGTGTGTGTGTGTGTGTGTGTGTGTGTGCTGGGTAATCCTGTGGAAATGAAAGGTGCTGCCACACACTGGCCTGGAGATTACAGCATCACGTTTGTAAGTGTGCCAGGACTCAACTGCTGGAAACACTCTTTTCCTTTCCTAAAACTAGTGTTTTACTGCTAGTTATATTAGGAATGTGAGTTTAATGGGGCCTATTATGCATTTTTCCATGTTTATCTTTCTTTAGTGTGTAATGTTGCTGTTTGAGCATGGAAAATCTCTGAGTTATTCTCTATATCAGTGTTTCTGAACTCCTGAAACTCCTGAGTTTCTTCTGGGAACGAACACGTCACAATATTCCTCATTTAAATAATTAATATGCAGAATAAAGGGGCGGGGCCTGGTCGAGTTAGTTAGTAGTGTGTTAAACTGGCGGTTATGGGAAGGGGCGGGACATTTCCCAAACACACTCGAAGTGCTCGACCAATCACAACACACTGCTCCAGCCGACCAATCAGACCACAGTGTGCTTTTCAGAAGGAGGAGCTTCATAGAGACAGGAAGTAAACAGAGCGTTACTGACAGACTGGGAAGAGAGGAGCCGCAACAATGGAGAATATGAGGAGAATAATCAACATTCAAGCAGGAAAACCTGTTCTAGTAGAGCCTGAACTAAATCAAGACTGTAAAAAAGGGCATAAAATGGCTTCTAACAGTTCTGATTCATTTTCCGGTTCCCTAACAATTCAATTAATGATTCTTTTTGTACATTTTTCAGGAAGCAACCCCTCTCTCAAACTTTGTACTAAATAAAATAATTAATAAGATTTAGCATATTTACATTTTTAAATGTTTGTACTGAATTAGTTCTAAAGTTGAGTGAGAAGTTATTATATTACTCATGAGTATAATGTTCATGTTCTCTATGTATGTAATAATATAATGTTTAGAATCCTAAAAAGTGTGTGAATATAAGTGAATATAATATCAAAAAAGCCTAATGTTAAATAAAAACAAAATGCTAAAAAATTAATTAATCAAAAGTGCCAGTAAATACATTTATAATATTACAAAATATTATATTTCAAATGAATGCAGTTATTTTGAACTTTCTATTCATCAAAGAATCCTGAAAAAAAATGTTCACAATTTTCACAAAAATGTGAAGCAGCAGCACAACTGTTTTCAACATTGATAATAATCATAAATGTTTCTTGCTCATCAGATCCTCATATTAGAGTGATTTCTGAAGGATCATGTGACACTGAAGACTGGAGTAATGATGCTGAAAATTCAGCTTTGATCACAGGAATAAATTACATTTCACTATATATTCACTTAGAAAACAGCTATTTTACATAATAATAATATTTCACAATATTACTGTGTTTTTGATCGAATACATTCAGCTATGGTAAGGAGAAGAGATGTCCACAAACATGAATAAAGCCGAGGTGTTTGTTGTGTGTTCTCCTGCAGGGTTGGCTGTGTGAACTCCTGCGCTGGAAAGAAGACCCGTCCCCGGAGAACCGCACACTCTGGGAGAACCTTTCCATGATCCGCCGGTTCCTGAGTTTGTCCCAAATGGAGCGTGATGCTATATATGAGCAGGAGAGCAATGGAGGACAGCAACACCATGTGGACAGACCACCTCACCTGATGCATGTGCCCACAGACCCCCTACAGGTCAGTCACACACACACACACACCCTACAGGTCAGTACACACACACACACACACACACACCCTACAGGTCAGTCACACACACACACACACCCTACAGGTCAGTACACACACACACACACACACACCCTACAGGTCAGTCACACACACACACACACACACACACACACACCCTACAGGTCAGTACACACACACACACACACCCTACAGGTCAGTACACACACACACACCCTACAGGTCAGTCACACACACACACACACACACACACACACACACACACACACACACACACACACACCCTACAGGTCAGTACACACACACACACACCCTACAGGTCAGTACACACACACACACACCCTACAGATCAGTACACACACACACACACACACACACACCATACAGGTCAGTCACACACACACACATCCTACAGGTCAGTACACACACACACACACACATACACACACACACACCCACACCCACACCCTACAGGTTAGTCACACACACACACAAACTCACACACACACACACACACACACACACACACACACACACCCTACAGGTCAGTACACACACACACACACACACACACCACAGACCCCCTACAGGTCAGTCACACACACACACCACAGACACACACACACACACACACACCACAGACCCCCTACAGGTCAGTCACACACACACACCACAGACACACACACACACACCACAGACCCCCTACAGGTTAGTACACACGTCACACACACACACACACACACCACAGACCCCCTACAGGTTAGTACACACACACACACACACACCACAGACCCCCTACAGGTTAGTACACACACACACACACACACCACAGACCCCCTACAGGTCAGTCACACACACACACCACACACTCACACACACACACACACCATAGACCTTCACTTAATACAAATAAAAACCAGGCTGTATATAGTCCTAGATCATGTAATTTTCTTAACACACCTTCCAAAACTATTTTATGGAGTTTCTTCGGCTGGTTTACGA
This sequence comes from Rhinichthys osculus, assembly GCA_029959095.1. NCBI lineage: Eukaryota > Metazoa > Chordata > Actinopteri > Cypriniformes > Leuciscidae > Rhinichthys > Rhinichthys osculus. Next base: position 2,112,156 of record JARWKJ010000016.1, on the reverse strand, counting down.
TATTATTAAAGTCCCCCTGTAGTCATTAATTGTATTCCTTAAAACTCATCTTTGATCGCCAAAATTACATATTTACTTCATGCCTTCAAATAGCTTGAATGTAACTCGACACCCTTGCCTCATTTAGTATGCGCGGTTCTATGAATAAGCAAATGAGCCCCGCCTCCACTCACTCCCTCAGCTCAGAGATCCACTGGTTGACGATCACACGTTGATCTGATTGGTTACAAGGTCGTTTGTGACGTCAGAAACACCAGCGATTTCAAACCGTGTTTTTGAGACTGTCTTTGGTTCACTGCAGTTTTAAGCAGAAAATACTCAGCAATGCTGTCGACTTATGAACTTACACATGGTTTAAGCATATTAAAAACACCACATATAAGCAACATTAGAAACTTGAGTTTCACCAAAGGGAGACTATAAACAACATTACAATCCATTGAACAATCATTCCTGTCAGAAATGAAATATGCCGTTACCCTGATTAAGGCTTATAGTTATTTAGCTATTTTTGTTGGAAATTCAATGGAAGAGGGTTTATGTATTAAATAACCATGTGGCAATGCCTTTATTTGTGTTGTATTTTACCAGAAAAATGTCTAATTAGGACTCGTTTGATCATTTGAAGTGTGGAGGTTTGCTGTGTAAGCGTAGCCGTCATTAGCAACATCGTTTGTCTGCATTTAGATATTAAGGACAGCTAGCTATTTTCATAAATTCATCACTATTCAGAATCTAAATTTAATCACAAAAATCCCCAAGTTCTTGTGGTTACAGCTGCGTATTTGATCAAATATTATTTTGTTTACTCGCAAGCATATGGTCATTCCAAGAAAATATTATGCAGGAAGAAAAACATTTATTCACTTCCATTTTCAGCACTTAAGATCAGCCGGATAAACAAAAGCTTTTGCTTACACTTTACAACACTTTCACATTAGCTAGCATTTACATGTTCATTTTTAACATACTACACTTTTAAATCAAAATATATATCTGTTAACATTAGTTAATGCACTGTGAACTAACATGAACAAACGATGAATAATTCTATATATTTTACCCAGCATTAACAGAGATTATTGCTCATGGTTAATGTCAGCTAATGCATTAATGTTAAGAAATGAGACCTTACTGTTAAGTGTTAACAAGCATTTACATAAACATAAATGCATAAACATAAATGCAATATGGCTTTATTATCCGACATGCTGTGGGATAATAAAGCCATAAAATACAAAAAAAAATTACCTCTTATTTACCTCTTTTACCTTTTATTTTATTGACTCAAACCAAAATATCAAATTATTCCTAATAAATGAATAATATATTAATTTATTTTATTATTATTATTTTTATTGTAATTGACTCAATCCAAAAGATCAAATTATCAAACAAGAATTTTTATTTTATTTATTGACTCAAACCAAAAATATCAAATTATTCCTAATAAATGAATAAGTTTGACATCAGTGCAAAAGCATCAAATTATGAAACGGGAATCTTCATTATTTATATATATATATATATATATATATATATATATATATATATATATATATATTTATTTTACTTTTTTATTTATTTATTATTTTTATTGTAATTGACTCAATCCAAAAGATCAAATTAGTAAACAATAATTTATTTTATTTGATTTATAAATGGCTCAAACCAGAAGATCAAATTAATAAACAAATGTCTCTCATTTTATTTTATTTTATTTTATTTTATACACAATGCCATACATTACTGTGATTTTTACCTCTTTTAAAGAGTTTTTAGGTGCGACGTGATGCTCAGAAACACTTTTTGATGAGCAAACACAACTCATTATTATTTCCTTCAGAATGTAAAATCACACTTCAACTTTAATGCGCTGAATGCCAGTTGTTGACCTTGATGTGTTGTACTTGCTCATGTCCCATTTATTTCTGCCTATTGTATTCCAGTGTCTTTGAAATGTTATCAGGAGACTAGTGCACTTGCAGAAATGTTATCAAGCATTCCCGTCCCCTTTGGGAATGTCCCAGGAAAAGCCGTCTGTATAGTGTATGGAAAGAGCAGCTGCTGCCACAATGGCCCAAACTCTCAGACAATGGCACATTTCAGAGCTAATGTGTCATGTGTTTAGATCGACGTGAAAGTGGACTAAACACAGACACCGATAGCACATCTCTCACAGGACACACACACACACACACACACACACACTGTAGCTCAACACAGACATGTGTTGAGCTACAGCGTTTCAATAGGGCTTGATAAGCAATCAACAGACCGCCACTTTTAATGTGAATATTGTGATGAAAGAGTTTGTGTTCGTGAGAGCAGGTACAGCTGTGAGTCCCAGCAGCATTTATACATCACTGTATGGATAAATCTCCTTTCATTTTATTGATTTTATTATATAATTAATGACTCTAACTTAAAAGTTCCATAATGGAACAAGACAAATCAAGTCTGACATCAATACAGAAACTTAAAAAATATTAAACCAATGTTTTATTTTATTGACTCAAACAAAAGATTAAATTATTTCTAACAAAGGAATAAGTTGGACATCAGTGCAAAAACATCCAATAATTAAACACACATTTTTATTCGATCTTATTTATTTTGATTGGAATGGACTCAGTCCAAAAGATCAAATTATTAAACAATGTTTATCTTTTTTTTTTACTTTACTTTACCTTTTACTTTAATTTTATTTAATTTAATTTTATTTTGATTGTAATTGACTCTTACCAAAAGATCAAATTATTAAACAATGTTTCTTTTTTTATTATTATTATTTTTTACTTAACTTTAATTTACTTTATTATATTATTTTATTTTATTTTTACTGTAATGGACTCAAACCAAAATATCAAATTAATAAACAACAATGTTTCTCTTTTATATTTTATTTTTATTTTATTTTATTTTTTATTGTAATGGACTCAAAACAAAAGATCAAATTATTAAACAAGAATGTTTTTCTCATTTTTGTTTTTTTTTACTTTACTTTACCTTTTAATTTTTATTTTATTTTATTTTGATTGTAATAGACTAACCAAAAGATCAAATTATTAAACAATGTTTCTTTTTTTATTATTATTTTCTTTTACTTTACTTTGATTTACTTTATTATTATTTTTTTTTTATTTTTTTACTCTAATGCACTCAAACCAAAATATCAAATTAATAAACAATGTTTCTCTTTTATATTTTTATTTTCTTTTATTTTTGATTGTAATGGACTCAGTCCAAAAGATCAAATTATTAAACAAGAATGTTTATGTTTTTAATTTATTTTTAATTAAAAAAAAATTTATTTAATTTTATTTCGGGCATAATGGACTCAAACCAAGAGAGAAAATGATTCTTAAGTAATAAGTCTGACATTGTTGTAAAAACTTAAAATATAAATACATTCTCAAACACTTCAACACAGGGAAACTGATGTCATATAATGTATATTTCCGACTGGTTGAAACGTTCCCTTGTGTTTGTGTTTTTCTCAGACTCATCAGCACCCGTCCTCTCAGCTCCAAGCCCAGCTGCCCCTGCCTCACCCCTCTCAGCCTCCGCTATCCCAGCAGCCCTTGCAGCAGACGGGCCCTCGCCTGCCCCCCCGACAGCCCTCCATGGCCTCGCCGGCCGAGACGGAGGACGAGAACCGATGCAAGAGCCGCCAAACTAACCGGATCTCCATGGAGGCGCTGGGGATCCTGCAGAGCTTCATTCAGGACGTGGGCCTGTATCCCGACGAGGAGGCCATACACACACTCTCAGCTCAGCTCGACCTGCCCAAACACACCATCATCAAGTTCTTCCAGAACCAGCGCTTCTACATCAACCACGCCGGCAAGCTGAAAGAGCCCGTGGTGGGATTCCCCTCGAACATCAACCACAAGGACGAGGGCCTGACGGACTTCAAGGACAGCGAGTTGATGACCGAGCTGGACGAGAGCGTTCAGACCAACAACAGCATGTTCTCCGTTAAACTGGAGGAACACCTGGCCAACGAAGCGCTCGCTATGGGACCGGCCCAAACCGAGCAGGAGGCCAAAGAGTGACGGACCTCGACTATCCCAATCTCACTCTCTTTCACTCTCTAGTCTGTGTTCCATGAGCGAAACTGTAAGACTTTTTACACCAGACTGAATAATACACAGATGATTCACTTTCACAGTTTTTGTAATGCGTGGATTATTTCACTGTAAAGACTCGTGCATCATTTCAATAATCTGCACAAACAAAATGTAAAAAAAAAAAAAAAAAAAACATCTTAAAGGAGTAGTTCACTATTAAATGAAGAAAAATCATTTTTGAAAACCAGTTTTTTTTATGAAGTGAATGGCGATTTGGGCTGTCAAGCTTCAAAATGCACAAAAGCATTACAAGTAGTCATACATAGTCCATACAAATCCATGCTGACCGAAGACACTTTTAACTGTGTGTGTATATAACAGTATGATTATGTTTGCTGTAAATGCAACTTATTTGATTTTAGTTTATTCCTAATGTACTCAAACCGAAAGATCAAATTATTCATAACAAACTAATACGTTTGAGATCAGTGCAAAAACTTCAAAAGTATTATTGTACTCTCTATTTTAATTTATTTGTTGATTTTATTACCAATAGATCAGATAATTCAAGAAATCAAGTCTGACATCAGTCAAAAAATGACCAAAATATCACGGTATGAGTTATTTTATACACTCTAAACAACGCTGGGTTGTTTTAACCCATATTTGGGTCAAATATGGACAAACCCAAATGTTGGGTTAAAAATGTAATTTAAAATGTTAACCCAACTTCAATTTTCACTTTCAAATGTCATTTTCTAAAGTACATTTTTAACCCAACATTTGGGTTTGTCCATATTTGACCCAAATTTGGGTTGAAACAACCCAGCATTTTTTAGAGTGTACAGTACATATATCACAACACGGTTATCTGAAGTCGCATGAGTGCGTGTTTATGATGGCCCCAGTTCTCATTCACTTCTATTATGTAGAAATCTTCTTCATAGATCACTTTAAGATGACATGAGCGAGAAAACATGAACTATTCCTTTAAGCGAGCGGTATGTTGCTGTGGATATTTGCGACTGCACTTGTTATCTGTTGTTTTTACACTGATTTTAAACTACTGGTTTAAAAAAAAAAAGGAAAAAAAAAGGAAAGTCAATGGAGTTTGATAGACTTTGATGTTTACGTATGTGATGTTAACTGGATTTTTTTATAAAAAGAAAAGAAAATGCATGAAATTGGAGACGAGGGGTGTGTAGACGAAGCACTGAAATAACGGATCGCTCAGTCTCTGGATCCCTATGACCTGCAGGGAAACCCGGGGAAATCTTATTACTATTATTATTATTTGCTTTGAAGAAATATAAATATATATATATATATATACATAGACATATATTAATTGTAAAAAAGTATACAGTCTTAAAGAAACTATGCCAACAAATGCCTTGTACTATATGGCACTGCCGATGTTAGATTATTTTGCAAAACTTTGGTCACTGTAAAATCCTGGAATTCCACAGTTTCAAATGTGAATCACAACCTCGTTCGGTTCTCATCGTCGTCCTGCATTATTTATTTTTTTGCGTTCTGATGTAATTACGTTTTCGGAGCACTTCCGTCATTTGGCGCTTTTCGTTTTACTGATCTTTTTTCTATTTATAAATGTCATTTTGATGGGCAGTAAAATCAGAAGTGTCTTAACGTTTTAAATGGAAACATGTGCTTTAACAGTTGCCTAAAAAAAGTGCTGTATGTCAAGCAACTCATGCTACGAGCTTCACAATTAATGTTGTATGCAATTTTTACTATCATGCAAATAAGCTTAGGTAAATGACTAACCTATAGAACACCTTAGAGAGAAAAACATATGCAATTTGTGTGAAATCGATGTTTGCAATGTGTCTTCCTTTGGTTAACAATCCAATTCAAAGCTATTCCTGTATAAATATGATGTATAAAAAAGTGGTTCTTTTTTTATGAGTTTATTGCAATGAGAACACCAGTTATTTTGTTACGACTGACTGTTTTATAAGTGTTTCTTGGTTTCTTTACGCAGAAATGTTCTAACTAGGAGTGGTTACTGATTGTTAATGACACAATTAAACTGTTTGTATTGTACTCCGGAATCTTTGCGTTAATGTGCATTAAAGAATATCCACAGCGCAGGCGCATCAGCTGGTCCTTTCACTACAGTATATTACCGTGTGTTTAGGGCACATCTACGGCAGTGTTACTGAGCTGATCCGCGGTGAATGGAGGTGTAAAGCTGTGAGTAACTCCAGGTGAAGCTCATGTGGAAATCATCATGACCTCACACAGCATCCAGTGTTGCTTACGTGCATTTTTAGCGAGAAATTTCATTCACGTTTTCTGATTTTTCAGGATGAGGGTAAGTTCTAAACCATCGGATATCCAGCAAATGACTGTGTTATTAATAACGTCCTTTGTTTTGGCAAACTTTGTATATGCAGGAGATGAACGCAAGTATGTAGATAACTGTAATATATATATAAAACGTGGAAAATGCGCAACTTTGCAGTTTGTGCTGAACTACAGCTCACTCGTTTGTTGTCAGACTGACAACAGTTTGTTATTATTGCAAGTGGGATTGTGGGAAAATAACTTTCTTTTTCTTTTAAAGTATGTGAAGTTTAATATTTTAATGTGTACACTAGCAGGCATCAAATTTCATGAAAATGTTAAATAAAATTCCTTATACCATGGAGGCCCTCGACTGAAATGTGTTCAAATGACAGACAAGATTCATGTTTCTGTTTATTTAGATCATACAATTTCCACTTAGAAATTGATCTGATTTGGTCGCTTGAATGTTCTTAACACAAATGGACAATAAATAAATGTTCTCCTTATGTTATCACTAGAACTACTCCTGAAACGCATACTTAATATATATGTAAATGTTAAGCCAAAACAGAAATATACATATAAATCTTGGGGCAAAAACACACTGTCACAGGGTAATTATTGTCAACTACAATCATAAAAACTAAATGTCATTACTTGAAATAATATAAGTAGAAGTTTAGAGTAAGAATAATTAGAATCAGTTTAAGTAGAAGTGATAAAATAACATAATATAATATCTAAACAACCATCAGATATTTATAAAAAACATTTGCAAAATCAGGCAATATTTAAGTAAGGTCCACAGTTCAGATTTCACCTGTGATATATATATATTCAGATTGTGATTATATTTTCTGTGTCAAAACTATAAATACAGCACAATATACTCTATTATTAGAAGAAAAAACAACAGTAACAGTAAGTCTGTCAGAACACTTCTTTACAGTAGTCCACTTTGCTGCTTTGATCATATTGAGAATACTTGCCTCAATATTTGACCTGAAGAGTAAACGAAGAGGTTTTACAACAGGCTGACACAATGATAGCAGGGTTTGGGAGAATGCAACACTTTCCCATCAGCCCCTGCAGGACAGCAAACTAATGCAGCAGAAACCAATGAAGTCATTAGATGTGATCTGGGAAAATAAGTTCTCTGTCTTCACGAACTCCACGGCTGAAGGGCGGCAACATGGAATCAAAACTGACCGTTTTCAACATTGATAATAATCATAAATGTTTCTTGAACATCAAATCATCATATTAGAGTGATTTCTGAAGGATCATGTGACACTGAAGACTGGAGTAATGATGCTGAAAATCCAGCTTTGATCACAGGAATAAATGACACTTTACATATTCTTTACATGTTGGGTAAATGACTTGTGATATCAATTTTATTAGCATTTATATTTTTTTGTGTCACTAATGTAAAATACTAAAACAACTAGAATTTAAAATTGTTTTGACAATTTAGTTAAATAATTGAACAACTGATGACAGACAAAACAGAATAAATTTATTCTTTTACTTATATACAGGCATGCATATGAATGTTTAGCTACCATATTTTAATTAAAGATACTCATAATATAAATACTAATTCAATGGAATGATTTCACTCAATAGGCTTTATGCACAGCTTCACTACTTCCTGAACTTCAGCCAGCCCTTTGTTTCCTGTCTGTCATTATTGGACAAACTGATTAATTCAGGTGTGCCTGGCCTCAGTAACAATAATCAGGCACACCTGGATTAATCAGTTTGTCCAATAATGAAAGACAGGAAACAAAGGGCTGGCTGAAGTTCAGGAAGAAGTGAAGCTGTGCATAAAGCCTATTAGCCTACAGATTTTAATAAAAAACAAAGATGTCTGAAATGTATATCTAGTTCATGAAATTATTGGATAATAACCCCATGATTACAAGTATGAAATTAAGAAAATAATAAGACTTGTAACTACATGCCACAGTGCCAATTCTGGGAGGGCCATCTTACCATAAAGGTCTAATATTAACTTTTCATTCGCCACAAATGAATTATTAACAAATTAACATACAAAAAAAGTTTTTCCACATTACTTTTCATTAAATAAACAAGTTTATTTAGTATTTATTTAAAGACATTTATTTATTTATTTATTTATTTATTTATTATTTTTTTTATATTTATATAGGCTACCAATACTATAAAAATTCACAGCCATAAACAGCAATATTCACTTAATTACATTTTCATTTAATTATTTTCATACAAGACAAATCTTCTTTTGCCAATTCATTTTTCCGAATATTTTTGAGTGATGGCTTAAACGAATCAGCGTTTTAATCGATTCTTCAGATTCACCAACGGAAGTTTCATTCGGAGACGCCGTTTAAAAAACCGCGAGAGCGATTAAAGAGAAGACGCTCCAAATGCGTTTGAATCGCTCTCGCGATACTTTGATGTCATACACCGATCGCTTCAACTCGAACACAACTCACTTCACGTGGCGAGAAGAAAGCAAAAGTGTGGCAGAGGTGAGTAGTAAAAACGCCATTTTAACCAGTTAGAAATGGAAGGAATTAACTTCATACATGAGCGCAAGTCGATGAATGCTAAATACTAGAACTGATGTCTGTCATCTGAATCGCATATTCTCTTGAATTTTTTTTAATATAGGCTAACCTATTGAAAAACTGACGCGCAGTGATCCTTTTCACAGACTGACGTGTTTTAACTGTCATCATTGACCTAAATCCTGCAAAGTTTTTTCTTTTTTCATATTTAAAAAAAATGTATGCATTTATAAGAGTCATACATTTATACGAATATAATTTGTATTATATTGCATCAAATTCCCAAAAACTTGCGCTGCTGTGAGGGTGTTTCTGTGGGAGTGATTTGAGATTTGATCAAATGCGAACACAAAAATTATATTTAATGTATTCTCTCGTTCACCGAGAAGTTTACCCAACTATGACGACTTCCCGGAAACGTGAAAAAAGGCCCATCGCATATTCTCTTGAATTTTATATATAATGTAGTGCCTATTGAAAAACTGACGCGCAGGTTAAGGCCTATAAGTAATATTTGGTATAAAATAATGTTGAACATTTTGATAACAAAACAGTTGTATTTGTAACAATACTCAATTTGAATTAACGCTCAAATTAAAACTGATGTACATTTTTGTTGTTGTTGCACAGTATTTAGCTGAATCCATACAGCGGGTTATTATGGTCAAGAACAGTGATCATTCACAGTTTGTGTTGGACTTACATGTTGTTCTGTCTGCCTTCAAATCTTTGAAATATTTTCAGAGTTTTGTTGATGCTATTAACCTTGTAAACTTTGATAAATCTAGTGATTGTTTGGTTTTGGTTTTGTAACAGAATATCCAGCTGACCTGGGTCCACGTGAAAGGGCAGATATATAAATCCATCCTGTCATATTTAGCTGTCAGTATAGTCCATTGAGAGAACACTGATGTAATGCTTCAAATGATGAACCCCATTGTTATAAATTGCCCCGCTTTCTTTTTCAAAATCTGGGTCACTTTTAGGGTCTGAAATCAGCAAACGGGCTCAGCTGGGCTTCTTAATGACCTAATGGATAATCATGTTTATTTTCTGTGCCTTCACTTATACTTTACATAACATAAGAAAGAAGGCCACGTTTAACTCAGTTGTATTTCAGGATGGGCATCATTTTGTTAAACTATTTTTTTTAGTGTCGTTACTTTACCCCAAATTGCATTGGAAAAATACAAAGCTCTTATAACAACGGAAACATCTATATGCGTTTCATTTTATGAGCTCTAAAAAAAAAACCTAGCTTAATTTAATGATTGACATTACCATAATTTTTTTAATAGCATTTCATTAGATCAAAAAACTGTTTCCCAGACCTTTTGCACCTTTAGGCCAGACAGCTTCTGAGGTTTTCATTGTTGTTGAATGTAAGTTCATCTTCCAGTTGTCAATTCAAGTTCATTTCATAATGGAGTGAGTGTGTGTTCACGCTCAACTTCCATAGGAGTTAATTGAAAACGCTTGCTCTGCTCCGCACCGTTATGAATGCCCGTGTGGCCATGTGCATTTACGCTCGCTTTTGAATTGGCGAAATAAAAGCGAGGTGCAAAAGAGGGAGAAACTCCAAAGTCCCCCGGTGATACCGGTATTACCATACATGTCGATTAACCGCTGGGAAAATTTCCTCACCGTCACATCCCTAGTGTAAAGTATGACTTTCTTCTTTCAGCCAAACATAATCTGAGTTATATTGAAAAGTATCTTGGCTCTTCCAGGCTTTAAAATGGGAGTGAATGGTGCCTTAGATCTTAAAGGGATAGTTCACCCAAAAATAAAAATTCTGTCAGTAATTAGTCACCCTCTTGTTGTTGAATAGTTGAATAAAGTTGTTATTTTTTGTATTTATTTTGCTCACAAAAAGTGTTCTCGTTGCTTGATAAACTTAAGGTTGAGCCACTGTAGTCACTCGGACTATTTTAACGATGTCTTTAATAACTTTTCTGGGCCGGCCAGTTTCAATAACAGAAGCCTATGGAGGAGTGAGACAGCTCTCAGATTTAATAAAAAAATATCTTAATTTGTGTTTCGAAGATGAACGAAAGTCTTATGGGGTTGGAACAACATGAGGGAGAGTAATTACTGACAGAGTTTTCATTTTTGGGTGAACTATCTCTTTAAAGTCCAAAAAAAGCGCATCCATCCATCATAAAAGTAATCCATACGGCTCCAGGGGTTAATAAAGGCCTTCTGGAGCGAAGCCATGCGATTTGTGAGAAAAATACCCATATTTATAACTTTACAATCTAAAATCACTTCCGGTTCGCAGGTCGAGTTCTGGCGGAAGAGTGACCTCTGACCCGAAGCTTTCCGTATTGAGGAACGTAGTAATGCAGAGGATAGATCAAAACAAAACAATGGTCACAAATTAGAAGACTAAAACGAGAAATTTTAAAAGAGAAATGTGGGAGAAGCTCGTGTTTGTATTTGTTTGAACCGCGAGAGACGTCCACTCTCACCTGAGCTTACACTACTCATACATCAGGCGTCGGGTCAGAGGTCACTCGTCATGCGTCGGGTCAGAGGTCACTCATCATGCGTCGGGTCAGAGGTCATGCGTCGGGTCAGAGGTCACTCGTCATGCGTCGGTTCAGAGGTCACTCGTCATGCGTCGGTTCAGAGGTCACTCGTCATGCGTCGGGTCAGAGGTCACTCATCATGCGTCGGGTCAGAGGTCACTTGTCATGCGTCGGTTCAGAGGTCACTCGTCATGCGTCGGGTCAGAGGTCACTCATCATGCGTCGGGTCAGAGGTCACTCATGCGTCGGGTCAGAGGTCACTCATCATGTGTCGGGTCAGAGGTCATGCGTCGGGTCAGAGGTCACTCATCATGCGTCGGGTCAGAGGTCACTCATCATGCGTCGGGTCAGAGGTCATGCGTCGGGTCAGAGGTCACTCATCATGCGTCGGGTCAGAGGTCACTCATCATGCGTCGGGTCAGAGGTCACTCATCATGCGTCGGGTCAGAGGTCACTCATCATGCGTCGGGTCAGAGGTCACTCATCATGCGTCGGGTCAGAGGTCACTCATCATGTGTCTGGTCAGAGGTCACTCATCATGCGTCGGGTCAGAGGTCACTCATCATGCGTCGGGTCAGAGGTCACTCATCATGCGTCGGGTCAGAGGTCACTCATCATGCGTCGGGTCAGAGGTCACTCGTCATGCGTCGGGTCAGAGGGTACATCATCAGAGGTCAGAGGTCAGCTTAGTAAGTAAGTTCAGTGATGGTTAATTTTTGTTGTACTTTTTTTAATTTATTTTTTTATATGTATATATATACAGTATAGCCGCTCTGGAGAAAACCGTGAAGTCATCGTCCAGCTTGTTATTATTAAGCCAGTTATTATAGTTTATAAAGTTATAAATATGGATTTTTTTTTTGTGCAAAACCTGATGGCTTCGCTTCAGAAGGCTTTATTAACCTATTGAGTCGTATGGATTACTTTTATGATGGATGGATGTGCTTTTTTGGGCTCAAAATCAAAGGCACCATTCACTGCCATTATAAAGCGTATAAGAGCCAGGTTTTTAAAAATATAACTCAGATTGTATTGGCCGAAAGAAGAAAGTCATATAGACCTAGGATGGCTTGAGGGTGCGTAAATTATGGGATAGTTTTAGGGTGAACTAACCCTTGAAGTCACTTTTGACAGTAAAATATTACATTTAGTAATATTTGTACTAGCCTATCAATCATTTTCTCACCCAATATTTTATCTGCTTTTTTTTAAAAATATCTTTGGAGAGGCAAAAAAGAAAACAACTCTTTTGGCTATTTTTGCAGCATGTATACTGTACAAAGTGTGTACACTTTTGCATGCATGAAAGATCCAGATGATGTACTGCGTTTGTCAAACCGTGCAACCAATACTGCCATTCGTCATGTTTTATTTTCCCTCGGGTTGTTCCGAACTCGCTTGCTTTCTTCTGTGAAAGACAAAGGAGATGCTGCATGCATATTGTCTCACATACTACTTTTTTGAAAAATTATTAGACGGCACAAAGCGGCCCTGGTTTGTACGTGGTGCTGTTGTAAATAGGAGAGATGTGTTGAACAAGCTCTCAGCACAGCTGGATGGCCTGATAAACCAATAAGAGCCACCCAGTCCAAACAGCCTGATAGATGTAAAGGTTTTTCGTGGCTCCTCTGAGCTAACATCTGAAGAAGAGGCAGGCTGGACGGAAAACCTTACAGAGCCGCCAGAATCTGAGAGTTCACCTGCCATGAGTCAGATACTCACAAACTGCACATGAGATGCTGTAAAAATAGTACAAGGTGTTTGCATGTATGCTGTGCAAAGTGTGCATGTTTTTGCATGCATGAAAGATCTGGATGACATATTGTGTTTGTCAAAATGTGCAACCAAAACTGCTATTTGTCATGTTTTAGTTGCCCTTGGGTTGTTCCAACCTCGTTGCATATTGCATGATCGTTTTATTTCTTGCATGGAGGTGTTGCATATTGTCCCACATACTACTTTTTTAGAAAAATAGTACAATACTGTGCAGAATGCAGTACAGGAGTGTCAAGTTAATCAGGTGGAATCAGGAGGTCCAATCAGATTGCGGTCTGTGTGTCCTGATGACTAATTAGATCTGTAGTCTCTTGATCAGTTTCTTCCAAGCCTGTGGTCTATCACAGAACAAGCATTGCTCAGCTCAATTAACCCACCCCAAACTCTGCGCCTTACGAAAATAATCAAATTTAATGGTGTAATTGTGCAGCAAGGCACCATTTTACCTCGTTCTGAACCTATGCAATAGATTCAAAACCTGAACGAAACACTGATGACCCTCTACAAAACAGGTCGGTGGAGATCAAGATATCATCATGCTCAATATTTATCAGCGACGATCTCAAACACCTCCACTTTGCGGCTAAATTGAGATGTTGCCAAGCAACCGCATGGTATAGTGCCAGGAGCGCAGCTTTACAGCGTCCCCAGTCGTGTCTTTATCTCTTACAAACACTAGACTGTCTGCCTTTTTCTGTAGAACAAGTTTAAAGGTGTCTATGTGAATGTACGTTTCCGGCTAACCTGCTAACTCACGGTATTACTGTCTTACTGAAATACTTCTGCTGATCAGCTGTGAGCCACTGTGTGTATTAATGCAGATCGTCCGTCATTCTTACTGCTTTGAGTAAAGATAAAGGATGGAGCGGGATTTGTTTTACAAACGTTTGTTACATCAGTCATTCACGCTGTCCGTCAAAATGATGAAATATTGAAACATCTTTGCAGCAATAAACTGTTAATGAACATCCCGACGCCATCCACGCTGCGGTTACATGAATATGTAAGTGTGCGCTTTCCTCTCAATAACACAATAAACACACAAAAGCATCTGATCATAGTGATGTGGATATGTTTGCAGAAGCTCTTGCAATCCACCGGCATCATGTCGACATGTTGATTCTAAAGGATATTTGAGATTATAGTTTGAACGAATCCCTTGATTTATTGACATTACAGTACAGAATGGCTATTTTGGCATAATCCTGAACATTGTATAAGCATTCATTTCATGTCATTGAACAGAAGAGAGGCTCTCAGGAGTGAGCGTAAAGGTCAGTAGCGCGGGAAGGGGGGTGCTGCGGGGGCTGTGGACTAACATAATATTGTACTAAAAAACGTGGGGGAAAAAATGAAAATAGACATGCTGTGTTTGAGTGTTCAAGCTACGGAGAAAATGAAATAAAGTTTAAATTTGTCATGCTTAGTTTGTTCTGATCAGAGCATGTGAGCGGAGAGCGTATTTCTGAATCCCTCCGCTCGCTCATTCCGCTCAGGGTCGCGCGCTCAACCCAGAATGGCCTGCTGGTTCGAGAATATGTGGAATAAGGGCTGCCTCCGACTAAAGTTTTCTTCTAATCGATTAGTAGTTGTTCATTTTAGCCACTGTGGACACATCGCCCCTCTTTATATTGATTTAATTACTTAAATAGGCTACAGGATGAGCGTTTACGTAGCCTAATATAGCCGCACTCAAGCGCACTCCCGCACTCATAAACCTTGCCACAAAGAACCGGCGAAAGTAATGATTATTAATGTGTCAAAAATAGCAAGGAGACATTTAATTGTTTATTAATAAACAGGTGTTTTCTGTGTCGCTGCAAAGATGAAGTTATGCGGACTCGCCATGAACGCCAGAGAGAAATGCACATTTGATTACATAATCAGAGAGTAGGCCTAGTCTATTTCTTTTCGTTTTGAATAGTTTCGTTTAAAAGAAGACATTTCAAGCTAATAGATATTCTATATTTATAAAATCTGTGAGGCACAAGCTGAGTTTCGGCGCCCTCCAGTTTACGTGCAATGCAAGTGATCGCCGGCGCCTTACATTGTCTGCTATATTTGCTTCTTATTTAGCTATTAAATACAGGCAATGGTTTGATAAAACATATCAAAATTAAGATACAATTTATACTAAACGAAAATATTTTTAAAAGAGTCTTTCTACAACAACAACAATAAAAAAACTTAGTGAAGGTAAAAATCATGTCTTACCCACTCCTCGTGACATGTCTCCAGACATTTTGGGTATGTCATGATCTCATGTATCATGTCTTTCTCACGCTGCGCGCTCACTTTCATAATCAACATTGATTAAATAAAAAATAATAATATTAAACATAAATATGAAACTAAATATGTTTTCTTTAATGGCTACAACATATACAGAGAAATGTCATGTCTTGTCGTCAGCCATAACACAATGACGTCACATATTTTCCAACCCAGCCCTCAACCCCCCTCGCATGAAACAGCTTCCAGCGCGCCTGGTAAAGGTTGCATTCTTTTGATTTTCCCGGCAAAGATCTCCTTCTTCACATTAAAATCAGTCTCATTTAGGTTTTGTTACAAGCTGTTCACACAGTGGCATGAAAAATATAACAGATAGATATGTAGTACAGTGTTTTGTTTTGTAAATTTAGTCATTTGAATGTCATTAAATATCACTTTTAACATTTTCTTTGTACTGTTACAACGTTCTTGCTGTCAAGTGCTTATGCAAGCAGCGTAGACCGTAATCTAATGCAGGTTCAATGGCTAGTTCTTTATTTATTTTTCACAGCAGGAATGGTTCAGTCGAGGTAAAAGTACTCTGAACAACACAACCATAGCCATTTACTCACTGGGTGTCCACTTATTCATTTTCAGGAAATTTAGCTGAAGTGGCCTCTTATTATCTGAAGTACTAATTGAACCTATTTTCCTTTTCGAAGCCTGTCTACCTGCATTCATTTTAAAGCAATAACTCATGGATGAGCAACACCACTCAATGGCAACCACTCACACTGATGGCTCCACTTACACGGTGACCAAAACATCAGCACCAGATCACGAATCGCCACGACTTCATCTCAGCGTTATGCAATTTAATCATGGCCAGTATACAGTTCTGACCTACAGGTTTCCCTGCAAACTGTGTGGGATTTCTTCTAGGCTGCATACGTCCCAATGCACAGATCTGATTGACAGGTCTAATATACCTTGAAATAATGATCCATTTGACTGGTGCATGGATGGTTTTTCCAGGAAACTTTTTTGTTTTTATGTTAGAGCTCGAGGAAAAAAAAAACAATTTCTGCTCTGCGTTGGATTACAACTTGTTGTTTAATGTAAAATCAAGGTCCTCAAGCAAAACCAGCGGGTTAATGAATAGCATTTCACTTTGTTACGTGAAAAACGCCTATGATGTTCTCTGATCGTGAGTGAAATGTGTTATATAGTTGTCTGAAATCCTTTTAACAACGCTTAATTTAACAAAAAATCATTTGCCGAGGTGTTTGTGGTACAGTAGGTGCATTGTGGGTAACTCACCGACAACATTTAAGCCTAACGGCTCTTTCTGCCGCTTCGCATCCATTAATGTGACAAGCAGAATAACACTTCAAGTTGGGCTCCTCGCACCTGTTTGTTTAAACTATCAATGAATATAATTTCCACCTGGAACTACTTTAGCCACACCGAGAGGAGCAAGCCTTCCCGCAAAACAGCTAGACGCTAGACCAAGCGTACGCAACTTACACCTAGCTAGCCATCATCATGCAGAAAAAAAGCACCGAAAAAATCAAACAAATAAAGATAAAGGCGAAAAAATGGTTTTTAAGTGTTTAAATGGATGGAACAGCTGTGGAGGGATGAATAACTCGTTAGCTCTGTGCGTTTTAAGCCATTATACCCACACCTCTCACCTAGCCTCATTTGCAAAAAGGACAGGATTGAGGTGCTAATTAACGTGATAAAGAGTTGAGCAAATCTGATGGTGGCTCTGGATTTTTGGAGGGAAAAAACTAATCCGTTACATCTGTATTCTCCAACACTCAGAAAGATGTGACTTTCATGTTTAATTAATTAAACGTTCTCTTTAACTGTATCTTGACAAATACAAGCCAATTAGAAATGGAGGAGAAATGTTTGTGACTAATTAATGGTTGATTTCAGGGGAAAAAGTCTAAAACTTGGAACAGATTTTAACTTGCAACAGTAGTCTCACACCTGGATTTTCACAGCACTAAATGCTGATTAGCAGGAAAATAAAGCATGGTGTGGTGCAGTTAAAGTGAAGCATCACCTCTCAACGCTTTAACGGAGATGAATAGGGCTAATTCACCAGCGATGGGTGGGGCTGTTGCATTAATTGAACGCAGGCGAAACTCCAAACTGTTTTGAGGCTGATTTACCTCGGTTTGTTTGAAGCTCGCTTAATTACTCGTGAAGTGTTTTTGATCTCATCTAGGAGTTATTACAAAATAAAAGTCCTTTCCCTACCCCTTTTTTTTAAGCATTTTGCCATGAAACACTGCGTATGTCACAGTTAAGTGACGGTTCCCTGCAGCCGCTTTATACAATTTGTATAAAGCAGTGGTTCCCAAACTGACGCGAACATAATGCGTGAGTTTTGCCATTCTACTCCACCTTAAAATAACAAACATTGCCGCATCTAGTGGAAAAACTGAAAAATGGTAGGGCCGTAAGAGGTCACCCAATCAAATGCATTCAAAACTGCACATGCACACTGTCTGGATCCAATCAGAGTATTCTGCCTTAGCAAAGCATGCTACATTACTGAGTAATTAATGACAGAAATGTAATTTCTGGGTGAACTAATGCTGCGTTCCAGGCAGGTTTTTGAGCACGTAAATCACGACTTCAAACCACGACTCACGACTTTGTAGCATTCCAGGCCAGTCACGCCAAACTACCTGAGCGCAATATACATACTTATTTTTTCAGACACATAACATTGTAATACATAATCGTGTGTGTATATACATACTTATTGTTTCAGACACATAACATTGTAATACAAAATCTTGTGTGTATTATTATCATTATTATTATATTATTATTAATTTGACTGCAACGTTATATTGTCCTAAAGTGTATTCTCACTGTGTACCGCCTGCAGAAACACTGCATCCGTAGGGGCTGCCATTGTTGTTTTGTATGGTTTTGCGGGCTATGTGACGTCAGAACTCGTAACTGGGAGTACATCGATCTAGTACGAGTTCACAAGTGGGAAGTCACGGGTTTGACTGCCGTTCCAGTGCACTTTCACGGGTATAAGGTTGGAAAAACACGGGTTACAGGTTGCCTTGAACGCGGCATAAGCCTCGGGGTACGTCACTCTAAAAAGTTTGGGAACCACTGGTGTAAAGCAATGCAACAAATTTTAAAGAAATGGTTTTTAATTATTTTTTACATCGAAGGTTTAAGTTGGTCACAGGTCTCCTCTTTGCACTGATACTGCAACAAGCTGACCATTTCTGAGACCAAAATTGTTATTATGTATATTATATATGCTGGGTGGTATGACCAAAAATCTGTATATATATATTTTTTTTAAGATTCTGGCTGTTTCATGATATAGCACTTTTTTTCTTTCTTTTTTTACTTGACCTTTATGCAAGTATATAGTGGCTTATTTTACTGTCAGGATTACATTGTAAATAAAAGCATTGTAATGTTAAATATAAATTTAAAATGGAGGAAATCAAATAAATGTATAAAACCAACAATTTAGTTATCCTTTTAAAATGTAATAAAATTACAATTTTAATTATCCTTAATAATGTTTTAATTGTAGAATTGCAACCTTTTATATTCAAACTTGCAGTGAAAGTTTGCTTAAAAGTAGGACTGGGAAATATATCTAAAAATTGTGTGTCGTTATGGAATTAGATGCATCTTGAGATTGATGCAGCCTATTTGATTTTTCTGTTGCCATTTTAATACAATATCCATTGGATCCAGTTATAAACAACATGTGTAATGTTATATTATAATATATATATATTTATAGCATAGTCTGTACTCTTTGGTTTTATGTTTTTCCTGTTAGGATGACTGTAGTTATTTTTTTAGTAGTTTTTGATTATAGTGTGTGAAATGTAGGCCTTGCTCGACTGGAATTTGTTTTCTTTCTAATTTGAGCACAACACATGTTGAAGTGCCTCAACTTGGTCACAGGAAATGTGAGTTTTTTTGATGTATGTGTAAGCTTATATCCATCGTCACCCAATAGTTCATACGCAGCTCATAGACTGACAGAACAAAAGCCCAGAGTCATTAAATGCCACAGCACACACATCAGTCTCTCGTACCACTGAATTGTTAAATGATGCTGTACAACATCATCATTTCCCTAACTAGACAGCTCCACAATTCATCCAGAGTGCATTTCTTCTCTTATCGTTTACACGTCATTTCCGAGTAATTCACACATGCTGAAACTCGTTTGAAAAGAGCCGAGCGACACAAATAACATCACCGTCATCTGAGACGGGATATGCTCCAATAACAAAAGTCTGTCAGAGAAATTCACAGTATTGAGGACAGGACGAGATTTCTGCAGGGCCATAAAAATGCCCTTTGTGCCTCAGCGTTTCCCACAATTCATCCCGAGCAAAATGATCATTCTCTTGGGAATGGGATCTTGTACTGTATGTTCAAGTCAATGAACTCCAAAAATAATGCACTCATACTTGCATATCGTCTACCCACACTTTCAACATCTTTCAGAATTGTGAGTAGTTGATGGAAAGTTAACATAATCTAGTGTGACATTTTACACATGCAAAAATATTTTTAAATGGCAGAATTATTGCTGTCATAACTGCATGCCTCATTGTACTTTTTAAAATGAACTAAACTGCAAAACATTGTCTGCATTTTTGTCGTTCTGGTCAAAATATAAAAATATGCTCACTTTGAATCATTTCGAATGCAATTTTGCCTTTTCTTTTTTTTTTCAGAGAATATATCTTAAGTTTATTTTTACCCCACTGGCAAATTGTTTATGTCTGGTTTTAAGCATAAACTCCACTGAGTTGTATTAGATTTTTGCATTAAACAAGAATAAAACAATTTGCCAGTGTGCTAAGAAAAATAAACATAATTCAAGACATGTTCTCTGAAAACAAGTATTAACATCTTATGCAGTTTGGCCAAGTGTAAAACAAGGCAATAATGCGTATTTAGAAAATCTTCTCCAGTGTAAATGTGTTTAACCCAGACCTTAAGATATGCACCTTACATTATATATCCATATTAACTTTAATTCAATGAACTTGTTGATTAAGAAAAGTCGTCCATGGACATGTTACATGCCATACGATGGGATTATGCATGTTTATTGTGTAAATCACGCCGTGCAATTCTTCTTTCTTGTGTAGAATCTGAGCACTGGTGTCGTCGTCATAATCAACGCTAGCTGTTGAACGGGAGCAAATCATTCAGATTTTAAAACCTGTGTTTAATGCACAATCCCTCGGCTCTTAATTGAGTCTTAGAAAGCCCTTATCCGGCATGCCGGCTATCTTGCATACAAATGCAGCGCCATCTAGAGAGGCATTGGCGGAGCAGAAGGCGAGCGGGGACAGAACTGTGTGAATTTTAATTGAGCTCACAGCCATATAGCCACAGCTACAGTGACATGCTCATGTTCCCTGAGGTATAAAAATTTAAAACCAACTAAGTAAAAAAGAAAGTTTCTGTAAACGAGTGGTGCGGGTTGCCTCAATTCCCCAAAGATGGTTTATTATTCCATGCTAAAACCAAGGAGTGGTAGTCAGCGAAGCGTCGGAGTTGCTCTTTGAAGGCATTAAAAAGCTGAACGCACAACAAAGACCAGATGTTCCAGCATGCTTTATTTATACTGCCATCAGCTCTGTTCTGATGTCCACGGAAACACTTTGCGCTCCGTACTAGCCTAGGCCTTTTAAACACATGCTGTAATACTCCATGACTTTTGTCCTTCATTGTTGCTATTGATGTGTGCGTCCCATGCAAAATGGCCTTTGAGCTGCTCTTAGATACTAATGTAAAAGCAAGGCTGAGAAACTAAAATCGGACGGTTCGAGTTGTTACTGTTTCTCAGGGTTAGACATTTTTCCAAATTTCTTATTAAACTTTGACACGTAACTCCTACATTGGTTTTCGCTACGGACATGGATGAGACATAAAATAATGCGGCAATAAGTGTGCTATTACTTTAAGTGTTCAGACGGTCTTGAATAAAGTTCATTTTTTGTACCGTTAGCTTAGTTTTCAGCATAAAGCTCACTCGGTTTTATTTGGATTTGCTTGGATAAATTTGTACTGACAAAATAAACATAATTTAAGATATACTTTGGCATCGGATTACTGATTTATCTCTGTGTAAATTTGCATAGCTTCCTATAGAAATTATACATATTATTACTGGTCGATACCAATATAAGTCAGTGCAATTTTATTTCTATTTGTTAGTTTTTCCAAACCATTTGCCATTTGTATGGGTATTTTGAGTAACTCTTGTTACCTTGCACAGAAAAAAGAAAAGTTATGTGGTCAGGGCTAATTAATAGCAAAAATAATCTTATTTAACACTATTATTGTGAGCAATATGATCAAAGTTATTTCACAATAATGAGTAATTTTAAATATCAGTGAATTTTCACAATTATCGATACGTCCGCAAAAACTAATATTAGGTTAACTAATGTAAGAAAAAAGGTCCTTCAAATAATTACATAAGACGAGTAAAGAGTCAGCGATGCAATAAGAACAAAGAAACTAATTACACACAAAACGGAAAATTAAATACAACAGATTGAAAATATAAATTTAATTTGCAGGGGCCAAGCCTTCCAATGGTTCCATGGGTTCAAAAAGTAGTTTAAAATAAACTTTAATAACCAAAGTATTTTTAAGTTTTGAAAGCTTTTACTTCTTAACTTCTTACCTCACAGAAGAAATGAGTTCATTTAAAAGAGAATGAACTCAAAATGAAGACTGTAAATGAAACGCATGTTATATTTAATAGGAAGAAAGAATAGTACAATGCTTATCAGTATGATAAAGGAATTGAAATGACACATTACACACAATTTTATAAAGTTGTAATACAAATGAGTTGAACCCACAATCTCTGGGTCAGATGCCTGTCACTCATCTCATTGTGCCACTGGGAAGACATGTGTTTATATAGATGCAGAAGTTCCATAGTTCAAATGAGAATCAACTCAAAATAACTAATTAGCATGCTAAGCTAACTAGCATAAGGCAACAAACACAGGGTAGGTCAACTTCAGAGTTGAATATCTCGGGAACGGTGGCTATTTTTGGGTAAGATGCCTGTCACTCATCTCGTCGCACCACTGAGAAGTTGTTTTTGCCAAGATGCAGAAGGTCCATAGTTCAAGTGAGAAGCAACTCAAAATGAAGAATTTTTATATAAATTTGCTGCATATTGTATTTGAGTTCCTTCACACAAAGACAACATGTCTGGAACAGAATCACCTTTTCCACCACTTAAAGGGATACTCCATCATTGAAGTGGACAAGACCATTAGCATTGTCCACTTCAAAGATGTATGCTAAGCTATGCTAAAAGTGGTACCGCCAGAACCGGAGATCGACTGAATGGATTCAAAAACGGTAAAACTCAACAGTTTAACTCTGGGGGAGTTGTAAAATGAGCCTATTTCCAAAAAAAGTGGAGTATCCCTTTAAGGCCACAGTATCTCTTGCGGTCTGGGGTAGGGGTGGTTAAAAAAATAGATTATTGATTAGTCGCGAGTATGTTATGGACGATTATGAATCGATTATTAAATTTTCAAAAATCGATTTATTATTGTTAAAAAAAAAAATTGCGTTATTATTATTGCCGCATCGCTGGATCTAGAGAGAAGCCGCCGCCGCCGTCGAGGAAGCGACAAGACAGCGCCTGAAGAAGCCGGCCGTCTTCGCCACCTTCAGCCAACCGTGCGAGCTACGCTATCCGGCGACGGATCCTTTCTTGCTAAACTTACTGTCTAAAAGAGCAGCGAGCGTCTTTTTCAAGATGCATTGCACTTCCTGCGGCGCGTGCAGAGCCCCGCACAGCGACGGAGACCGCCATGTGATCTGCGCTCTCTGCCTGGGCCAGGAACACGCAGCTCTTGCCCTCAGGGGTTTGTGAGCTCAGCGACGCACTTCCGATGTCGACCCTGCGGGCTGCACTGCCGTCGTTTTCTGATGCAAATGCTCGCCGGAATGACTCCCTCGAGCGTCTATCTCTCCTTCTCCGCCCCCTCTCCCGGACTCGCAGCCGCCGGCTCCCGCCCGCGCTGCCGCCGCCTCAGGGGACGAGGCGCTTGATATGGATGAGGACGCGCTGCTGACAGCTGTTCTAACCGCATATAATGCAAACATTTTTTTGCATTATAAACTTTTTATTTACCTTGACATGTTTCGACTGCAACCTGCAGTCTTCCTCCACCTGAACAACACCTTGTCTTTCTAGAAGAAAATTGTCCAATTTCTACAGTATGTTGGTTCTGATCTACTTCCTTAAGGAAATAAGCCTTTCATTTATTTGTTTCGTTCAACTTGATGAGTCACAACACAATGTGATGTATTCATTTCTGTGTTCTACAGAACATAAGCTACATACAAATAATTCTGAAGTTATAACTACACGACACAGAAAGTGCTTTGAGTTGTTGTTACTCAATAAAAGAGTTAAGTAATTCAGCAGCTGACTTTTTTTAATACTGCAATCACTTTAGTGTTTTTTCGTTTACTGTTTACTGTGAAATAGAAAATCAATAATCGCTAATCGAGAATCGTTAATAATCGAAAATCGACTGTAATCGAATCGGGACTTCAATAATCGTAATCGAATCGAATCGGGAAATAAGACAGATTAACCACCCCTAGTCTGGGGCCAGTTTTACAAAGCTATTTTAGACCGGTCTATAGTGTTAGACAAGTCTAAAATTTGCTCATAGACCATGCTAATGCAAGTTAGACTGTTTCACAAAAATAAAGACTGACTTAATTTAGACCAAAAAAATTAGACACCTTAGGCTAACTTGGGTCTAAGACTCTGTTACCTTGGCAACCAGCAGTAACAATCAGTTACATTACAAACAGCCAAAAGAAAAGGGAAAATGGCTCATAATTTGTGGTTTGTTGACGACGTTATGGAGAGAGCTATGAGAAGGGAAAGGGTTTTTTTAGGGGCCACAGTAACGTACTTGTATTTGTATCTTTTCTGTATGTCTTTGACCCCCTGCTCAGCGGTCGGATTGACGCTGTTAACTGTCGTAGCAATCTTTTTCCAAATGAAACATTTCTTCTTGTTATCTAAGCCATAGTCCGGCCCCTGGGTATGTGCCACACAGGATTCGAACCCATGACTGTAATGGTTCGGGGCTCGTGGTTTAGCAGCTTGCACCACTCAGATGACACTGAATTACAAAGCTCCAGAGGAGAGGCTTCAGTGTAAGAATAAGCACACAAAAGCATGTTAACGAGATTAGCATGCTAAGCTAACTTAATGCTAATGTAGCTTATGGTTAGCCTGATAGCTGAAGAGCCACATTAGAAAGAATGGCATCTGGTTAGCATGCTTACCAATTAGTATTCTAAGCTAACTAGCATAAGTATACAAATACGGGCTAGGTCATGTTTGGAGATGAATATCTCCGAAACGGTAGCGAGTATCAAAAATCTGTTCAGTCACTTCTTTGCGGCTCGCTGATCAAATTTTGGACACAATTGAGCAAATTCTGAAGGAGTAGTAGCGAAAAAAACTTTTTCATATACTTCAATATGGCGGACAGTCACATTGTTGGAAAATGACAAATGAGATATCGTCTGAATCGGCAAAAACCAAGTAACATAATTAGGGCTGTCAACTTTAGTCGTTTAGTCGACTAATCGGTCGATGCCGTCTTGGTCGACTGACATTCTTATTGGTCGACCAGTTGTATTTTTTTTTTTTTTTTACCAATAGAAAGAAATTTTCAATGATTTACTCCTTGATATTTATTCCTTTATAAGCAGTTATATATTACTGTATTCTAAATATAATTAGCCTATGGTTTATCCCCAACTTTAAATGCTTTAACTTAGGCTATTTTGTTACAGCGCCACAGTTTAGCGCACACACATAGAACACTCGATTCGCACGCTGCTGCTTCGTGCTCAGTTAGGGATATAGGTAGTTTAGCTGTATTCATTCAGTTAGAACGCTACTTGTTTCGGTTTTTATGTTTTTATACACTGTTTTTATCTCGATGCGGCGTGGACGCACTTGGAAAAAAAAGAGCGCGTCGCACGATGCACCGCGACCGCGTTGCTTCCATCATGAGCGCACACACCGCGCGCCTACATTTGAAATCGAACTTGAGCGCGCAAAAGACGTGAGCAGTCCCTTTAACGGCTTTATCATGCTGACTCAATAGATTGTGTTTTCTTAATATGTTTTTGTTTTTATTTGTACACTTGATGCATTTGAAAATAGCCTAAATAATGTAACAAAACGAAAATAAACCTATATGCGGTCCTACAATACAGCCTATTATTATTAGGATTGTTTTTTAGGCTCTTTGGGTTTTTTTGTGTGTTTGTTTTAAAACTCCTAGATCGGCTGGACAAAAGTTAACCCATAGCTTTGAAAGACAAGTAAAGAAGAATATACAGCCTGTAAACGAGAGCTTTTGTTAGGATTTTTCATTGTGGCAGATAGCAGTTATATTTTGTGTAGCGTGTGGTGTGGTCAGGTGCGCGATTGTGACTGTTAGCCTACTATAGACCTAGGACAGAGCTCCTAACTTTGCAGTAAAAAAAAAAGCCTACTATAGACCTAGGACAGAGCTCCTAACTTTGCAGTAAAAAAAAAGCCTACTATAGACCTAGGACAGAGCTCCTAACTTTGCAGTAAAAAAAAAGCCTACTATAGACCTAGGACAGAGCTCCTAACTTTGCAGTTAAAAAAAATCACTTAATTTTCAAAGAATTGTATTATTATTATAGTTTTATGTATTTTTGATGTTTTTTCGTTGTTGTTTCATAAATGCTATGACAATTGTTAAAAAATGTTCAATCAAAACATCGCGTCTTTTTTTTTTTTTTTGTCGACTAATGGTTGCGCAGGACAGGGCTTTGGTCGACGTAAGGATTTCTTTGGTCGACTACAACCCTAAACATAATGACATAAAGAAACCAAATTTCGAACATCGTTTTCAAAAATTATAAGCAAATTATTATAACTTTAAATCTCTGTAACACTAGGTGGCGCTCTGTTCAAACGTATCTAGTCCCTTCAGAACATGCTGTTGATGATCCCTACCAAATTTTGTGAAGATATCACAAATAGTTTAAAAGATATGGCAATTTATGACAAAATTCAAAATGGTGGACGCATGGTACGTCCAATCCTGATATAATCGGTATACACGAATTTAGGACGACACAAGGAATCCATAGATGCCACATTTATGATTTTCTGACAAACTGTTCAAAAGTTATTGGGCAAAGTATCCATTTTCCAGATTTTTCATGACCTGTAGGTGGCGCTGTTCCCAAATTTAGCATGGCCCCTCAGATAATGGTTCCGATGAAGTGTACCAATTTTCATTTCGATTGATCAAACTTTGTTCGAGCTATATCTTCTGAACCAATTTTGGGTCGACCTCGTTAAGTTTGCGACATCATAACTTTTGATCAAATACGAATAAAAAAAAATCTGTTCAGTCATTTCAGTCCAAAGATCATCTGAGCCAATTTTGGACAAAATTGTACAAATTTTGAAGGTGAAGGAGCAAAAAAAAATGCATTCTGTCCTTTTCAAAATGGCCACTACTGTACTGGGAGGAGTCTTAATGTAAGATATTGATTGTGATCATCATAATGAGTGGAATCAGGTGTACTAAGTTTCATTTTTCTAGATCAAAGGTTCAAAAGTTATCTCTCTAAATTTCATAATTTTCCTACTTGCGGTTCCTTCCAGGGTTTGGCCGCTAATAATAAACAGTGTTGTAAGGTTTTCAGGAAGACGTACAAACAGTGCTATTCAGATAAGTTATTAAAAAAATTTGTAAAATAACACTGCATAGTCTTACTGTACACATTAAATATGGATTAATCCTTATTAAAGCTATACTTAAGTTATTCAGTCACGATCAGTGAGTGATTTTCTATCTCTGCTGTCGCTTTAAGAGCTTATGCACGGATCCAATATACTGTTACACGTGTGTTTTCTTTCTCGACTGTGTACGTCTGCTTAAGACATCACATCATCTACTGTGTTTATGTGAATACTCTTCAAAAAGGCATTTTGACCTTTTTTTTGTCCCATTTGCTTATCTGAGTTCGTATCCGACTCGGAGCGCGCTCAGTTTGATTATATTTATGATTAAAACAAGAATAAAACAATGTATAATAATAATAATTCAATTCAAGTTCTCTGAAACTTTGCCAAAACTTAAGTTTTATCGCTGTATAAACTTACACAGACAAGTGTCCAAGTCATATTTAGGAACAAGTTTTAGAAAACCCTAAGCATTTAGGATTAGGAACTTCCTAGCAATTTTTGCATAGACATATTTCCTATAAAATATGTTTGAATCTAGCTGTTTTGACACTGTGAATCATGAAAACCAATGTTGTTGCATCCGAATATCTCTTTCAACGTCCTTTCCAGTTGCCCGACCCAGTGACCAGCAGATTACTGTATTTACACACCCGTGCATGTACAAAACACCAGCTCAGGCACTTTTTGCTTGAACGGCGTGTAATCCTGATCGAGGTTTGGCTTTTGAAGGGCACATTGTGTCGTTTGAATGACAATGAAAGGTACAGGCGCATTACGCTTCTACACTGCGGTGGTTTTTGTGCATTCAAAGCCCAAAAGGCTCTCTGACATCATGTGGCTGTGCTAGCTTTTGTTTTCGCGTTAAATGTTTAGGGCTAGAGGAAAAAGATTCTCAAACAAAGCTGTTCGGTTCAATTAAAAGAGGAAATATCTCTTCCTGAATGAGGGATCCATTGAAACAAAGAGTGTTAAATTGATGGTGCCACAATAAAACTATTAGCAGGGGAGTAGACAGATGCTGATGTGCCGGTCCCCTTTCCAGGGATTATTATTTATTTACACTTCTCAATCACAGCCTCCCAGATGCCACCCGGACTCTATTGCGGAGTGTGTGCTGGGGGAGGGGTGCGTGTGTGTGTGTGTGTGTGTGTTTATGGTATGGATATAACCAGGGGTGTTGTGGCTCAGCTTTGGCAGTGTGTGCCCCTGATATGACACCTGGACAAACACTATTGGTGTCGAATCCAAGGACTGATTTCCAGCTCATGGAGAAACCCATTATTGATTTGTGCTGTTTATTCCAGAGGCACTTTAATCGCGGCAGGCCTACTGTACATGCCCACATCTGTCGCAAATTGCTCCTCTTGGAGGCTTTTCTTTTTCTTTTCTTTTTTGCATGTATCAGCCGAAGGCAGACTTTTTTTTAAATGTCTTATGCGTTTAGATCTGGATGCACACAGAAATGTCTGATAATGTACAGTTAGTCCATGGTGATTTATCACAAGATAAACTAATGATGTCACCCTGAAGTTTTTTTTTTTTTTTTTTTGTGATAATGAGCCATTGATTGGATGTTATTTTGCTTATTAGGGCTACTTGCCAAATAAGTAAATTGACATTGATATTTTACACGGTCAGAAAGAGATTTTTTTTATTTCTCTTGATATTGCACATACAGTTAAATGAGAATTACCTCTTGTATTATCTGCTTTCATTGTCAGTCTTATCAGTGTGATTTTAAAAAGTATATTATATCTTTATCGTCAATTATATTACATTTCTGCGTGTAAAATGTTACTTACAGTTTGCATGGATATTTTGAGTATCTTGTGTAAGCTTGCACAGATCTACACTGGGACCTAGACACTTATTTTTAGGGGTTCAAGTGCTGAAATTGTAATTGTAAGGCAGACCAAACCGTAAGTGCTAGAGACTTGAAACCTGGCCAGATGCTAGGCCTCAATTTGAGGAGAACCTATCAGAGTATGACCCCGATTGGCCCATAGGTGGCGCTACAGCAACCAAAAGTACTATATTGCTCATAACTCCTAGTTAGCTTGACTTAGAATCAAGGTTTTTTACCCCACTGTGATCCTTGGCTCAAGACGGACTACATGTAATTTCGATTTAGGCAGCAAAAAAATTCTGCTATGTCGAAGCTGATAAAAAGCTTTGACAACCATATGGTAAATTGCCTGTATTGGCTGTAAATGGTCTTACTAAATAAAACTTAATGTCTTTTGATGCTTTTAAATGCTTGAACCCCGATAAATGCTGCTTGCAGCTTTAATTATATATATTTCCGGTTGATGTATCCATATAAATCAGTACAATATTATGCATTTTTAATGTTTTTCCAAACTGATTGACGTTGCATGGATATTTTGTGTAACTTTTGTAAGCTTGCACTGATCTAAACTTGCACTTAATTACCGGTAGACCAAAATGATAGTTTAACAATTAATAACTGGTCGATACCAATAAAATTGATATTTAATAAAAATAAGCATGGAAAAAGGGCAATATAACAAACCGATGGTTTATTAATTAACTGCATGAAGAGTTGTATAATGTCTGTTTCATAATCCAATGTTTTTCTCTGAACAAGTGACAAATATCGGTATCAGCCAAATAAATCCTATCGGTGCATTCCTAGTTCGTAGATATTTTGATATTATCTTGTATATTTGCACAGATCTACACTTGCACCTACATAGTAAATATGATAATTAAAAATCATAATTATTTTCAGTTGATATCACTATATAAATCAATGCAATGTTATGCATTTTTAATGTTTGTCCAAATTGTTATATTGTAATCTTGCACAGAAAATTCAAACACTTTTTTCTTTAAAAGCATGTTTACTTCATTGAGAGATACTTGAATATTGCATGCCATTGTTTACATTTTTAAAAATTTAATTAAGTTTTATATTTTTATTTTTTATAAAATATTGTGATATTTCACATGTCATGCATTTCTACTTTTAAACGTTATGTACTTTGCCAAAAAATCATTGCATAGAGATTGAAGTGGATTTTTTTGCATATTCCTCCATCTTTGCACAGTTTGGGGGGAAGCGTGCCGAAACTCCCGGTGGTGAGCGAGAGCCGGTTGAGCCGCTGGGTTTCTGTCCTTGCCTTCCCTTGTCCTGAGAGCACTCCAGCACTCTCCTGTTTCCCAGCATGCACCCAGCCTCTCCTAAAAAACATCTTTATTCAGCTTCCTCACTAATGTCTGTAGCACAGGCATCAACATGCTTTGTGCGAAATGAATTACTGCTAATTAAAAATCAACAGAAATGAGCATGCAACACTCTGTGCCCCATTAATATTTTAACCAGCAGCAGCAGTAATTAAAGCGCCGCTAATTTTTTCCTCTCTCGCTCAGCATCCACAACCAGTCAATAAATTACATCAAAAAAGTACAGGTGTGTTTCCCTGTCAGGGCTGTAATATCATGATAAATCGACATCATCCCTCATAGTTAACGCTCCCTGAATCGTCGCAGACTTACATCTTGCTGTTATCTTTGCGCCGCTGAATGGGGGGGGGGGTGACGAGGCCTCTTGTTTCGCTAACACACAGGTGTTACGCCGTGCCAGATTTTCAGGTAGCAAATGGATGCTAAGAGCACCATTAATGGAGATGAAGGGGTTTGGTGTCTGAATGTTTGTCAAAAGAAGCTCCAAAAGAGACGGGCGTTTCTTTAACAGCTTTTCTCGCTCCAGGTGATGCGTTTGCCGCAGCTTTTACAGGTTTTGCTCTGTATAATCAGATCAAACTTTGTCTGCATATATAAGTGAGAGAGATATAAATTATATGTATCATGTAGTGTACATATTTAAAGGGGGGCCTATTATGCACTTTTTCAAAGTCTTGATTTAGTGTTCAGGCTCTACTAGAACAGCTTTTCCTGCTTGAATGTTGATTATTCTCCTCATATTCTCCATTGTTGCGGCTCCTCTCTTCCCAGTCTGTCAGTAACGCTCTGTTTACTTCCTCTCTCCATGAAGCCCCTCCTTCTGAAAAGCACACTGTGCTCTGATTGGTCGGCTGGAGCAGTGTGTTGATTGGTCGGGCGCTTCGAGTGTGTTTGGGTAATGTCCCGCCCCTTCCCATAACCGCCAGTTTAACACACTACTAACTAACTCGACCAGGCCCCGCCCCTTTATTCTGCTTATGAATTATTATAATGAGGAATATTGTGACGTGTTCGTTCCCGGAAGAAACTCAAGACTACAATAGAGGTGTTTCAGGGAGTTCAGAAACACTGATATAGAGAATAACTGTAACTTTGCAGAGGATTTTCATGCTCTAACAGCAACATTACACATTAAAGAAATATGAAAATGAAAGAAAGCATAATAGGACCCCTTTAAACAATAAGCTCCTGTTCTCAGGAGGCTTGTCAGGGTTTTTTTTTTCATACGATTTCGTTGAAGAAATTAGACGCAAATGAGCTCGTTTTTTGGCATAGAGTAAAAATTATAAATATATAAAAGAATGTGGATATTAGTGCAGATTTGTTCTTTTGCAGAAGCTGGTGAGAAGTGATTCAGCTTATATTGAAATCTCATACTTTGATGATAATTTGAGCTTGAGACACTGTTCTTCTAGAGTAGACATAGCTCTTCTTTTCTTTGAGAAGCAGGTGAATTGCTTTATTTATTTTAATATTATCGCCGTCTAAGAGTAACAGTTGTGAGATTAGGTATTTAATCTTATTACATCTAGAAATGTTGCATTTTCTTTTATTGTACTGATTAGTAATCTCAACTTTTTTAAAGGCTTCAGATCATGTTTATACTATAATTTAAGTTTTATTATGAAATGGCTAGCTAGAAAGTACACATTTCAGAAAAGATGTTTCTAGCAACAGATTATTACTGGCGCTTTGCTTTCTTTGTTTTAAATGCGTGACAAAACCACAGGTACAGTACAAAAAAAATATTCTAGATAGCAAACACATTTTGTCGGCGTCTTTCATGCGATTCCGCATGTTGAAATGTGTGATGACATGATGTTATTGCAAATCCACAGATTTTTTGACACGTACTCATAAACAGACACCCACACTTCACTCATTTTTTTTATTAAGTTATGCTGTGAAAATCCGTAATTGCTCATATGTCAGGGCAATCTAGACCGTATGAACTCAGTTGTGGGATTTTGACATGTATAATATTGACTGGATGGAAGACAGCTCAATATAGAGCAGAAGAAATGAAGGCCTTTCTAAATAAAAGTCCACTCTTGGTTTCTGTAGGAGGTTGTGACTGCAATATATCATTTGAACCCATGACAAAAATTATCCATAATATTGGCCTTAACTTCACATTATCTGATATGAGTCATGCCTATTTGTAAACAATGCTGGTCTTGTGTTTCACTGGGCAACGAGTCAGTCTTCACATTTGATAAGATTATAAGCATCTACATGATAAACTCGGTCCCTGAGTTCAACAAGTCAAAAGACTGTTTTCAGGTTCTCTCAAATGTAAAGTGTTTGTTTGTTTTTTAACTCAAATGGGTTTATGGATTTCAGGCTGATTTTTACCCATATCAGCGGTTTACATGCATCTTAAAGGTACAATATGTAGGATTTTTCGCCACCAGGGGTCGCTAACCTCTTACAATAACAAAGGCGTATATTGATGATTCAAAGCATTAAGCGGAATTATGGATCTTGTCGTCAAGCTGATGGATCTTTTATGGATGCGTGAATAGTTTGATGTTTTTAACATGACTGTGGTGTGAAGCAGGGCACAATTGCTAATAAGAGACGTATACCAGCGTCACGCAACGCGAGTCCCGCGGATATTAAGGAATAAGGACATTTCATTCTACCGAACTACACGCAAGTGCTTTATTACTACTCACTAGGGGTGTAACGGTACATGTATTCGTATAGCTTGTTTTCATATGACGTATTTCATATTTCATTTCAAATGCAAATGGAGGGCAGGAAGTGATTTGCTGTATTTACAAAGCACTATAACAAACTCAAAATGCCTATGTTTTGCCTCGTTTATGGTTACTTAAATCGATCAAACCGCGAGGAGTTTTTATCGTATACCAAAAGTTGTTGTTCATAAGGGGGGAAAATGCAAGAAATTGACCGACAAACTCCGGAAAAACGGCTTGCAAACCTACGTCTGCGGTCGGGAGGAGCCGAATGGGAAAATGCCCGTGTGTGTAGTGATCACTTCGTCAAAGGGGAGTTAAT
The DNA here is from genome assembly GCA_029959095.1 of Rhinichthys osculus. Lineage (NCBI taxonomy): Eukaryota > Metazoa > Chordata > Actinopteri > Cypriniformes > Leuciscidae > Rhinichthys > Rhinichthys osculus. The sequence goes on along the minus strand of JARWKJ010000016.1, from coordinate 2,078,615 downwards.
ACAGCTTAAGTGGATATGTTTGTGTAACGTGTAACGTTTCCGAACTTTGTAAAGTCAAAGCATGTCTGTAAGACGAGGTAGTTGCTGATATCTACCGCCTCGATGGCAGGAAAATCTTTCAATTCAGTTGAAAAATCGCTCCTCTTCATAACATAAAGATCACGTCCAACATATGTTTGTTTTTTTGTTTAAATCTTTCTCTTGTAATAGCGTGTAAAGTAGTACAGTACGGACTTTCCTCCATCTCGTCTATTGCGCTCTTCACTCCCTGCCCTCCATCTGAATTTCGCGCGTCATCATAATCACGTGACTGAAACCCAGCTATTGAACCGTTTCGGTACGAGGTTTCCGGTTCGGTACGCATACAAACCGTACGATTCCTTGGACCATTTTTCCTGCCGACAAAATCCGCGCTGGCGCGATCACCACAACGTTGCGCAACATCAACTGGCAAACGTAATGAAAGCGGAACGAAACTGCTCTACTCATTATATTGTGCTTAACGGACAGTTTATCAGTCCGGACCAGCAACATCTGTGCAGCGCGAGCCGATCTTGATCAAGCGACACTGTAACAACACAGCGCTAAGAGATCCAGTGAAGAAAACATTTGAATCCGCCACTGTAGTAATAACATCGCTGCGAGATCTAGTGAGAAGCATTCAAATTTCTCCGTTATTAACCGTAGATCTCTATTAGATCAAACAGCGCTGACGTGGAAACCAGGAGAAATATTGTGCCGCGAATGATCTAATTATAGGCTTTAAAGGTGAACTAAGTAACTTTTTTACCTTAACCGAACAGCTTTGGAGTCATTGTAATGTTTATATTACTGATTTCGTGTTGAATGGTGGTCGTCTCGCACGCCCCTGGTGCCTGTGAGCCGCAAAACCACCCTTGCAACTTTGGGCCGGCGAGCCGCCGGCCTCAGTGTTAGGAAGTATCGTGTGATATCAGGTCTCGCGAGGTAACGAATTGCTTTACGGCAAAAAACAGATCTGATAAAATTCTGATAAAATGAGCATCAAACAGAAATAACCCGGCGCCGTATACATGTGGTGTTGGGCGCGCGCAGCTCTTAAAGGGGCCATACCTTATTTCCACTCGTTACAGCGTCCATCCTACTGAACAGGTACCGGTGTACAGGGGGAGTCCGGCCGTGAGTGCGAGCCATCTCTGCGTGAGTGCTATTCATGATAGTACAAGTGCTCCACAGCGACTCTAGGGGTCGCTGTTTGACAAAAAAATTTCTCTGGCATTTCTTTCTTTTTGCTGTATCGAAAATGTATCGAACCGTGACACCACTGTATCGTATCGAACCGAGACTAGCAGTGAGCTAGATCAACATTAGAATAACATACAGATCATATTCTAACATTTCATCATGTTGAACTTAGTTTTATGTACATTTGCTCACCTGTCCAATAAAGTACATGCAACACTCGCATCTCTGTCAAGTCGAAGTTAAACGCGGACGTGAAGCTCTCGGCATCTCGAAAGATTTTGATATTTTAGATTTAGTCCTCTTTCTGTCTCAAAGTCTGCTTGCCATGGTCCAAAATGTTTGACCAAGACAACAACAGCGTGAGCGTCCTGCTAAGCATAACCCAGTTGTCCTCGTCTGTCGCCATGGTTACTATGGCAGTACGAGGTTACTATGGAAACCGGGGGTAACGCGGATATGACGTCATTGACTGGCGACTCCTCACCCCTGCTCACACGCCCCGTTTCCTTGGTTAAAATCGCAATTTTCTCACGATTTACAATAGTTGGAAACATTGGGGAATATTGTAAGTAATCAACTAAACAAAATATATAACAATGGCCTAGTGGTTTTTGGATATTTTACTGCAAAAATCCTACATATTGTACCTTTAATGCGACTGATTACTTGATCAGAATGAGTAATCTTCACGTACAGTAAATGGCGGATCGGATCAGTTCAGAATGACGTGATTGAGATGAAATTCTGGAAATTCGGAAGAGGCGGCGAAGATCTTACATGTTTGTTTTAGTTAACATTATTCATGTTAACTGGAATAAAGCTAAAATAAAATATAAATATAAAAATTAGAGACAAAAATTTGAAATGTGGCCTTAGATAGCAATAACCTGAAATTTAATTTTGGAAGCGTTAAAATTATTAATTCGAAATAACTAAATAACTAAAACTGAAATGAAAAGAAAATAAATTAAATACAAATAGCAATGTTAAAATAATAATTATAATTATAAAATGACAAAAGCACACAATAGTCGGATTTAAACAAATTAACATAACTAAAAATATGAAAATAAAAGCTAATAGAGTCGGGCTCCAGAAGAAAAAGCTCCATTCATTTTCTCCATAGGTAAATTAAAAATTTCAAACAATAACTTATAAACCGTTTAAGCCAGCCTTACTGTGAGTGACAAGGTTGTTAATCGATGGTATTTGCTTCTGTTGAAACCGTCAGTCTGCGTCATTTCAACTTGGTTTTACTATAATTGTTTAACAGCGGAATTCGTGGTTAAAAACTACATTACCCATGATGCTGTACAGAAAATTCCACCAATCAGAGAATCGAAACAGCTCTTTAGCTCCGCCCACTCTCATGAAGCACTGCGAATGGCGTAATCGAGTTGGTCTCGGGACACTCTCAAAATACTTAAATATTTGAATATATATATATGCGTATTTTGTAATAAACTTAATGTATTGTTTTTTAATATATAATCAACCAGTTGTTTGATATTTCTCCATTGCTGTTCGCAATGCTTCATGAGATTGTAGTTCTTTCCCTCACTAAAGTTCACAGTCTTATATCTTTGTATTTTTGTCAGATTTTCAAATAATTCAAATCAAAGTGTGTAATGTTGTGATATTCCTCGTAGCTGGTTGGTTTGGTTCATGGCTTGAAACGCTTAAATAGGGCTGTGCGATATAGCTAAAAAAATTAGCACGATATAATTTTTCATTTCGTTTGTATTGATAATTGACTTTTTTTATAACCTTTTTTTTAAAAGACAAGTAGAAAAGTTTGAATTTAATCCACTGTTTAAAAAAAAAAAATCCACATTAAGTCAAACAACGTTGGTGCCTCAGTGACTTCGTTTAGAGAAGCTGTCAATCACAGCTGTCAATCATGACCAGGGTTTCCGTTGTCCGGTAATTACCGGACATTGGCCGGGAAAAAAATGAAATGTCCGACAAAAATAAATCTCTCCGGTCAAATTGTCCGATTAAAATTGCGTAATAATCCCGCCCCCCTAGCACAATATGAATTTGAGAATAAGCCTAAAATTTATAAAGCAAAAATACACCGACCTTTGGCTATGTTATAAAGGAACAGGCTCTACTGTTTGAAAGTTATTAAACAACATCGCATGCTGCATTTCAAATAAAGCGCACGCCTAGAACTAGGGCTGGGCGATAAAACGATAACGATAATTATCGCGATATAATTTTTCTCGATAAAACGATATCAACAGTTCGATAAATGTTCGCTAATGTTTATGCGCCAAAAGCGGAACGAAACTCATTTGAACCGCGCGCGCCTCACGGACCGTTTATCCGCTCGGCTCAAAGTTCAAACGGCAGCAGCGCGAGCTCATTAGAGCAGCGTTTACTCTGATCGTCTCGCTCACGAGATCCAGTGAGAAGCGCTTGAATTCAGCGAAGAACACAAACGCCTCAGTGATTTAAACCAGTTTAAAGGCAGATGAAACAGCGCTGACGAACAGGAGAAACACTGTGATACAGTCAGAATATGAATTGATACTGAATCCATTTACTATGGATTTACTGTAAAGGTAATATTACTAATACTAGTAATATTAACTGCACCATGAAATGTGGGATATACTGAATTGTATTATATTATTAATGTAGACAATGTTTTAAATGACTAATGGAATATAATTGGGCCAGTGACAAATAAGGTTTTCAACTGATAAAAAATTCAAATAGGTTAAAACTGCACATCAAAGTAGTTATTATCTTTATGGGGATGTTTTTTACTTATTATTAAAATCTCCATTTTAAACAATGTATTTTAAGCGGTTTAACTGAGAAATATGTGACGACACCAGTCAAAATGTCATACGGGATAACGTTAATGCATTTTCTAAATATTATGATATTAAAACTTTTCAAATAAAAAATACCTAATGAATATGTAAAGTGATGCAGTAAACAATATTTAAAGCTCAGAAAAAAAATCTGCACAACTATTTTTTTCTCATTATATTGTGATTTCTTTAAACGTGACCCTACTTGTTCAAGTTCTTTACACACATTTTAACACTGCAATGTGATTTAAAATGCAAAATGTCTGAAAAAGTTTTGTAGGACTTGATATCATGTTATTATTGTTTCCTCAACTCCATTAAGTGAAATTATGCATTTCAATGGGAAAAAACAGCGTTATCCCGCCTGACTTAAATTGTTACCCGGTATGACACCATATGAGTTAACACATGAATTGTAATTTTTACAACACTTACACATAATAATGTTCATAAATAATTAATGTTATGCAATGTTTTTCCAAGGAAATTAATTAGGCTCCACTTTAAAGAAATAGAGATGTGGTTTTCAGTGTGTAAACTGTTACACACAAACTCAGTGTGGTTTCTTCCCAGATTGGGCAAGTAAATACATTTAAACCATTTTTTTTTCATGTTTATGAATATCAAAGCAGCACAACTTTTCAACATTAGGTTTAATTTATTACTGAAAAGTACCTTGAACCATTTTACTGATCATAGTCACACTACATCAATATTCATAAATAATGTAAAGGGTTAAAGTAGGCGACCTTCACTGATTTCACTGAACAAATTTACAAAAGCATCTAATTGAACAATATATTTATAAAGAAAAATCGTATTAATGGGTTGAACACTGAATCACTAAATTTCATTAAAAGAACGCTAAATGTTATTTTAGACAATGTCTATAGTAAATGTAATGTAACTGTAATTGAATATTCTTATGAATTTTATAATTTGCTAATATTCAACTAAACAATGTTAATGATATGTTAATATCACAATTTGGATGGAAATTATGCAAATTAAAGCTGAAAACTGTATAAGAATATATTGTCAAAGACGTCATCCAAGATAACGGATGACATTATGGGCTAACAACTGTTATCCTATATGACAAAATTGTTATCCGGTATGACAAAACTCAGATTAAATCTTAATCAGGCACTGTTTTTGGCTACCTATAGAAATCTGCAACCTTTACCTTCAACTTCCAAATATGTAAATTCATCCTAAATAAACATATTGACATAAAATCCACATTATATATGTTATTTTAGCGTTATCCCATATGACACAGGATTTTACTACATAGTGTGCTTGTGAGGAAAAAGGGTAAGTTAAACACATTTTATGAAAGACATAAAAGACTTTCACCATTGTTTGGGGGTCCTTTAGGGTCTTCCTGATTGTGTAACATGCTGTCTCACATCGTGTCAAAATAAAATTTACAATAAAATTGCTCCAATTTGCTTGTTATCCCGTATGACATTGCCTGACAGCCAGTTTTGGGACAGAATGCTCCAAAGCATAACAATCAACTAGATGTCATATTCTTTGTAATATTTTAATATATTGTTGTCAAGACTCATACAATAATGCCTGTGGCAGAGATGTTAGGGTTTATTCGATTTTTTACTGTTTGTTTGGCTTTTTTGTATGTCACTCTAAGGTCCGGACAGTTATCCGGTATGACATTATGAGACTATAATGTCTAATAATTCTTACACTTTGTAATACCCTCACTATATGTTCATATCATTTGATAAACAGAGATTAATAGATTCAATAAATGTGCTTTTTATTAAACATTTTCTTATTTTGACTTCATAAAGCAGTTTGGACATCAAAATTGCACGTCACGTCATTGGGCCAATTACAGTGTTTAAAAATGTATTTAGGCTTCCGTTTTTTACAAATACCATAGAAACCATGCATACAGTTACATTTTGCCATGATAGTGAGGTGCTAACTTATAGGTTATGCCTGGCTTTATCTGTGGTTATCATGATCTAAATGCATGATACTGGATAACCAATGGTTAATTTGAATAAAACTCAGAATATTACATTTTACCAAATAAAAATGTGGTAGTTACATTTTTTTTTAACAGATGTTACTGTTTTTGTTAAATGAACATAAATTTACCGTAGTAGTATTAGCTTGAGTTTATATTAGGATGCAGATTTACTGTCTACTCACTGTCAAATATGTGTTTCGATACAAAATATGTAATATTAATATTGCAGCCTGCACTGCAAACTGTGCTGAAGATATGTGCCATCAATGTCAGGCAACACAAACCTGTTTCAAGACTTAACAATATCCCCCATTAGCACATGCAGAAACTAAGAAATATATTTTTCTATTCAGATATTTATTTTGTTAAGGAAAAATGACAAATGATGTTTTACCTCAGATTTGTGAAATGTTTACCTGTTTGCAAGTGTTTGTCATGATATGTTCTGACAATAAAGAGTAGTTTAAAACCACAATTAACGCTCTCTACAACTTTCACTTAGGGGTAAAAATCTGCCTTTAAACTTGAAAGAAATAAAGATTTGACATTTATCGTGATAATTATCGATATCGACTGATATAAAAAAAAATATCGTGATAATATCGCTGTAATATAGACCTAAACAACGAACGATTGAGTGAGACGTTTCAGATCTTATTTATTAATCCAGGCAAATTTGTTGATGAAACATTGATTAAAATTAAGATACAATTTATACAAAACGAAATTTTCAAGCAAAAATAATATTCGAAGTTCGCTGGGTTGATTATTATTCGAAAATCGCACCCCTCCACCACATGCACGCACACATGCATTAGACTACACCAGAGCATGTGAGCAAAGCGGAGCGGTGTGACGCTTATTATAAGTTAAAAAACTTAAATATACGTTTCATATTTATAAATAATATAATGTTATTATTTTTTTATTTCATCTATGTTGATTATATGAAAAGGGAACCACATGAGATGAGTAAGATAGGATCATAAGATGACCAATATATTGGAAAACATTTGGAATGGGTCAGACATGATTTTGACCACTTATTTAGTTTTGTTTTGTAGAAAGCCTTTCTTTAAAGTTTTATTTCGTCTTGTATAAATTGTATCTTCATTTTAATCAATGTTTCATCAACAAATTTGCCTGGATTAATAAATAAGCAGCAAATATAGTGGACAATATGAAGTGTGCATTTCTCTCTCTATGCGCGTTCACTACTCCGAAGATGGCGAGTCTGCATCGTCAACTTTATCAATTTATCAACAATTCAAATGTTTCATGCATAATCATTACTTTCGCCGGTTCTTTGTGGCAAGCTTTATTTCAGGTGTTGCATGATATCTCTGCGCCCAATAGCAGTGCTTCGCCTGTGTAGAGTCTCCGCAACGGCGATAGATTGAAACGCGCGTCCGAGTGAAGATTGCGCAATTCGCGCAGCGCGTCGTCCATGCAACTGATAGCAGCGGACACGAGCGCCAGGCTTGATTTCAAAAACAACTGATTTTAGCGCTAGACCTCTTATTTAATAGCGAACTAAATGAATGATCTGCTAGTTAACTGGAGATGTTTTATTTATTTGTATTAGGTAGGCTACATCCGTGCCTCAATGTTTCAAAAAGTGAATGTGTGTGAAGTGAAACCATAGTAAAAAAACAATTGGTGTTGATTGACGCCAATCGGACGTTCATGTTTTTTTCCGTCTATTTGAAAGTTAGGCTAATAATAACATGTTGCATTCTATACGGCCTGATTATGTCATTTTTTAAGTTACATAGCCTGCCTCCAGTTTTCCTCAACTTGACTAATTAAGAGGCGATATTTGACCGGCATATCATCAAAATGTCCGTTAAACGAAACCTCTGCCGGTCACTTTGACCGGCACCATTTTTTTCTAGCGGAAACTCTGATCATGACGTCATATTCCCGTTTTTATAGCATCGCATTACGAACTAAAATCAAAATTATTAAAAAAAACGAACACTTAAACTTAAATAAGTTTATGAGCTATACTGGGACCAGCCACCGGGGGGGCGATCGAGACTCTGGGTTTATGAGCTATACTGGGACCAGCCACCGGGGGGCGATCGAGACTCTGGGTTTATGAGCTATACTGGGACCAGCCACCGGGGGGGCGATCGAGACTCTGGGTTTATGAGCTATACTGGGACCAGCCACCGGGGGGCGATCGAGACTCTGGGTTTATGAGCTATACTGGGACCAGCCACCGGGGGGCGATCGAGACTCTGGGTTTATGATCTATACTGGGACCAGCCACCGGGGGGCGATCGAGACTCTGGGTTTATGAGCTATACTGGGACCAGCCACCGGGGGGCGATCGAGACTCTGGATTTATGAGCTATACTGGGACCAGCCACCGGGGGGCAATCGAGACTCTGGGTTTATGAGCTATACTGGGACCAGCCACCAGGAGGCGATCGAGACTCTGGGTTTTATGACCTATACTGGGACCAGCCACCGGGAGGCGATCGAGACTCTGGGTTTATGAGCTATACTGGGACCAGCCACCGGGGGGCGATCGAGACTCTGGGTTTATGACCTACACTGGGACCAGCCACCGGGAGGCGATCGAGACTCTGGGTTTATGAGCTATACTGGGACCAGCCACCGGGGGGCGATCGAGACTCTGGATTTATGAGCTATACTGGGACCAGCCACCGGGGGGCAATCGAGACTCTGGGTTTATGAGCTATACTGGGACCAGCCACCGGGAGGCGATCGTTTATGACCTATACTGGGACCAGCCACCGGGGGGCGATCGAGACTCTGGGTTTATGAGCTATACTGGGACCAGCCACCGGGGGGCGATCGATACTCTGGATTCATGAGCTATACTGGGACCAGCCACCGGGGGGCAATCGAGACTCTGGGTTTATGACCTATACTGGGACCAGCCACCGGGGGGCGATCGAGACTCTGGGTTTATGAGCTATACTGGGACCAGCCACCGGGGGGCGATCGAGACTCTGGGTTTATGAGCTATACTGGGACCAGCCACCGGGAGGGGATCGTTTATGACCTATACTGGGACCAGCCACCGGGGGGCGATCGAGACTCTGGGTTTATGAGCTATACTGGGACCAGCCACCGGGGGGCGATCGAGACTCTGGGTTTATGAGCTATACTGGGACCAGCCACCGGGGGGCGATCGAGACTCTGGGTTTATGAGCTATACTGGGACCAGCCACCGGGAGGGGATCGTTTATGACCTATACTGGGACCAGCCACCGGGGGGCGATCGAGACTCTGGGTTTATGAGCTATACTGGGACCAGCCACCGGGAGGCGATCGAGACTCTGGGTTTATGAGCTATACTGGGACCAGCCACCGGGGGGCGATCGAGACTCTGGATTTATGAGCTATACTGGGACCAGCCACCGGGGGGCAATCGAGACTCTGGGTTTATGAGCTATACTGGGACCAGCCACCGGGAGGCGATCGAGACTCTGGGTTTATGAGCTATACTGGGACCAGCCACCGGGGGGCGATCGAGACTCTGGGTTTATGATCTATACTGGGACCAGCCACCGGGGGGCGATCGAGACTCTGGGTTTATGAGCTATACTGGGACCAGCCACCGGGGGGCGATCGAGACTCTGGATTTATGAGCTATACTGGGACCAGCCACCGGGGGGCAATCGAGACTCTGGGTTTATGAGCTATACTGGGACCAGCCACCAGGAGGCGATCGAGACTCTGGGTTTTATGACCTATACTGGGACCAGCCACCGGGAGGCGATCGAGACTCTGGGTTTATGAGCTATACTGGGACCAGCCACCGGGGGGCGATCGAGACTCTGGGTTTATGACCTACACTGGGACCAGCCACCGGGAGGCGATCGAGACTCTGGGTTTATGAGCTATACTGGGACCAGCCACCGGGGGGCGATCGAGACTCTGGATTTATGAGCTATACTGGGACCAGCCACCGGGGGGCAATCGAGACTCTGGGTTTATGAGCTATACTGGGACCAGCCACCGGGAGGCGATCGTTTATGACCTATACTGGGACCAGCCACCGGGGGGCGATCGAGACTCTGGGTTTATGAGCTATACTGGGACCAGCCACCGGGGGGCGATCGATACTCTGGATTCATGAGCTATACTGGGACCAGCCACCGGGGGGCAATCGAGACTCTGGGTTTATGACCTATACTGGGACCAGCCACCGGGGGGCGATCGAGACTCTGGGTTTATGAGCTATACTGGGACCAGCCACCGGGGGGCGATCGAGACTCTGGGTTTATGAGCTATACTGGGACCAGCCACCGGGAGGGGATCGTTTATGACCTATACTGGGACCAGCCACCGGGGGGCGATCGAGACTCTGGGTTTATGAGCTATACTGGGACCAGCCACCGGGGGGCGATCGAGACTCTGGGTTTATGAGCTATACTGGGACCAGCCACCGGGGGGCGATCGAGACTCTGGGTTTATGAGCTATACTGGGACCAGCCACCGGGAGGGGATCGTTTATGACCTATACTGGGACCAGCCACCGGGGGGCGATCGAGACTCTGGGTTTATGAGCTATACTGGGACCAGCCACCGGGAGGCGATCGAGACTCTGGGTTTATGAGCTATACTGGGACCAGCCACCGGGGGGCGATCGAGACTCTGGATTTATGAGCTATACTGGGACCAGCCACCGGGGGGCAATCGAGACTCTGGGTTTATGAGCTATACTGGGACCAGCCACCGGGGGGGCGATCAAGACGCTGGGTTTATGAGCTATACTGGGACCAGCCACCGGGGGGCGATCGAGACTCTGGGTTTATGAGCTATACTGGGACCAGCCACCGGGAGGGGATCGTTTATGACCTATACTGGGACCAGCCACCGGGGGGCGATCGAGACTCTGGGTTTATGAGCTATACTGGGACCAGCCACCGGGGGGCGATCGAGACTCTGGGTTTATGAGCTATACTGGGACCAGCCACCGGGGGGCGATCGAGGCGCTTTGGCTTCACTTTTCAGCACTTCTGCGGCGCGCTTGGTTTTTTGACGCGATATGTGATCTAAGATCTACCGGTGATGCACGCGCATTTCAATGAAAATATCGAGCGCTATATTGAACTTTTTTACCGACAATGGTATACCGTCGATAAATACCGATACTGTTTTATCGCCCAGCCCTACGCTTTAACCAAGATTTTTTTTTTTTAATCCCCAATGAATGTAAAAAAACCCACTGGGACGGGCACTAATGCACTCAAGTATAAAGTATACTCATATAATCAAAGTATAAATAACACTAAAATAATGTGTTAAATAGAAGAATAACTTTAATGTAAACCTTGAAATCTGACTACTTTCACAATTCGATCAAGTCATGCATATGATTTGTAATTTATTTCAGACGACGGGGAATCCAGTTTGGCTGGAGTTGCAGTGTGTCTAAAATAGAAAGTCCATCATCTGAAGGTGCTTGCTTGCTTAGACGGCTTTATTGATATCCTGGGAGTCTCGGATTTCATTATGCGGATTCTGTTCTTTGTCTTGCAGGAAAAGTCAGCAACATGAGAAGAAAGCAGCTTGTTATATATATATAACGGATCTGAGTTTCCTGACATTGGTCAGCTGACTATGGCTTTCTCTGACAGGACTCGCATGCTTCTCATTGTTATGGTAATGTTATAGACGCTAAATGCCGTTTTGCATGCAAATAAATTGATCGGATTGTAGAGTTCAGAGTGTGAATGACACTTTTACTATCTGCAGTTGTATTGACAAAAATCTGTACATGTAAACATTTTGTGCTGCTGTAATTCATATTTTGCGGTATCATAACTACAAAATAGCAGGATCCTTTAATACACATGTAAGATTTATCTGAATATTTTTTTTAAACTGACTGACAATTTATAATGCTAGTAGTTCAACAGACAAGATAAATATCATTTATTATATGCCAAATGGCTAGAAGCACTTTCAGTTCAAAACTTTTAACCAGTTTTTTCTATCACACACACACACACACACCATATGCCGTTTATGAATGCTGTAATAATTGTATATGAAATTAGAGTGAATTACATAAAGCTTTCTCAATGAGCTTAGAAACAGTGGGCTTTATATGAAATAATGCACTACATATGAGAAACTGTAATGAAATATAACTCATTACAAGCAAAATTTTCACACACAAAAAAAAAAAAGAAAAAGAAAAAAGTCCTTTCCACAGAATAGTGTTTGAAGGAAAGTTTCGGGATCATGACGCCACAAGACCTGCTTGGCGTCTGTAATATTCAGAGAAGTAAATCCCCTGCATGACTAAATAAGAGTAATATGTATTTCAGTTGTGGTTATGTTTGCACAACTCATGACTTAAAGGATTAGTTCACTTTAAAAAAAAACTTTTGCTGATAATTTACTCACCCCCATGTCATCCAAGATGTCCATGTCTTTAATTTCTTTTCAAGACTCGAAAAAAGATTCGTTCATTTTGATGAACGAGTCAATGACTCGAAAAAAGATTTGTTCATTTTGATGAAGGAGTTCGAACAGGAGAGTTCGCAAGGCGAGCATTTGTGCCTATAAAACTTTAACTTTTTTATTTATTTTTGAAATGACCGATCGTTTCGCTGATAAGACCCTTATTCATCGTCTGGTGTCGTTTAAAGCCCTTTGAAGCTGCACTGAAACGGTCATTTAGACCTTGAACCGTTTGGCTACCATTGAAGTCCATTATATGGAGAAAAATCCTGGAATGTTTTCATCAAAAACATTAATTTCTTTTCGACTGAAGAAAGAAAGACATGGACATCTTGGATGACATGGGGGTGAGTAAATTATCAGCAAAAGTTTTTTAAAAAGTGAACTACTCCTTTAATGGTTTAGTACATGCAATGCGTTTCCATGTGTGAAATGATGTTGATTTTGATGTCTTCGGTGTGACCTTTGTTACGTTCCCATGCTGCTTTATGCTGACTGTTAATTGTGAATTAATCCTTGAGATTTAGCGTTCACTTTCTCTGCTGTCTCTTTAGATGAGTGGGGAAAATAACGGTAATGATCTATAAATTGACAGAGCTGATGGAAGAACGGATCTGTACGTACATTAACAGAAGCAGAGGCCCGGTTCATCCAGCTTGATTTAAAGGGATAGTTCACCTAAAAATTTGACTCGCCCTCAAGCCATCCTAGGTGTATATGACTTTCAGCCAATCACAATCTGATTCTAACATTTATTAAAAAATATCCTGGCTCTTCCCAGCTTTATAATGGGAGTGAGATTCCTGAGATTTTGAAGCCCAAAAAAGTGCATCCATCCATCATAAAAGTAATCCATACGGCTTAATAAACTGATAAGAATGTAAATGTGTACCTTGAAATGCAATGTAAGTCGCTTTGGATAAAAAAGCATCTGTCAAAGGCTTATCAAAAATATCAATTCACCCAAATATGAAAATTCTGTCATCATTTACTCATCGTTCCAAACCGGTATGCTATTTTTATGCTTTTAATATGTTTTATACATATTTTAAGTGTTTGTATTGTTCATAATTCATAGTGGTCAAATACTACTGTCTAAATAAATACACTGGGGGAAAACAACAACTTTACAATAATTCTCTTTGAATGTTGAATGTAAGGAATTAGAATTAAAACACATTTTCATATTTAAATTCAATAAAAAAAAAGGTTTCAGAAAAGCAAAGTTTGATGATTGTTGCATGGATGGATAAATAAAAAGAATGGTGATATAATGATCACTAATGAATATAATAATAATAATAATTATTATTGTTTTAATTATTTATCATTTATTTGATTTTTAATTATAATTATGAGTATTAGCTCCAATATATTTTTTTTATTTATTATTAAATTCCTATGGTTGCTATGAACTGAGTTTTTTTTTAACGACTTCTTTAACAATTAATCTGGAAAATGTTTTCTTAATTAAAAGTTTCTTCCTAACTTTTTCGCCAGAAATTCAGATAGTACTGTCTGACCAAAAAGTTTATCATAAAATATGCAGAAAGAGCTTCAGATTTGTTGCATGCATCATCATAAATAACCTGATGATGACTCTTCACAAACCCTGTCCTCTGTAGATCATCCTCATTTATTGTTTATTCTAACCCTCGGAAGTCAGTTTCAGTTATCACTGCGATATCTGCGGGTCAGATGCTTCTCTTTATTAGTGAAATGATAACGCAACAGAAACGAGTGCCGTAGACCACCTGTGAACAGCAGTAGAGATTACACAACATAAGATTTATTGAGCTATAGAAATAAAGCTCACGTCAGTCGAGGCCCATCAGTGTTATTCCCCGTCACTGTCCGATAAGCATCATCTGCTAAGGGTATTTACATTTTTGACACTAGAAATGCCTTGCCTGGTGGTATAAATGTGTGTGTGTGTGTGTGTGTGATCATGCATATGGACGCCTGTACGTGGAGCTGAACGTCTCGTTGCTGCTCGTCTTGCTGAGTTGTCTGCCCCTGCTCCCAGCACAATGAAATTACATGTTTGTGATCTTCATCTCACAGACGTATTCAAGGCCCATTTATTTGGAATTGCTTTTAGTGTAATCCAATAAAGACATTTTTTCATTTATTTCCATGGTGAAATTTCTGCTGAGGCGATGTGGGCCAGCATTTCCTTCATTAGCAGTAATAATAACAGTAATAGCAATAACCACATTAAAGGCAATTATTACACTGATCCTCATCATCATCAACATCAATAATGTCAAAGTGTACAGCACACTGGGCATTAGTCATTTATGGAGAGGATTAAATCAGTGGAATATTATGGAAGGGGGTTAATCGACAAAACACAAGATATTAGAGGCCTTCGTTCTGTGGTTCACTTGTGCTTTCATGTATGAATACAGTAGAGCGGGATGACAAATCATATAACATGATATGAAGAATTTTATACCATGGTAACGATATGCATCACATTATTGTTGCTGGAAATTGGACTCAATGTTCCTCAAAACGAAATAATTAATGCCTATTTTGGGTTATCCACTGAATTATTATTATTATTATGTTTTTTTTTTAAGGTGCAACTTGATGGTGAAATTATTCATAAGATTGACATCGGTGCAAAAACAGCCTCTCATAACTTTTTAGAATTTCTAGAATGTTACAAAGAATTTCAAAAAATGTTTTCAACATTGATAATAATCACAAATGTTTCTTGCTCATCAAATCATCATATTAGAGTGATTTCTGAAGGATCATGTGACACTGAAGACTGGAGTAATGATGCTGAATATTCAGCACTGAAATAAAATATATTTCAATATATATTCAACTAATTATTTTAAATTGTAATATTTCTAGGGCTGTCAAATCGATTAATCACATCTAACATAAGTGTATTTTTAGTTGAAGTTTTTTTGTGTAATTTTATATGTGTGTGTGTACTGCGTAATTATTTTGTATAAATAGACATATGCATATACATTTAAAATTTTTTGTTAGTTTATATTATATATATAAATATTTTATATATAAATATGTACTGTATTGTATATACAATATATACACGCATTATATAAACAAACTTTTATGTGAGATGTGAATCGCAAATAATCGATTTGACAGCACTAAATATTTCACACTATTACTGTTTTTACTATATTATTAATCAAATAAATGCCTTATGAACTTATTCATAAGATTGACATCGGTGCATAACTGTTTAAAATGTTACAAATACATTACATGTTACAAAAATGTATATTTCAACAGCACAACTGTTTTCAACATTGATAATAATCATAAATGTTTCTCGAGCATTAAATCATCATATTAGAGTGATTTCTGAAGGATCATGTGACACTGAAGACTGGAGTAATGATGCTGAAAATTCAGCACTGAAAAAAAATGTATTTTAAAATATATTTGAATAATCACAAAAAATACAAACTTATAAACAAACTTTTGTGTTAGATTTTATTAATCGATTTGACAGCCCTATAAATATTGCAATTTGAAATTGTAATATTTATAGGGCTGTCAAATCGATTAATCGCATCTAACACAAAAGTTTGTTTATATTTTTTGTTTTTAAGTTTGTATTTTTTGTTTATTTATATATATATACATATATACACTCACCTAAAGGATTATTAGGAACACCTGTTCAATTTCTCATTAATGCAATTATCTAATCAACTAATCATATGGCAGTTGCTTCAATGCATTTAGGGGTGTGGTCCTGGCCAAGACAATCTCCTGAACTCCAAACTGAATGTCAGAATGGGAAAGAAAGGTGGTTTAAGCAATTTTGACCGTGCCATGGTTGTTGGTGCCAGACGGGCCGGTCTGAGTATTTCACAATCTGCTCAGTTACTGGGATTTTCACGCACAACCATTTCTAGGGTTTACAAAGAATGGTGTGAAAAGGGAAAAACATCCAGTATGCGGCAGTCCTGTGGGCGAAAATGCCTTGTTGATGCTAGAGGTCAGAGGAGAATGGGCCGACTGATTCAAGCTGATAGAAGAGCAACTTTGACTGAAATAACCACTCGTTACAACCGAGGTGTGCAGCAAAGCATTTGTGAAGCCACAACACGCACAACCTTGAGGCGGATGGGCTACAACAGCAGAAGACCCCACCGGGTACCACTCATCTCCACTACAAATAGGAAAAAGAGGCTACAATTTGCAAGAGCTCACCAAAATTGGACAGTTGAAGACTGGAAAAATGTTGCCTGGTCTGATGAGTCTCGATTTCTGTTGAGACATTCAGATGGTAGAGTCAGAATTTGGCGTAAACAGAATGAGAACATGGATCCATCATGCCTTGTTACCACTGTGCAGGCTGGTGGTGGTGGTGTAATGGTGTGAGGGATGTTTTCTTGGCACACTTTAGGCACCTTAGTGCCAATTGGGCATCGTTTAATGCCACGGCCTACCTGAGCATTGTTTCTGACCATGTCCATCCCTTTATGGCCACCATGTACCCATCCTCTGATGGCTACTTCCAGCAGGATAATGCACCATGTCACAAAGCTCAAATCATTTCAAATTGGTTTCTTGAACATGACAATGAGTTCACTGTATTAAAATGGCCCCCACAGTCACCAGATCTCAACCCAATAGAGCATCTTTGGGATGTGGTGGAACGGGAGCTTCGTGCCCTGGATGTGCATCCCACAAATCTCCATCAACTGCAAGATGCTATCCTATCAATATGGGCCAACATTTCTAAAGAATGCTTTCAGCACCTTGTTGAATCAATGCCACATAGAATTAAGGCAGTTCTGAAGGCGAAAGGGGGTCCAACACAGTATTAGTATGGTGTTCCTAATAATCCTTTAGGTGAGTGTATATATATATATATACACACAAACCTTTGTGTTAGATGTGAATAATCACATTTAATCGACTTGACAGCACAAAATATTTCACAGTTGCTGTTTTCACTGTATTGTTGATCAAATAAATGGCGTTGTGAGCATAAGAGACTTGTTTCACTGATCCCAAACTTTCAGAAGTGAGCCATTTCTGAAATCATTGTAAAACCGCTTGGACCAACACTGCACCTGTCTATTTATGTGCTCGTAAAGTGGATAACACAGGCCATTTCTTCTTCTGTTCTCCCAGCCCAGGCGTTGTGTCGAATATCAGGAGTGAGATAACAACAACAGCGAAGATAACTGGGTCAGAGAAGTCCAACGGAGAGGCCGAAACAAGACCAAAGGGACGGAACAACACACACACACACACACACACACACACACACACACACACACACACAGAGTCTCCGAGGCTTGCAGGAACGATCGTCAGAGCAGAAAACTCTGGGAAAAAAATAAATATTTGAATATTCTCAGGCGCTTCTAAACCAGCTTAAATTGGATCATTTTATTGTGCCGCTCCACCCTGCCAAAATGCCAAGAGAGTGTGGGTCTTGGCGAAGGCCGGCACTCGTGAATCTTCCCCGCGGCCTGCGCCCCCCCACCCCTCACACTATCTGCTGACACAGAGTCTTGCCCCGGGACACCCGCTCTCCGCGTGGCCAGCCCTCCTGCTGGGAGGAGATGCTGGGAGAGCTGGAGGCGTCCCAGTGCACAACTGGCCAGCAGGACACTCTGTGTGTGACGTCTCGCATATGTGTGCCGCTCTTTTAAACCGTATGCGTGATGCATCGAGCGCTCATTCAAGTTCATAAATGAAGTTTTATTTGCTCGAGATATTTTTCCAAATGCATTTCGTCAGATTGGGAGTAAAACTGGTAACGCTTTAGATTACAGCCCGGAAAGTACTGCGTAATTAAAGCAATTTTACAGCGTAACCTTCGGTAGTACTTACAATATAAGTATAAGGGAACAATATTTTAAGTTTGGGGAATAAAGGGGTAACATATAAAAATATTTATACTGTAAGTATTATAGAACTAAGGGGTACTTATTCTACTTTTATGATATAACAGTCTTACATTTGGGAGCAATTTAGCAAGAACATACCTTTTTGAAATAATGGTGAACCAGTACATACTGTATAGGCTTTTTGCAGGGTACATATCTATGCATTTATAAAGTAATCTTTTTTTAACAAAAGTGCACTGAAAACGATTGCAACTTTTGCTATATTGGGGAAAGATACT
Organism: Rhinichthys osculus; assembly: GCA_029959095.1. Taxonomy (NCBI): domain Eukaryota; kingdom Metazoa; phylum Chordata; class Actinopteri; order Cypriniformes; family Leuciscidae; genus Rhinichthys; species Rhinichthys osculus. The sequence continues at coordinate 2,059,969 of JARWKJ010000016.1, read as the reverse complement.
CTTGTTTCATGTAGTGGTGCTTGTTACCCTCTTGTTCCATATAGTTACAGGGTAAGTACAATAAAAATGCATACACACAATCTTATATCACTGACTCGGGAACCTTTATTTATTATACAAGCACCACTTACCCTGTAACCACATGAAACCAGATATATTTCCCAGTATATTAAAAAAATGGCAATAGTCTTAGCTTTTCTTGCATTGAAACATGTTAGCCCAAACATCTGCCCTTTTGCTATCAAAAAAAAAAAAAAAAATATTTTTTTATAAATGCATAGATATGTACCCTATCATTTTTAAAAAGCCTATAGTGTATGTATTGCCTTGGAACACAATTATTACAAAAAGGTATGTTCTCGCTAAATTGCTCCCAAATGTAAGATTGTTGTATCATAATAGTAAATTAAGTACCCCTTAGTTCTATAATACTTACAGTATAAATATTTGTTTTTATTTCTCCTGGTTGCACCCCTTTATTCCCCAAACTTTACATATTGTTCCCTTATACCTACATGTAAGTACTTTATAGGTACACTATAATTACCGAAAGTTACTCTGTAAATTCCTCTTAATTACACAGTACTTTCCGGGCTGTAATCTAAAGCGCTACCGTAAAACTTGCATGCAATAAACGCTCCAATAAATCAATGAACACATCATACAAGTATAATTGTTTGAATTCCATTCAATTGAATTAATGGGATCGTTCACCCAAAAATGATATAATTTACTCAAACCTGTATACATTTCTTTCTTTTGCTAAACACAAAGGAAGATTTTTATTTATTTTTAAATAAATTAAGTTTGATTTGCTCAATATTTTTCTAAATGCATTTCATCAGATAGATATCACTCTTTGTTGGGAGTAAAACTTGTATGATGTGTGTTCATTATTAACCTTTATTTAACCCGACACTGAAGAACCAGTTCTTGTGTTCAACCACAGCCTGGCAGAAGAGTTCAAATCTCCTGAAAGACATACAAACATACATTACTATACACTCATTCATTTAAAACATTTACAAGCTGTGATAAAAACGCTCCCTAGTAGTTTTTTAAATGCAGAGATTTAAATAAATTACTCTTAATTTCAATCATTTGGAGCAGCAAAACCAAAAGCTGAGCGACTTTGAGGATTGATTCATTGGGGCGTTTATTGCATGCAAGTATTGTTTGAATTCAATTGAATTAAAGGGATCGTTCACCCAAAACTTCTATAATTTACTCACCCTCAAGTTGTTCCAAACCTGTTTACATTTTTTCTTCTGCTGAACACAAAGGAAGATATGTTGAAGAATATTTTGAACCAGACAGTTTCTGGGCCCGATTGACTTCCATAGTATATATACTGTATATATTTTCCTATATGGAAGTCAATGGGGTCCAGAAACTGTTTGGTTACAAACATTCAGTCACACGTTAGTTTAGGCTCCAGTACTCTCTAGTTCACCTCTATCGCAAGTTTAGCTATGGATGTAGAATATGGTCATGCAGAATAAGGCATAATATGTGCTTTATAAGTATAATAAACAGCCAATATCCTAGTAATATGCATGCTAATGAATAACTAGCCTAGTCAAGTCAAGTCACATTTATTTATATAGCGCTTTTCACAATACAGATTGCATCAAAGCAGCTTCACAGTGATAACATGAAAGTAGTACAACACAGTTCAATAATATTGTTGAATATTAAATATCCCCAACTAAGCAAGCCAAAAGCAAGGCGACAGTGGCAAGGAACCAAAACTCCATCAGATTGGATGGAGAAAAAAACCTTGGGAGAACCCAGGCTAGTCAGGGGCCAGTTCTCCTCTGGCTAACAATCATAGGGTTTCAAAGAAGCTTTACAGTAAGTGCATATCAGAAGTACCTGGAAAAAATACATTTAGTTAATCATGTAATATTAAGGGGATAACATATCGCCGGCGTTGAGTCGTCTCTTCGCAGGCGTTGGTCTTCTCATCACAGGCGTTGGGGCATCCGAAATCCCCGTGAGAGGCAGGATACAAAACTGGAGCCTACGAACGCCATTTTTCTCGGGACAAGCGTCCCGAGATAACAGCAGAAAGGCAGATGGGAAATAATTAGCATAGCTGATGTTCATAATGATTTCCATTACACGGGAGTAGGTGTTAGAAAACCATAATCTCACAACTCTCCGCAACCCAAACTCTCCGCAACCCAACCGCAACCATACGGACCGACCCGTTTGTCTATAAGGCTGTCGAGCCCCACTGGTGCGTTAAGCAGTTTCAGTGGCAAACGGTTCCGTATGGCATAGCAGGACTAAAAGGTAAGCATTATGTGAATGCTTGACTAAAGAGACACGTCTTTAGTCTAGTTTTAAACTGTGTCAGCGAGTCAGAGCATCGGACCGTATCGGGAAGGCTATTCCAGAGTTTTGGAGCTAAATGCGAGAATGCCCTCCCTCCTTTCGTGGACTTCGATATCCTAGGAATGACCAGAAGCCTTGAATTTAGTGATCTTAGAGAACGCGGTGGATTGTAGGGCGAAAGAAGGTCCGTTAAGTACATAGGAGCTAAACCATTAAGGGCTTTATAGGTCAGTAGTAGTACTTTGTAATTGATACGGAACTTAATAGGTAACCAGTGCAGAGATGATAAAATCGGTGTTATATGATCATATTTTCTTGATCTAGTAAGAACTCTAGCGGCTGCATTTTGCACTAACTGTAGCTTGTTTATTGAGGATGCAGGACAACCAGCTAATAAAGCATTACAGTAATCTAGTCTCGAGGTCATGAATGCATGAACTAACTTTTCTGCATCAGAAACAGATAGCATGTTACGTAATTTAGCAATGTTTCTAAGGTGGAAAAAGGCTGTTCTTGTAACAGATGAAATATGATTTTCGAAAGACAAGTTGCGGTCTAGTATAACACCCAGGTCTTTTACTGTAGTGGAAAAAGTAACAGGACATCCTTCTATATTAAAGTCGTATTGTAAGAGGTTTTGTGTGTAGTTTTTTGGACCAATAAGTAATACCTCCGTTTTATCTGAGTTTAATAGCAGGAAATTACGCGTCATCCAGCATTTTATATCTTTGAGACATTCTGTCAATTTAGATGAGGTAATGTTTTCATCTGGTCGTGATGAAATATATAATTGAGTGTCGTCAGCATAACAGTGGAAATTAATTCCATGTTTTCTTATAATATTACCAAGTGGCAGCATATATATTGAGAATAGCAGAGGGCCTAGCACCGATCCTTGCGGTACTCCGTAGTCTACTGACGTTAACTTTGATTTTCCCCCGTGTAAAGAGACAAAATGATAACGGTCAGATAAGTACGATCTAAACCAGCTTAATGCCTGTCCCTGAACACCAGTGTAGTTTTGTAGTCGATCCAAGAGTATTTTATGATCTATAGTGTCGAACGCGGCGCTAAGATCAAGTAGGACAAGTATTGAGATACAGCCTTGATCCGAAGCTAAGAGTAGATCATTTGTAATTTTAACTAGCGCAGTTTCTGTACTATGATGCGGTCTGAATCCTGACTGGAATTTTTCATAGATATCATTTTCTTGCAAAAAAGAGCACAGTTGAGCGGATACAACTTTTTCTAGTATTTTGGACATAAATGGAAGATTTGAAATGGGTCTGTAATTAGCTAGGTTATTTGGATCTAGTTGCGGTTTCTTAATGAGAGGTTTTATTACTGCCAACTTGAATATATAGCCTAGTTGATAGTGAGAATTGGACCCTAAACTAAAGTGTTACCAAACATTCTTCAAAATATATATGTGTATGTATAACCCTTATCAAGTAAAGATTATGGCAAAGACTAACATGCATTTGGTCAGAATGTCTATAAATGCTATGCGGAAAAACTGTGGGAATATAGTTTCAGGTTGTATGTTTTAAAAAGAGAAATAGAATTATAGTTGCAAAAGTTTTTTTTTTTTTTTTTTTCAGGCTGATTTATTTTTAAAACACATTTATGTTCTTATTTAACCTGAATGAACCTGATCCTCAAGTTTTTAAGTATGTAATTGACTGAAAGACTAATTAGCACGTTATATTGTTTTGTTTGCTAAATATACCAAAAAGTATATTTATACCTTAGCACTTAAATAGTTTGACAACCCTCGGTGTTAATCAGAATAATTACTCCTTTTAAAAAGGTTAAAAAAAGTTTTCTTTTTCTTTTTTATTGTAAGGCTTTTTTTTCTTCTTTTTTTTTTGAATGCATGACTCGTTTCAAAACTAGCCTGGAATTTTAAGACTCTTTGTTTTAAAGGTGATTTGCATGTATTGATCATCACGGTCACAAATCAGTCATAATCACTGGTGTCCAACAAACCGTAAAACTCCTGAAATTCACATTACGTCATTAAGACATCCGATTACTGGAGAATAACAATTAGTATATAATGACACATTGCTACTTTTTTGTTTTGATAATTTGAAATCAGATCATTACAAAAATTGTCACTTCATATTATTAAAACAGACTAGATTATATCCAGTTATTGTCATTTCATTTTACCTTTGCTTTTAATCGCCCGTTAATCTGAAACACTCATTTATCTTTCATCATGTATCCTGAAGTATTTCTCTATTTTTCTCAGCTCTTCTCTCATCAGTTCACCATAATTGGCTCATTACATTTCTGTTAATTAGCCAATAAAACCTAATGTTTTTAAAGCACCTTGTTTCTTTTCATAGCCTTTTGTAGAACTTCTTTTTATCTTTTTACTCCCAATTAGATCATTCTTGAATGTGAGTTTTGTAGCACAAGCACTTTCCATAATACAGCATTGAACAACAGTGACCTTTTCTACGTTTCATGCTTTCTTGCCTACGAACTGGGGGAATATTGCATTTAAGCGTTTCTTTCTTTTCGGCTTTGTTGTATGAAACGCATCACATTCCACTGCCTCCCAATTTCGAGTCTCTTTGTACGTGTCATCCGCGGCGTTCTTCCCTCATGTTTAACTGTGAGAAAGTTCTGAGAGTCAGTTTGTTTGTAAAACAAGGCAATTTAAACGAGCAGCTGGCACCAGAGATCAGCGTCTAACAACACTTTTTCTGCTTCCTCCCTGATGCGGTGCAGATCGATGTCTAGACATACATCTGTTGGTGTGCCCCGCTACTCTTCATGGAACGGTGCATTGAGAGGCATGCATTGAGAATGTGTGCGTCTGCTCTGTTTGCACAGAATTATTTAAAAAGAGTCAGATCCTTCAGAGGGCCGATGAATGACAAATCAACAATCTGTGTTTGTAGACACTCCAGTCAGTTCAGCGTTCCCTCGTATTGGTCGACCTTCTAGAAGAGTTAACTCACCTATCTGTCATTTCCTGCTATCGTCATGATCTTTTGAAAAATATTTATGACTTTTGTCATTGGCTAATGTTGGATAGTAGTTGATATAAGTACAGCTGATTTACTCACCGCCAGTGGGTGAACAAAAAAAACGAGATACTCAATGATAGAGCCACGGGTCTATGCATTTCCGAGGAATCAACCTATACATTTCTTACTTGTAAGATGTGGATGCATAAAGTATTTTACATTATGCACATTCTACTGAAAAAAACCCCAAACAAAACGGATGCATTAAAGTGTCTGGTTTTCAGATGATGCACTGCTTAAAATGCATAGGCGTGCATCATTTCTTTTAGCTTCCCTGGCACTCCATCTGCAATTCTTAAAGTGTTTAAATTTGACATACCCAAATCATTTTGTTGAAAATAATGCACAACACTCTGTGCCGAGTGGCCAATTTGCAAAGCCGCTAACTTTCCTCTGACTTTGTGCTTCTGTACGTGCAACAGAAGCCGCTTGATGTGAATGTGAACACCCCGCCTGAATCCCATCACTGTGTGAGTGCAGGAACGCAGCTATTGTTTGAGATTGATCAGTCCTTGGCCCAGTTCTGGAGGCTTTGTAGGGGCCTTTCGCAATTCAGCATCCTTCGACGGAACTATGTGTGACGTAGTCGTAGATTTCCCCCCTCCCCAATTCAACTTGTGACCACATTTCCTTACTTTAGATTGACCCCGCTGATCCTCCTTTGTGCTGGAGTGAAGATTAGGGAGCGAGCACGTCGGGCTGAGGGCCTGCCAGAGGCTCGGCAAGCCTTATTCCTGCCTGAAACCTCCCTTCTGCAACATTCCCAGTTCCGGCCCATGCCAGTCTATATGACTTATGGAGTTTGGGCCTTATACTGCCAATCCCACTTAGAGTGCATTTTTCTGATAAACAAAAGCACATTCAAGCTTTAGCTTCTCATTTCACACTGTGTGCTTTGGCTCGGGGCAATGCTTTCCTGGAGCCCTTGGCCTACAGTCCAAAGAATGGCTCCAGTTGGCTTTCCTTAAAAAAAAGGAAAAGAAAAAAAGAAAAAGCAGCCACATGTGGAGGATTAGACTCCATCTTTCATCCTCCACGCTCTCTACTCGCCCTCTTCTACCCAAGCCCACCGGCTCCCCCTCAGCGCCTAAACTCACGGACACACACACACACACACCCACACGTGTATCCGCACCTCCAGCTCCTGATCAAACTTACCTCAGCAGCTTCGGTCCAGCTCATCTGCGAAGCCGTGCCGCGGTAAGAACTTCTTTGGCAGTGGCAGAGGCAGAAGTGAGTCTATTTAGGGCACTTGCGAAACAGAATTTGCATTATCGTTAGCGCGTGTCCTGGTCTGCACCGGCCAAATTCACAGCTTGTAAGTTTCTAAGAAAGTTTCTCCTTTGTTTCCGCTCACCGCCCACTGGCCTTTGTGGATGCAGCCGTTTGCAATCGGTTGTTGTGTGTAAATAGTTTTGGAAACATGTTAAGCACACTATATTACGCATATGGTGCTTCTTCAAACCTGATGATCGTTGCACTTAACATATTCCATATTTTAAATGCGTGTTACTTGAGAAACATGCACCAGATGGAATGATATAGCAGTGCATGACAAACATGACTCTTAATACACCCACTATTAAAAATGCTGTGCCTCTGATCAGACAATAGGCAACCCTATGCGAACCCTTTGTCTTCAACTCGACAGGAATATCAGAGCGGTTATTAGAGGAGGATGTGAAATGATAGCTGTGTTGCAGGTTGACCCCCGAGGGCATGGGCTGTCTCTGGGAACAGATGTGCCACCCACTCGCAACAGTTGTACTCTTCCCACAATGCCCTGGTGGGAGTAGCTTGGGCTAGAAGAGGACAAGATAATGCTGTGCGTGTGTAAACTGCTTCGCCGTTTGCGTTTGTGACTGGGGCGCATCTTGGGAAAGGTGTCGGAGACTTTTCAAGCAGGTCAAAACTTCAAGGTAATCGCAGGCCGATTGGGAACATAAATTGTGTATAAGTTATAGTGCTTTTCTTTTTTATAGGGGTGGGAATCTTTTGGGTCACGATTCGATTTAAAATCAATTCTCGATTTGAATCAAATTTCAGTTTGATATATGCATAGATTTAAAAAATCTATGATCAAATCTACATTGCTTCGCCGTTTGTGATTGGGACTGGGGCGCATCTTGGGAAAGGTGTCGAAGTTCGGAGACTTCCCAGCAAGTCAAAACTTCAAGGTAATTGCAGGGAACCTAAATGGTGTCCCTTTGTGGAAGTAATAGTGCGTTTTTGATTTTTATAGGGGTGGGAATCTTTTGGGTCACGATTCCATTTAAAATCAATTCTTGATTTGAATCAAATTTCAATTCGATATGCATAGATTTGAAATCTATGATCAAATCTACATTGCTTCGCCGTTTGTGATTGGGACTGTGGAGCATCTTGGGAAAGGTGTCGGAGACTTCCCAGCAGGTCAAAACTTCAAGGTAATCGCAGGGAACCTAAATGGTGTCCCTTTGTGGAAGTAAAAGTGCGTTTTTTTGATGTAGTCAGCTTCTGAAAGCATACAGAAATGACCATTTGTAGCGTTAATAAGGCGACTTACCAAAGGCCAATCTCGAGACTAAGACGAAATTATATCCGTTTCATTCCCGCATCATTAAATTGGATGCACTGGGTGACAGCTTGACTCTTGGGGAACACGGCCAGACTGATGAAATGAGATCATAAGCGAGATAAGCGTTGTGAGTGCAGGGACTAAGTGGAATGAACGCTGTTGACACATGAACTGAGCAGTTGCACACGACTTTGTGCGGAAATTCGTGTGTCAATACAGTCGCTCATTTTCTCTGATCCCTTCCCACAGTCCCACACCCCACCGGCTTCCCTCTGTACGCCAGCGAATGAGAGTGGATTATTGGAGTCTTTGGGTTCGCAATCACCTATTTTGCTGAACTTCCTCGTGCCTTTTATTTCCAGGTATATTGTTTTTGATCCGAGGTGCTTATTTACTGTACTGTGGTAGCGAGCAGTTAATTGTGTTTTATTGTCCGGGAGTGTTTTGCCAAAACCCAGCAGGCTGTCTGTAGATAATCACAAACTTCATGTCACGACTGCTGAACGATATTAAAAAATTACTTAATACGAGTCGCCCCCGCATTTTTTCCATAAACTTTGTGTGGGGTTTTGCCACTTAGCAGAATGCTAAGCAATCTCAGCGATGAACTGAATAAAAAGCTTGAATTTTTCCAGCTTATTTTTCAGTGTTTAAGGTGGATGCGTCACTTCATGTCCTCTGTGACCATTTCCAAGGAAGGCGAACAGAAGGGACCGCCGCTGCCGAATGCACATTGATCAGCTTCGCCTTCCTCCCCCTGCTTATTTATTTAATCTTTTCAGAGCTAGATTTGTAGATTCATTCAAACTCTTGAGATCCCGTGTGTGTTATTCCCAGAGGGCAGAAATTAATTCCTCCTCCTTGTCGTCGTCCTCCTCCTCCTCTCTTTCAGCACTAAGGTGCAGTGGGCTCTCTTTCTCTCCCCTCCGAGAGAATGCCGAAGAGGAGGAACCAGTCCTGAGGGAATCTTGTCTATATAGTATTTCATCCACACTTTAATCCGCTGCTATGTTGAATGGTTCATAGGGAATAAAAGACAAAGCTTTTGTTTATGATTCTAATATTAGCCTCTTGGCATTTCTTACATAAATGAGAGCCTGCCCTACGGCAGCACTATTGATTTCCCACATCCACAAAAGTCAGCCTCCGTCCTTACAAAATAAGGCTCAAGAGATTAAAGCGAGCTGAATTTCTGTTATTTTTGTCAGATTGACCGCTAATATGAATAATTCAGGCTGCATCACTGCTTTGTGGACTTTGATTTGCTAAGAAATTCTTCCCAGATTCGTTAATAATGAGATCGTAGACACTAGAAAGAAAAGTTAGTTATTAGTTGAATGTCCTTTAGACAACAACACCAAAGCCTCGTGGGTTTCGTCATCTATTTTGAAATGCACATTTGCTTTATTAACGCTTCTGTCGGGTATACGTTTTTTGTCTTTCTTAACAATTAACAAAATTTATTTAAATCCTCGTCGTGCAGACGCATCAGCGCGTAATCCTGGTCATGTGGGGTTCGTTTCCCATTTCAAGGCTTGCAAATGACAAGCTAATAAACAGCAGAACTTGGTCTATATTAGAATCATTAAAAAATATATTAATCGTAGATTACACCTCTTAATGCAAAAGGCGTTTGCATTTTAGAAAACGAAGGACAAAAGCTCCCCGGTTCTTTTATTTTGAGGAAGCGCTTGGCAACCCTGAAATCAGCGACAGGTCTTAGAATGAAAGAACGACAGGAAAAGATAGAACTGTAATCCCAATCAATGCACTTCATAAAGCACCTTCTTCCTAAAATGTGTGACTAATGTGCACAAATCTCTGGGTTTAAAAGCTGTCAGTGGAGATGGCTAGAGTTGTTGCTTTGCCATTCATCTCCCCAACGTAATAAACCGACTCGTTTGTTTGTTCTGTTTGCTTTCTTCCTTTCGTTTTGTCTTTCGTCTGAGCAAATGTACCTTGAGGTCTTGTGTAGGGTTTCCCTTTTCAAGCTGAGCTTCGACAAGCCTGCGTGCTTCGTGCTTCCGTAATGACATTAAACAGGAACATTTAAAGGGCTTTCGGCGAGAGCCGCATTGTCTGCTCTGAAGGCTTCCAGAAAGGGCTTTTATTATGTTGTGGATTTAATGCCAGTGTGTGTTACCTGATAACATTAAAGCAGAGAAGAACGAAGCAGGAATATTCCCACGCTGGCAGAGCTTCAAGAATATTGACCACCAACAGGATTTCAGCTGATGCTGGGCATGTGTATTCGTGGGCGCAGAAGCGCCTGATTACCGCCAATACAGAAGTATATCTGGGGAGGTTTAATTCATTAGCTCTCATTTCTTTTTATCTAGCTTTTGAGTTGCGAGGTTAGTGTGCCGGTGCCGAGCCGGATAAATGTTGTTTGTTGCCGTCTTCCAGATGGATGAATGCGGCAGACGCTCCTGCCCTCCTCATTTTGCTGAGCTCTCCCGGCGATCTTCGAGTTCTGTTAAAAGGAGCGAAACAATGACACATTAGTGAAGTATTGTGTTCCCCGGGGCGCATTAAATGTGTCTTGCTTTGTTTTAAAACTCATTTGAGCACCTCAATCAGGGAACGGCGAATGTGGACTTGTTCAGGTGTGCTTTTGCTTCTGCTTTTTTTTTCCCTCTCTATCGAAAATGAAGTAAATTAAACCGATAAAATGAAGTTTACTTCCAGTTGAATTGATAATTCCAGCAAACCTAGGAAAGCTAGTCATTTTCACCGGCGTGTTGGAGGTAGAAATAATGACAGTGTTTCAGACTTGTTTGATCATCCCTAGCAAATCTGAATGGTAAATTTATTCCGCAGGTGTTGCACATGGAATAATGTTTTAGCATAATGAGGATAAGATGTTGATGGGGGTACAGTACTCGGATGCTCAGTATTTTAGACACAAAAAGCCCCCCGTCATTGATCCATGCTGAATGCCAACGATATATTCCCTGCAAGGTTGTTGTTAACCATCAAAAGTTGCGTCTGTGTTCTTTTGCAGGAGTGAAGATTCATTTGCAGGTTGTATAAATGCAGGCGCTTCTCATTATGGCTAAGGCCTGAAACGCAGGTACGCTGGTCAGACACAGGTACGTGTTGCATTCTCCGGTTTTCACTTTCAGGTCAAACACTACTCTTGCCCTGCATCCCAATGTCCATACTATCCATCCTAAATAGTAAGTGAGATTAAAATAAGTGTGTCCCAAAGCATAGTACGTTAAAAAGAGTATGTTAAAAGTCCCTGGATGGTCTATACTATTTCCGGTGGATTTTCGAAGTGTGGATGCATGCTCACAATAACAGCTAATATTACCCACAATCCACTGCGCTTTGGAGGAGGAACTACAAACACGAGTAAAAAGTGTTAAAAAACTACAAAACATGGCGGATATGCGCGACCGACGGTGAGAGGTTTAGATAAAGGGTTTGAGTGACTAATCATAGAAAAATATTTATTTAATGTTATCCGTGTTATATTTCATCTGCAATAACAATGGACTTTTATAAAGATCCATTTTGCCTTTTGAACTTTTAAATACATCATTATGCATTAATACGAGGAGAGTCTCCGCATGAAAGCCTCGCGACTCCAGATCAATTCTGCATTTCTCTCTGATTCGGTTGGAAATTAATTGTGGAGGATTTTATCTTTGACAAGATGATTGACAGGTCAGTTTACTATGACAGGGTGCGACAGAGAGCAACCGTTAAAGGGGTCATATAATGGTACATACACTTTTACAAGTTGATTGTACTGAAATGTGTGTTGGCAGTGCCTGTACACAACCATCATATAATGATAAAAATCCATCCAGTGTTTTTGTTTTAATCTCCTTATATGTTTTCCCCTGCCTCAAATTGAGCCGTTCGAGCCTGTGACGTCACAAGCTCGCACGCCCCTCCCACGATTTGATTGACAGGATCGTTTCAACACAGACCCGCCCTCGCTCGTGAGAGCTGTCAATCATAGTCTGCGCGGACCGGCGCGGTCATTGTTGATATGCTGGAGCACTGTCTATGAGCAGAATGGCTCTAAGCGATTGTGGTGTTCTGTTCTTGGGTGTAATAACGAACACAGTCATTTTAATGTTCCTAAATCCGAACTGCTGAAGACGCAGTGGCTGAGTTTGTTTTCAAAGGTAATATTCCACACGAGCAACGTCAATGCTCTCATGTTTGCGCGAATCATTTCACACACCAGACTGCTTTATAAACGAGGGTCAGTATAAAGCTGGTTTTGCTAAGAAGCTGCTCATGAAAAAAGGATCGGTACCAGATATTCGTGTTCCTGCTGAACCTCCAGAAGAACGGAAGTGAGTGTAACGTTTTATTAAACTTTATATTAATCTTTGCAAATCGCTAGCTGCACGCTTCACAATGAATGCGTCTAAGGTTTACACTTAGTGTACATTACGGCATGTTTTCTATGCATGACGTTCTCAATATAATTCATAATCCCACGTTTATACTGAACAACGCGTTATGGTTATTGTGTTATTGTGTTACAAACGGTGTACGCACAGAACAGAGAGGCGGGGTGAGCAAAGCTCATGATCATTTAAAGTCATATGCACTGAAACGGCGTGCTGAAAACAGAGCTGTTTTTGACCAGGTAAAATAAGTGTTTTCTTACAATACTAATGAGAATTTTTAATTAAAGTATATTACAAACTTTTAATTTAGACCCTAAAGAATCATATTAACTTGTATAAAAATGGCATTATATGACCCCTTTAAAGACTTGTATGACGTGATAGTTTGTCCCAAAGCTTGTATACTCTTCTGCTACACACTCAAAAGTATGTACGTACTTTTAGGGCGTAGTATAAGTAAGCGAATTGAGACGCAGCATCGCTGAGCATGTCTGCTTGTTTAACCAGCAGGTGAAGATTTGATTGGTGGTTTAAATGAGCATTTGTCCCTGCTGGTAATTGTCATTACTACACCATTATGTGGGTAAGTTTCTGCCTTTGATGCTCGTTCATAAGTAGCTGTGTGTGGACTACGATATTTAGCATACGTGCATACAGTAAAATTTCATTTTATTATAGTGTACTGTATGTTTTACCAGTGACCTTTTTTCCCTCCTAATACAGGTTGACCGCATGGCATTTATTGCTCAGGTGATTATCTTGAAAAAATATTTCCAGAACCGAGCACCCATGAAGCGAAGATGGCAGCATAATGGCTGGGGAACTCTATCGCCCCCTTGAGTCCTGAGGTGAATTACCGGCACAGCGTACAGCACATACACATTAAACATGTTGGCGAAGTCTTCACATTTGCATGTATTTAAAAAAAAAAAAAAAGGCCAATTCCTGGGCAACAACGTCACTAATTTGAAGACAAATAACAGGACAATGCAAGATTTTATTATGTTATATATACATACACATACAGTCCTCACTGGGCTGCTAGTCCAATCAGGGACTCTCAATTGCTATTATAGTCTAAACGCATTGCTCAACCAGATGGGGTGCTGAACTCATGCTTGATCCCACGTGCGTTTATCTCGCCCATATTACTCTATTATCCTGGTAATATGAAGCAGAGCTAGTAAAGACTCAGCAGCGTCTAGGAATCTCTTCACTCGGGTGTAAATTACCGAGGCGCCTGGGGTGTTCTCTACCCTCTCTCGCTGGCACCTTGCCCCGTCTCATCCTCGCACACATGTACAAGACAATGACTATTACCCGACACACCTGGGTTCTGGGCCTCACAATCTTCTTAATATCTTTTAAATCTTCACATAAGGTATGCCTTCCATAGGGCTTACAATACCATTTGCTCTAATAAACTCTTTTGGCAGAGGTGCATGCAAGCTGCTTTCGGCGGCCCCCGGAGAGAAGAACGTAACGCGGAGGGCGAGGCATCCCAAAATATGAGGATAAATCGCAGGTAATCCTGCAGGACCGGAGCACTAGTAATCAACACTCTTCCAACTGGAAACATTTTACAATTCTTCATCTTAATTTAACTCTTTATCTTTACCTGGTAATTCTTAGCAGCAGGTGCACTGGTGTTTTGAAAGGAAAGGCTGTCGAATGCGAAACGGAGAGCTTTTAAAAGGGGGGGACAGGGGGCGATGAGCAAATCAAATTAATGACAATGAGTGTTTGTGGAGAGAAGGCAGGCAGAGAGCTTGTTTGAGCCCATCGTGCGTGCCATGTTAAACACTTCACTCGCCGTGGAGGGGCTAATCCAGTCTCCGACAGCTAGCTGATTATACGAATAAACTACACACGCTCGCGTCGAGAGAAAGGAGCATCCCTCGTTAACGTTCAAGCTCACTCCAACAAGGAAGTAATTAAGACGCCACCCCTTCCCCCCGCAAACCAAAAAAAAAAAAGATTTTAAGTGTTGTCTAATAGACCGGCTTGAAGGTGTTTATTTTATATTGTCTCAGTGCAGAAGTCATTATGCGGTTGAAGGGGGCTTACGGGGAGCTAAACGCAGCGAGGCGAGTTTGAGGAAAGTCTGATGCTCCGGGCTTCTCTGCGACGCGCTCCACAGTTGCAGAAGCATATGAACTGTCGCTTGTTGTTTTAAATAATAGATTGCCTTCCCTAAATTCCTGCCTGATATTTTTGGCAGAGTCGAGAGTCTTTTGGATGGGCGGCATCTGTCAGACCTCGACGCAGGCCAAGAAAACATTCCCCACCCGAGCCGTAAGAGGAAAAGGCACATGTAAAGCTGGAGTATTGCGACAGTCGGCAGGTGATGCTTCAACTTTTAATAGATTAAGAAGTTTCCAATTCTTTGTGAGCACTTTTGTCATTGGTCTTAGTTTTGCGTGAGTGTGCGTTGCAATCGAGGGTTAAGTAGTTTAACAGTGATTACAGTGAAGTGATATTTGATTATTATCTCCTGAAATGGCAACTCCTCCAGCTTTCTGTTCTCTTAACAATAGTTTAATTGTTAGTTTGGACACCCACTCAATAGACAGGCGAAATGAAGAGCAGTAATGGAAAAGAATTATGGGGGGGAAATGGCATGAAATGAATACATTTTCAAAAGCACCTGCATCTCTATTTTTTTAATGAAATATATTTTGATTAGTCATGAGAGCATCTTTACCGTGATTCGTTCAATCAATAACACGTTTGATTTTTAAAAGCACCTTCACTGAGCTCTATTTTGAACGAGTTTTATCATTTTTTTGACGATCACTTTGTGCTTCTGCTGCAGTGTGAAATGAAGCCCCGACGGATACGGTGTCTCCATGTGTACCAGTGTTTCCTTATATTATTATATTATATTATATTACAGTATAATAATATATATATATATATATATATATGTATATGTATATATATATATATATATATATATATATATATTATTATATGTATTCTTCCTGTACCTCAAAAAGCAGAGCATTGTGCTTGATTGGGTTTGATTCCCAGAGAATGCATGAATTTAAAAAATGTATAGCTTGAACGTTGCTTTGGATAAAGTATCTGCCAAAGGCATAATATAATATATATTTTTTTATATATATATAGAAAAATATTTATTTACTGTTTTAAAAGTTTGAGTATTGTTCAGCAAGGATGCATTAAATGAATCAAAAGTGACAGTAAAGACATTTATAATGTTTTATTTAAAGCAAATGCTGTTCTTTTTAACTTTCTATTCATCAAATAATCCTGAAAAAACAATGTATCACGGGTTTCCACAAAAATATGAAGCAGCACAATAATCATAAATGCTTTTTTAGCATCAAAACATCATATTAGAGTGATTTCTGAAGGATCATGTGACACTGAAGACTGGAGTAATGATGCTGAAAATTCAGCTTTGATCACAGGAATAAATTACACTTTACTATATATTCACATAGAAAACGTCTATTTTAAATTGTAATAATGTTTCACTATTTTTACTGTACTTCTGATATAATTAAATGCAGAGTTAGTGACTCTTTCAAAAACATTTAAAAATGTTGCCGACCCCAAACTTTTGAATGGTAGCGTATGCGAGTGATTCATTCAGCCCGATTCAGAGTCATCTGATCGATTCAATCCTGTGTCATCAAATCAGCACTTAAGTGACTGTACACGCAATATAAAATTGTGTTGGATATTTATTGTCAGTGTAACGGCGCTCCTGGTGCGGGAAACACTGATGCGCGTGATTATGCTTCAGTAAAGGCAGGCACCCTCTCTCTCTCTCTGGCCAGGGGCGAATGTCCCTCCCCCCTGGCCCCGCTAGGGCCAGAATTCCTCCACGCGTGTGTGTGTGTGTGTGTGTGTGTGTGTGTGTTACGCTGGGATTGCTTCAGACAAAGGTGTCTCACTTGCCAGCCGCATCCCTACACCACCTAAAGCGCCACATTTGTTCCCCTTCCTCTCGTCCACCAGGGCGGCGCTGAAGTGGCCCTCGGGACACTGGAGAGTGAATAAACATTTTTCATGCTTTTTTTGTGTCTTTTCCAAAAAAAATGCGGGCTTCACTCACACACACAAGGTGCGGTTTGTGAAATTCTGAAGGCTTGTTTTGGAGAGGCTTGTTGTTAGTACCTGATTCTTCTCTCTCTCTCTTTCTCTCTCTTTCCCCCCCCCCCCCCCTCATCTCCCTTTAAAAATCAGCAAATCCATTCGCTAAACATCTGCACCTCTGTACTGAACAGATAACAACCTGGGCCAGCCCAGCTCTGCAGCGAGTCAAGGCTGATAGGCCCAAATCTCTGGCCTTTTTTTTTGTTTGTTTTTTTAAATGCTAATGACGGAGAAACACGTCCCAAGCCAAAAGCGCTCTTGTAGATCTGTCAATTGCTATTTTGACAGATATTTGCTTGTAAGTACACACAACACTTGTTCCCCGTGTCTTATCTGCGGCGCAGCAGAACACTGACCTACATTACATCAAGCACAATATGATGCACAAACCCGCGCTGCTCAATACCATTTTTCATTTTCACCTTAAAAAGAGGATGGAGCTCAATGAAATGGCTGAAAATCCAATAAACAGAAGGTTTTCTCTCCCGAATAAGTAGTGTCAGTTTTTTTAAAAGAAGAAATCGGTCTCATCTGAAAGCATTTCAATGTCTTATTCAAGGGTTTTTGCATTAGCACTTGCTGGTGACGAGTAAATATTGAACATAAAGCTGCTCGATTTCTCTCTCGCTTGCACTCATGTACGGCAGTGAAAGGGAGGAACTAACGGACTTGGACTTATTTGTCACTTTGCCCATTTGAACTTTTGCCATCAGATTCCCCTTTTTTAATTGTTTTATCTGTAAATTAACACTCAACGAGGAATAATGTAGAAGCATTCAGTAAATTCCATTGAACATTTACTGAAATAGATCTCGATAAATATACAGCTTTTTTTTCTTTTCTTTTTTTTTTACCAGTTATGATCGAACTTCACTATGGAACTTTTTTATCTGGCAATTCTGACTTTTTTTCCCTCACAATTGCACATTTACATCTCACAATTCTTTTTTTCTCACAATTATGTGATATAAAGTCAGTCTATTTTTCATCAGAATTGGATTTTTTAACACGCAATTATGACTTCATATCATCCAATTCTGAAAAAAAGTCACAATTAACTTTTTTTTATTCCATGGCGGAAACAAGCTTCCATACTTTACAAATTCCTACACTTAGAGGATTTATTAAATACATATTATATCCATACTAATAAAGTTAAAAGTTAAGTTTTTAACTTTGTTTAAAAAAAAAAAGCCATGCATTTAGTAAAGTTTTATTTATTTTCTGTCTTATTTTGCCAGTATATTATAATATTTAATTATTTAATATTATGCTCTTTTTTGAAAGGCCATGCAATAGTTATTTTTCTGTCTTGTTTTGTCAAGATTACCATGTTAAAATCATGAGAACAAAAGTATTGATCTCAAGAAATGCAGAAAAATAGCACTTGGCCTTGTTGGGCTTCCATATGTTTAGAAGACGCCATTATTTGTTTTCAATTGCATTTTGTGTCGCTGTGAATTGTGGATGTGGTTATTCTCACAATCTAACCATCTTTGTGTGTTTCTCGCAGCTTTGGTTCCATATTTAAAGTCAAACACTGACTGGTTTTATGCTGAAACACTACAGATCTCGCTCTCTCTGTTTCATTGAAACATGGGAATCTTTAATAGTTTCCCCCCGTCTTTAACAGTAAAAAACATAGGGGGAAAATATCCAGCCTTTGAATAATGTGCAAGGTAAAGAAAAACATGAAACTAGCCCTTGAGAAAGAGGTTTGAGGATAAACATTTTGTTCCCGCAAACGGCTCGATGCCAATCAGCGATTAATGAGGTGTAGTTGAAAAGCAGCGGCTGAGGGAAGTTAAACTGAGCTGAATTAAGGAGTAATATCATCCTTCACGCAGGTGCTCGCCGAACGAATAACCGCTTTAATTACTGTTATTCAATCACTGCCTTTTTTCCCGTCCTCCACCCCCCTTTCTCTCTCCCTCCATCTCTGCTATGGCATTATCGGGTTTTCTTGTCAATGCGCAACCGTGTGCCTGTCCATATGTGACCTAAAAACAGTTCCTCAGCGAGCGCATTGTTCAGAGCTGTGAGGAAACGCTCCTACAGTCAGTCTTCAAACTCAGTAAACTGTTATCTAGGTTTCACGAGCTGCCCTTTGATGGCGCATCTGCACGTGGTGTGTGTGTGTGTGTGTGTGTGTGGAGGTGGGCGGGAGGAACCAACACCTGCTACTGTATTCAGCTCCACAATGGGGATCATTTAGTTTTTCAACACGTTTGTTTAGCAGGGGACCAGAGGAGAGAGAGTGTGTGTGTGTGTGTGTGTGTGTGTGTGTGTGTGTGTGTGTGTGTGTGTGTGTGTGTGTGTGTGTGTGTGTGTGTGTGTGTGTGTGTGTGTGTGTGTGTGTGTGTGTGTGTGTGTGTGTGTGTGTGTCCAACAGGTCGGGTGACCCTGGACGCTAGTGGGGCGTGAAGATGATGCTAGTCAAATGAGGAAACTGTGAAAGAACAGTGTGACTGTCTATCCGTCTATTTACTGTGTACATCCCACTGTCTATCTTACTGTCCGTGTGTCTTTTGTTTTATCTGTCAGTCTGTCTTCTTGTTTATCATTATATATATCTGTCTGTCTCTCTATCATATCTATCTGTCTATCATTATATCTATCTGTCTGTCTCTCTATCATATCTATCTGTCTGTCTATCATTATATCTGTCTGTCTGTCTCTATCATATCTATCTGTCTGTCTCTCTATCATATCTGTCTGTCTGTCTCTATCATATCTATCTGTCTGTCTATCATTATATCTGTCTGTCTGTCTCTCTATCATATCTATCTGTCTGTCTATCATTATATCTGTCTGTCTGTCTCTCTATCATATCTATCTGTCTGTCTATCATTATATCTGTCGGTCTGTCTCTCTATCATATCTATCTGTCTGTCTCTCTAACATATCTATCTGATTGTCTCTCTATCATATCTATCTGTCTGTCTATCATTATATCTGTCTGTCTGTCTCTCTATAATATCTATCTGTCTGTCTATCATTATATCTGTCTGTCTGTCTCTCTATCATATCTATCTGTCTGTCTATCATTATATCTGGCTGTCTGTCTCTCTATCATATCTATCTGTCTGTCTCTCTATCATATCTATCTGTCTATCTCTCTATCATATCTATCTGTCTGTCTATCATTATATCTGTCTGTCTGTCTCTCTATCATATCTATCTGTCTGTCTATCATTATATCTATCTGTCTGTCTCTATCATATCTATCTGTCTATCATTATATTTGTCTGTCTCTCTATCATATCTATCTGTCTGTCTGTCTCTCTATCATATCTATCTGTCTGTCTATCATTATATCTGTCTGTCTGTCTCTCTATCATATCTATCTGTCTATCATTATATCTGTCTGTCTGTCTCTCTATCATATCTATCTGTCTGTCTCTCTATCATATCTGTCTGTCTCTATCAAATCTATCTGTCTGTCTATCATTATATCTGTCTGTCTGTCTCTCTATCATATCTATCTGTCTGTCTATCATTATATCTGTCTGTCTGTCTCTCTATCATATCTATCTGTCTGTCTCTCTATCATATCTATCTGTGTGTCTCTCTATCATATCTATCTGTCTGTCTATCATTATATCTGTCTGTCTGTCTCTCTATCATATCTATCTGTCTGTCTCTCTATCATATCTATCTGTCTGTCTCTCTATCATATCTATCTGTCTGTCTATCATTATGTCTGTCTGTCTGTCTATCATTATATCTGTCTGTCTGTCTGTCTCTCTATCATATCTATCTGTCTGTCTATCATGTCTGTCTGTCTGTCTCTCTATCATATCTATCTGTCTGTCTATCATTATATCTGTCTGTCTGTCTCTATCATATCTATCTGTCTATCATTATATCTGTCTGTCTGTCTCTCTATCATATCTATCTGTCTGTCTATGATTATATCTGTCTGTCTGTCTCTCTATCATATCTATCTGTCTATCATTATATCTGTCTGTCTGTCTCTCTATCATATCTATATGTCTGTCTCTCTATCATATCTGTCTGTCTCTATCAAATCTATCTGTCTGTCTATCATTATATCTGTCTGTCTGTCTCTCTATCATATCTATCTGTCTGTCTATCATTATATCTGTCTGTCTGTCTCTCTATCATATCTATCTGTCTATCATTATATCTGTCTGTCTGTCTCTCTGTCATATCTATCTGTCTGTCTCTCTATCATATCTGTCTGTCTCTATCAAATCTATCTGTCTGTCTATCATTATATCTGTCTGTCTGTCTCTCTATCATATCTATCTGTCTGTCTCTCTATCATATCTATCTGTCTGTCTCTCTATCATATCTATCTGTCTGTCTATCATTATGTCTGTCTGTCTGTCTATCATTATATCTGTCTGTCTGTCTGTCTCTCTATCATATCTATCTGTCTGTCTATCATGTCTGTCTGTCTGTCTCTCTATCATATCTGTCTGTCTCTATCTTATCTATCTGTCTGTCTCTATCATTATGTCTGTCTGTCTGTCTCTCTATCATATCTATCTGTCTGTCTATCATTATCTGTCTGTCTGTCTGTCTATCATTATATCTGTCTGTCCTGTCTCTCTATCATATCTGTCTGTCTCTATCTTATCTATCTGTCTGTCTCTCTATCATATCTATCTGTCTGTCTCTCTATCATATCTATCTGTCTGTCTCTCTATCATGTCTATCTGTCTGTCTATCATTATGTCTGTCTGTCTGTCTCTATGTCTGTCTGTCTGTCTCTATCATTATATCTGTCTGTCTGTCTTTTTTATCTATCTGTATGTTTATCTGTCTGTCTCTCTATTATATCTATCTGTCTGTCTATCATTATATCTGTCTGTCCTGTCTCTCTATCATATCTGTCTGTCTGTCTGTCTCTCTATCTTATCTATCTGTCTGTCTCTCTATCATATCTATCTGTCTGTCTCTCTATCATATCTATCTGTCTGTCTCTCTATTATATCTATCTGTCTGTCTATCATTATATCTGTCTGTCCTGTCTCTCTATCATATCTGTCTGTCTGTCTGTCTCTCTATCTTATCTATCTGTCTGTCTCTCTATCATATCTATCTGTCTGTCTCTCTATCATATCTATCTGTCTGTCTCTCTATCATATCTATCTGTCTGTCTCTATCACATCTATATGTCTGTCTCTCTATCATGTCTATCTGTCTGTCTATCATTATGTCTGTCTGTCTGTCTGTATTTATCTATTTGCCTCTATCATTATATCTGTCTATTATATCTTTCTGTCTATCATTATATCTTTCTATTATATTCGTGTCTATCTATCATTATATCTGTCTGTCTATCTATCATTATATGTCTGTCTATCTATCATTATATCTGTCTGTCTATCTATCATTATATCTGCCTGTCTATCTATCATTATACCTGTCTGTCATTATATCTGTAGTTCTCTTCACTAAAGTACTACAGGCGATCAGAGTTGATAAAGCGCTGTGTAAAATGTGCTGATTGTTGTGTGAGGTCATGTGACTGAGAGATGTTTGAGGAGTGAGGTCATGGTGTTTAGCAGCATGTGACTCGAGTCGATTAACATTAAACAAACGAGGTGTGTGTGTGTAAGGATGAGTCTCTGTGGATCGAGCGCTGACAGGCCGTGTTCCCGCGGGACAGCTGATAGAGATGTTATTACATGGCAGAGGAGCTTCCCTGACGCTCTCAGCTCCTGTTATATAATATCTGAGCACGCTTATTATGTACATGTGGAGTATATGCCGTGGAAATCCTATGATATGTCACTCAGAACTGCTTTTTTTCTCCTCCTCTTTCTCTATTGTACATAAAATTTTCAGATTACTAGTAAAATTACTTATATTTTGCATTAGTAACTCCAAAACAACACTGACCTAAACTCTCATGTGCATTGCATTTTTCAACACAAAATGTAAAATATACTACTTGAATTATGTATCTTATATTTCATGAATGATAGTTTACTGGTTTATTTGACTGCAACATGCAATGCACATATAGTATTAGGTGTGTGTGTGTGTGTGTGTGTGTGTATCTCTCTCTATATATATATGTATATGTGTATATGTACAGTGTCTATATATACATACATACTGTATATACATGCATATATACATATATATATAACAATGTTCCTGCAAAACACACACCTGTGAAGCATGCAAACACCCACACACACCCGTACATAGACATGATCTGCAAACAAAGCCCTTCCATAACGAGTGTCACTGCCATCCGCTTTTGTTTGCTTGTCTTCACAGAAACATTTTCATTCAGAAAAGACCATTGTTTTTGCTGTTGTCTTGTGGAAATTCAGAGTAGCAATTTGTTCATCTCACTATTGAAGGTTTCTGCATGCATTTTTGCAGCAGGCTTTTTCTCCCCTGTTTTACCCTGTAAGTCTCTTTTGTCTAACGAGATTAAATGATTTTTGAAACAAAGTTTGATCCTTGAAATCAGGATATGAGCTGTTATAGTCTGTAACACCACTGAAAGCGCCATGCCCGTGCATTCTGGAAAGTTCTGCCAAATTCATTGCATGCTTGCTGAAATGGAGAACAAGCCAACGTTTAGTGCTCGCTTCTATTTACATGTGTTGAGCTCGTCTGATTTCTCTCTCAGGAGAACACACTGGAATGGCATGCTAGAAATGCAGGATGCAAATTGTCGTGCTAGAGCACACTGCATATACATCCCACAATGCAATGCACTTGACTCTATTTTCCGTAAGTTGTATTATTGACTAATTTTATTGGATTTCTATATTTTTTATTGCATTTTTTTGTAATACAAAAAGTTCACTGTAAAAAAATTGCTGTAGTTATGCAGCTGTTTGCCTGTAACTTACTGTAGATTTAAATTGATGTATATTTACTGGCAGCAGTTTGTTCAAAGTTAAATGAACATTAAACATTAACAAGTCTTTGTCTTTACAGAATAAAATTCTAAAATAACAATCTAATGCAAAGCATTCTGGGAACCAGAAATCTTCATCAACCTTTTTCTGTTTTTTTTTTCCCTTCAGATTTTGGTTCCCAGAATGCTTTGCATGAGGCTGTTATTTTAGTTTTATTCTGTAAAGATAAAGACTTGTTAATGTTTAATGTTCATTTAACTTTGAACAAACTGTTGCCAGTAAATAACATCAATTTAAAACTACAGTAAGTTACTGGCAAGCAGCTGCCAGTAATACTGTAATTTCTACAGATTTTTTTTACAGTGTTGATACAAAACAAATGTTTCCCCCAAGATACACTAAGAAAAAAAATCTATAGAAAAACGGTACTAGTAATTTACAGACATTTCCTTTAACATTAAAACTCCTGTGAAAAACACCTGTGAAAAACTGTGTTCAAAATGTCTTCATATTAATACTGTACATTGGGACCAATTTTTTCTAGACTTTTCTTAGTGTTTTTCTTGACTCCTTTGATTGGACTGCTGAAACTTTTTATATATATATAAACAAAATTGGTTTGAAATACGCAATAGCTATATTTATTTGCGAGATGTTAGCTGGACATTTGCTGAATTAAACATCACAATCAGTTACTCGAAAAAAGTTATTAATTACTACCTACTAATTACATCTTCTATAGTGTAATTATATTACTGTACTAATTGCTATCTAAAAACGTTTGCATTACTTATTAATTACTGTCTAAATCCTATATCAACCAGTTGAGCAATACAAGGATAGACATGAAACTGCTCTTTTAATTCTTTCAAATAAATAATATAAAATTGCTTAAATTAATCTTGAACTGACCAAATTATTTAAAGTGAGAAGGTTACATTAAAAACATGCATTTTAACATTAGACATTAAATTTTGATGTTAAATCCACTATTGTTTTATATAGAACTATAGTCTATAAAGCAATTACTTAATATGAATTACTTAGTAATGCATTACACCCCAACACTGACCACAATGAGGTCTTGTGACAAAAATAACCGGGATTTGATCCATATACTTTTGCAAAATTAGTAAAATTGCATAAAAATGCTGAATGGAGTTCTCTTGAACACATTGGATGGAAACACTGCTTTATTTGCAAACATTTTTTGTAATATTCTTTTATATGTGTATGTAAATTTGCGAATTGGCTGAAACATTGCTAGTGTTGCATACTATTTAAAATGTTTATCCTTGCATAATGAATCCCGTTAAACCATTTGAAGAAATTGTAGGACGTGTAGGATCCCTCCTCTCAGACCCCGCTGGCCCCGGTTTTCAATTATGTCACGTTTGCACTAATTTACACCTGTGCAACATTTGAATAATGAAGTGTATGGGTAACTGCTAAATGCATTCTTAACTATCTGCAAAGACGCATATCGCAGCGTCTTATGCCCACATTGTTTCTCTTAAGCGTTATGATTAAAATGGAGTAATGGCTCCATTGGAGCTCATTGGTTTGTCAGCGGTGGGTTCCTCGGTGTGCCGTACATCTCTGAACTCCTCACAAGCGGTAATGCCCCATCCGACAGCGTGATGGAGAGCTGGGTGTCATTACCGGATGTTTAAACAGCCGAGAGAGGCGGCTATCATTTAGTCGAACGAGCTCTCGGTGTGTCTGATGAGATGAGATGGAGAAACCCAGGGAGAGAGAAACAGACATTTCAGAGGAATTCATTGACAGCGAATAACGTCACTTAATCAAGTACGGTGGCACTGTTTACCTCTCTCTCTCTCTCTCTCTCTCTCTCTCTCTCTCTCTCTCTCTGCGGCCGGTGTGCAGTGTGTTATATGAAGAAATAATCGCATCCCGGTGGAGAGTCAATATGGGCTCTTTATTATGATACAGCATCAGCATTTATCAGCCTGGCACCAATTTCTGAGTGCTTGTTTGGAAACTTTAGCAATGACTTCAATTGCATACTAACATACTAGTTTTACCATTGCTGCGTTATATAGTGTGTAGCTGTGAACAACATTTCTGTAGTCATTGAATAACTTGGTGACCGATTACAATTGCCATAATCTGCAGTGGCAAAATTTGAAATTGCGTACTATATTTTCGGCATATCTTATGATGGCGGAAATACGCTCTTCCAAATTAGGCCAGAAATACTGAGCGTGGCATGGTTGTTGGTGCCAGACGGGCCGGTCTGAGTATTTCACAATCTGCTCAGTTACTGGGATTTTCACGCACAACCATTTCTAGGGTTTACAAAGAATGGTGTGAAAAGGGAAAAACATCCAGTATGCGGCAGTCCTGTGGGCGAAAATGCCTTGTTGATGCTAGAGGTCAGAGGAGAATGGGCCGACTGATTCAAGCTGATAGAAGAGCAACTTTGACTAAAATAACCACTCGTTACAACCGAGGTATGCAGCAAAGCATTTGTGAAGCCACAACACGCACAACCTTGAGGCGGATGGGCTACAACAGCAGAAGACCCCACCGGGTACCACTCATCTCCACTACAAATTGGAAAAAGAGGCGACAATTTGCAAGAGCTCACCAGAATTGGACAGTTGAAGACTGGAAAAATGTTGCCTGGTCTGATGAGTCTCGATTTCTGTTGAGACATTCAGATGGTAGAGTCAGAATTTGGCGTAAACAGAATGAGAACATGGATCCATCATGCCTTGTTACCACTGTGCAGGCTGGTGGTGGTGGTGTAATGGTGTGGGGGATGTTTTCTTGGCACACTTTAGGCCCCTTAGTGCCAATTGGGCATCGTTTAAATCCCACGGCCTACCTGAGCATTGTTTCTGACCATGTCCATCCCTTTATGGCCACCATGTACCCATCCTCTAATGGCTACTTCCAGCAGGATAATGCACCATGTCACAAAGCTCGAATCATTTCAAATTGGTTTCTTGAACATGACAATGAGTTCACTGTACTAAAATGGCCCCCACAGTCACCAGATCTCAACCCAATAGAGCAGGGATTCCCAAAGTGTGGTGCGCGCACCCCCAGGGGTACGCGAGCTGTCACCAGGGGGTGCGCGAGAGGAAAAATGCAATGGCGATCTGTTTTTTTAAATGGGATTTTTTCCATACAATAAAAAAAAAACATGAACTGTAAACATTTCCTTTGTAATCGCTTATATTTTAAATAAAAAAACTATTATTTGTTAGTTTTTAATAGAAACGTATAAGACAGCAGCTGCTGTATTCTTCTAAACACTGCTCTGCACACGTTATCAACTTCTAAATTCAAATGTGCTTTCGCGCGTTGGCTGGCGCTTAGCCAGTGCTGTCATAGCCTATATCACAACTATTGAGTGTTTTCAACCACATAATGTTTATTTTAAGTTTCAGACATTTAAATATACATAAGTACTAGCAAAACAATGATTTTGATTTTGCTGATATCTATGAATAAGGCAATAATAATCATTTTTATTATAAGATGACACGTTTTATTCATATCAGATACACATTGTGTAGAACGTAGCTTCACATTTTACCCTATTCTTCTCCCAGTTCACCAGCCTCTTACGTTCATGTATTTCGTGAGGGGGGGAGAAACTGACGTGTTGTAAATCCAACAGATCCGATTCTTCTCTGAACTGTGGCACAAACTAACATGACGCCGCCCATCGCGCATACAGCTCAACTAACGCAATCGTTATGACGGCGTTTAAACAACACAACGCGTCCACTTACACATATTTGACAATCGGAATATCACTGTTTCATGTATAGCTAATACATTTGTGAATATTTTTGATAAAAAAGGAAAAATGACATAAAAGCAGATCCTCATTCATTCAGCGCTGTGTTGTGGTTGCGCTGTGTCCCGTGACAAGCAATGACGCGTCACCATGGAAACATTAAAGTGACAAATTCTAAATAACGGTCGCATTGGTGTGAAAGGGTTAAAAGTGGAAGCTTGTGCGTAGCTTTGTTGCATTATATTGAAACTTTGTTTATGTTGTTATTGTCATGTGTGTTCTGGTTATTTGAGCATGATAAAACATGAGTCTTTATATGACAATAAAACAAAGCTTTGTTGCGTAAAAAAAAAAAAAAAAAAAAAAATTAAGTGGGGATTGGGGGTGCGCCAACCCGGTTGGGACATAGAAGGGGGTGCGCAAGGAAAAAAGTTTGGGAACCGCTGCAATAGAGCATCTTTGGGATGTGGTGGAACGGGAGCTTCGTGCCCTGGATGTGCATCCCTCAAATCTCCATCAACTGCAAGATGCTATCCTATCAACATGGGCCAACATTTCTAAAGAATGCTTTCAGCACCTTGTTGAATCAATGCCACGTAGAATTAAGGCACTTCTGAAGGCGAAAGGGGGTCAAACACAGTATTAGTATGGTGTTCCTAATAATCCTTTAGGTGAGTGTATGAAGCGTGTTGTTTTACTTCGACAACATGTAAACTACTTTCCTCCTCACAGTAGGTGAATTTCATTTAACAAAATTGCCCATTACATACAGAATCCACAGAGATGTTAATTGTGACCCTGTCAACAAAATGTCTTCCAGCTTCAAAACCCATTTTTCCTTCCATAATCCGACTGGAGAAAGTTATGATCCATGTCTGTTCTCTCTCAGGCTCCTGTGTGGATTCTAGGTATATCTGTGCTGCTTTTCTCTGCGTTGTGCTGCCTTGTCCTAGTTGGATGTTCTCTGTGAACTCTGCAGAAACATTTAGTATAATGTCAGTGGGAAAATCAACATTTTCATGTCTTGCATAATTGAAGGCGTTCTGGCTATAGACTGAGAATCA
This sequence comes from Rhinichthys osculus, assembly GCA_029959095.1. Classification (NCBI taxonomy): domain Eukaryota; kingdom Metazoa; phylum Chordata; class Actinopteri; order Cypriniformes; family Leuciscidae; genus Rhinichthys; species Rhinichthys osculus. Next base: position 2,031,828 of record JARWKJ010000016.1, on the reverse strand, counting down.
TTAAAGTCTGAAGCGCTGTGGTTTGTACACGCGAGTGCCTTCACTCCGGATGGCCTCTTGTGTTTAAAGGTTTGCGGTGGCGACCCAAGACGAAAGATTGCCCTGGTGGGAAATGAAGGAAAGTGTACTGTACTATACGCAAGCGGAGAACATAATGACTTCCAAATGTTTATTCCCCAGGCGCTAAATAAATTCATGCATTTACGGTGCACGTGGTTTGCTAACTGAATTTTAAAACATGGCCCATATGTTAATGTTTCCTAATGCTGGAAGTTTAAAGGGGTGAGGTTTGTTTGAAGGCGAAGATGCATCGTAATCGCCGAATGAAGAATCTGGTTTGCTTCTGCAAATTGGGTGAATCCGCACGGAGCGAGCAGTCGTGTGAGAGCACGCGGTACACAACGCTACGCGCTCGTGAGTTTAGCACAGCTCCATTAATTAGCGCTCGGCCCGTTACACTGGCCGCCAACTCCAATTAAACCATGTCAGATCACACCGTCTACATTTATATTGGGAAGAGGAAAAACACTTGTTACCAAAATACCTTCTTGAGAGCAAATGTTTGCATTTAATTCATTTATATCATATTTCAGTGCATGCTTTAACGCTTCTGTTTAGCCAAGATTGTTCCTGTTGTGGCGGGTTCAGTTCTTGTAGATCCGCGGGCGGCCCAATAAACTGTTCAAACTGAAGAATCTACTGTGGCTTTGGGAAATAAAATTTTCAATTTGCACAACCATTGGAGAGCTGTTTTCCACACCGTCTCTGGCCCATCTGAGACATCGGGTGATGTTTTCCAGGCAGTGCTTTTAAATTATGAGAATTTTTCTATTAAATTCAGAAGAGAAGAGTGAAATATGGAGATGTCTGGATAACATCATCATCTAGTTTAATGTTAACAGGACAATAGAGTGCAGCTTTCTGTCATAAACGTACTCGTGTTGTGTGTTCTACAGTTTCTCAGGAATCATTAACAAGACTTTTCTTTGTTGAATCTCTTTCGGCTTGGCCTACCTAACCAAGGAAAAACGGGAGTTTTGTGGCTTTTAGCTTTGAGAATGTTTATATGCTTTCATACCTCTTAAAGTTGACTCTCAGTGAATATTGGAGCGGATATATGCATTTAATTTACATGCTTTCTCTTTCCAGGAAAACGGATCAACGCTGGCAGTGACCCATCTTGCACACAGGGTGTGAAGTGAACATGACTTCTATTGCACGGGGTCGACTCGAGGTACGTGTGTTTAGGATCAGTTATCCACTACTGGACTGTAGATGCATACTTTAATCTTTCTCTGTTGCCAGACATTCAAAAGTATTGCATTATGAAGGAATATTATTTGTAAGCAACATATACATACTATACTTTTCTTTCTTTTTTTTTTTTTTTGCATTTATTTTTCTTATCATAGTAGATGTTTTAAAAGAGCATGCATGCATTTTAGTTTATTTATTAATTTCAATTTATTATTTTTTATTGATTTTCATTTTATTTATATATTTCAATTTTTATTTATTTATTTCCTTTTTTCATTTATTTCTATTATATTTATTTTTATTTATTATCTATTTTATTTATTTTTGGCTGGTGGAATGAATGCATAAATATAATTTTAGTGAATGCATAAATCTTTAATTGTCTGTCACAGCTCATGATAGTCACTAATGAAGGCTATTGGCTATTTAAACCAAATTGGCCCCAACTTCGTTTTATTAGGAAATATATCCAGATGAGTTTATTTTGATAGAATTCTGATCATATTTAACTTCTCGATGAGTTTATATTGTTCACCCAGATATGAACATTAACTCACCCTTCAACCTGTTGCTATTTTCTTCCCTCCATCAGAAACAAAACGTGATGTTATGAATGTCTGAGCAACTCTTTAACACACAACAGAAGTGGGTTTGATTTATACTAACTTCCAAACATGACAAATAAACAGCATACAATATCATAAAAGTAGTACGTATGACTCCTCCATCGTCTTATTTCACTAAATCACATCAACTAATGGAAAACGTTAAATGGCTAAATGAATATCATTTATTATTTTACATGATCTGTGGTTTCACTAGTCATCAAGCTACTTTTAATCCTTAAGCCTGACTTGGCTTGAGTACTTTTAATTAGGCCTAATTAATTCGCTCATTTATTCATTTATTTTGCATCTTGAAGTGAGTGATGATCTTGATTTGCAGTTTACACCACTGCTCTCTAGTGCACTTTAGTTGTAAATGTTAATTCATCGTATACTATCTGATGCATTGGTCACGAGTTTGACTGATGCTGAAGCACTTTCCACAAAAACACACACTTTGGGCAAATCCCTTGTATGTTTGTTACATAAACTCTTATCTTACATAAAATTAACCCAGCATTAAATCTATCTAGTTTAAACACTAAATGTGTGTGCTCATAAAATGGGACATTTGGCAATACAAACACAGACACACACATACATACACACTCACTCACGCATGCATGAACACACACACGCACAGACAGACAGACACACAGACACACACACAGACATACACACAGAGACACACACACACACACAGACACTCACAGAGAGACACACACACACACACACACACACAGACACACAGACAGACATGTGTATATATAATTTCAAGTTTTTTTACCATTTTTTATTAGAAAATATTTATAAAAGGAAAATCACATTAATCTGGGTTTAATCTTGGTTTAGGCAGACAGACAGACACACAGACACACACACAGACATACACACAGAGACACACACACACACACACACACACACACACACACACACACACACACACACAGACAGACAGACAGACAGACAGACAGACACATACACACACACACAGACACAGACACACAGACAGACATGTGTATATATAATTTCAAGTTTTTACTATTAACATTTTTTATTAGAAAATATTTATAAAAGGAAAATCACATTAATCTGGGTTTAATCTTGGTTTAGGCACACACACACACACACACACACACACACACACACACACACAGACACAGACACACACAGACACACACAAACACACACACACACACACACACAGACATGTGTATATATAATTTCAAGTTTTTACTATTAACATTTTTTATTAGAAAATATTTATAAAAGGAAAATCACATTAATCTGGGTTTAATCTTGGTTTAGGCACACACACACGCACACACACACACACACACACACACACACACAACACACAGCACACAGCACACAGACACACACACACAGACACACACACACACACACACACACACACACACAGACAGGCAGACGCACACAGACACACACAGACACACACACACACACACACACACACACACACAGACAGACAGACAGACAGACAGGCAGACACACACAGACACACACAAGTTTTTTTACTATTAACATTTTTTATTAGAAATATTTATAAAAGGAAAATCACATTAATCTGGGTTTAGGCATGTCCTTACATTTACTATCAAGGTTGCAAATCTCATAAAATTAATAAGAAATTAAAAAGTATTTAGTTTGAACTCCTGATTAATTAATTAATTCTTAACACTTTTGCAGTTTCTTTGGTGAATGTGTAAAAAAAAAAAGTGCTTTTTTTAAGTGTATATTTTCCAGAGCCTGTCTATTGACAGTGACATCCCTACTCAAGAAACCCACACAAATATCCTTTTCACAAGGTCTTGGATTGTTTTGCTCCGTTTAAGAGCACCATCTCTGAAAACGTGGGAAGATCAGCAAACAGAATTGCCTAAAAAAATAAAAATCACTCTAAATTCTGTCCTCACAACACGGCAGGAAAACGTTGCGTGTAAGAAAAAAAAACATCTATTAGTCTAGTAATTGCACTGTGATTAGCAGATGTGAGTGTTTGGCATGGATCAGGCTTTCCTGGAGTTTGGAAGACGTGGAGATTCTGCTGCATCCTGATACAATACAGAAGCTTCAGCATCCGAACATCCTTCATGTGTCTCTCCACACACACACACACACACACACACATACACACACACACACACACACCCACGGGTCTCCTCTCTCATCCATCCCTCCATCCATCCATCCCTCCTTCCTCTGGATCTCGCCCAGCTGGCTTCATTAGACTCTTCACCATCCCAGATCTGCTGCTTTTGTCTGTTGCACATTTTTTGACTGTTTTATCTTAAGCGCTGTCCGTCCTGGAGCCTCATAAATATTTCCCTGGCATTTCTGCATCTGCTCGCACTGGCTGCTAATGAAACCATTCATGTGTCCATTGTACATTTTGCTTTTTAATTAATCTTTGTCTCCTGCATTTATTATTATTGTTTGTGATCGTTCGCCGATGTGCGAGGTGAAAGAAAAGAGGAATTTAGGTGGTTTTTACTTTATAGGATTTATAAGTGATTCAGTGTTTGCTTTTTTTCATTGTTTTCATCGTGTTCAGGAGGTGGGGTTTTCAAAGCAGTCTAACTTTAAAACCCTGTAAGTGATTATGCTTATTATAGAATAGCAGCAGACATTCATAAATATGTTCTGGTCAAGTTCGGGCACTAATTATGATTATTGATTTTAATCTTTTAGGGACGGTTCGTTATTTATTTAAGGGGCCACCGGAGGAGATTTGAGATCTGTAGTTAAAAAAGACTTGACCCTCCCTTCGCCAGCAATAATTTTTTCTCTGACCCTCCAAAATGATTGTGAAAAAAGGCATGATCCTCCCCAATAATTTATTGATTACTTCTGTACTGGTTTGCGCTTGCAAAGATGTTCAGATAGCCATTCCACGATAAACGACTAAACTTCTGCTTTCTCATCTTGCTAGGGCTGTAACGATAGACTACAATTCGGTTCTTATCACGATTTTTTATTTGAATTTTTTTTATAAAAAAATCATGTTTTCGTCGCTGATGCAGTGGTGACGCGTTCATGTAAAATGTAAGGGTGGCGCTGCCAATACAGTATCTTAAAGCTGCCCTAAAGAACCGGCAAAAGTAATGATTATGAATAATTTCAAGGGGACATTTTAATTGTTTATTAATAAACAAGTCTTTGTCAGTGTGGCTGCAAATATAAAGGTGACGATGCTGACTCGCGATCTTCGCAGTACTGAACGCGCCAGAGAGAAATGCACATTTCATACGGATTACAGAAGCAGAGTCCGTAGTCTGTTTTCTTTCGTTTTGAATTATTCTGTTAGACATGTCAAGCTTTCTATATATTTATCAGGTCTGTGAGGCAAGTAGCCTATGCTGAGTTTCGGTTCATTTATTAGACGAGAGTCCAGTTCACGCGCCGGCGCCTCCGTGTCATGATGATTTTCTACTATATTTACTTCTTATTTATTAAATCCAGGCAATTGGTTGATGAAACATTGATTAAAATTAAGATACAATTAATAAGAAACGAAATTCACTTTAAAGAAAGGCTTTCTGTTTGAGGTCTCTGTAAAAGTTTTAAAGTCACTTTCAGAGCGGTCATGTCCGTAACGGAGAACTGTCACGTCCGTAAAAAAATTTTTTCCCTAATAAATGCGAACACGAAAAAAATAAAGTATATTTTGTGTTGTGTATTAACAGTCTCAAACCAGGACAATTCGATGATTGTTGTGGTTATGTCGTTATTTCGACATATGTGTGCATGCAACAATCAAGATGTGCATTTGTAAATCCAGCTATATTTGCTTCTTATTAATTAAATCCAGGCAATTGGTTGATGAAAAATTGATTAAAATGAAGATACAATTTATACAAAACGAAATTCACTTTAAAGAAATGCTTTCTACAAAACAACACTTAATGAAGTGGTCAAAATCATGTCTGGCCATGTCTTCCGATATATTGCGTAGGCTATACTTTTCATAATCAACACATTAGTTGGAAAAAAAAACATTATAATAAATATGAAACTAAATGCGCTTATTATGGCTACAACACATATACAGACTCTATTTGTACAAATTGCTGCACATTCATTTAATTCAGAATTTTGCACACAAGTTGAAAGGCATTTATTTGTGCATAGTAAAACATATCTGCAACATTTATCAAGTTCACTGATAATTGTGCATGCATTTATTAATCAATATGATACTAAAATCATAATAAAGTAGTAGGCTTCCCTTTCAATAGTCCAAATTCGCGCGCTGCCATTTTCGTCTTTCTTCTGTGGATTTCTTCAGCTCCTGATTGGTCAAATTCAGATAGATCGACAAATCGGCTCATTCAACCGCACAGCGCACACACCTCACGAATTCAAGCCTACAGCTCCCGAACTTTTTAGACATGTTTAAAAATCATCGTGAGGTCGAGAGGTTCGGCTCGCCTCGTATCTTCCTAGCACACACGAGCCGCAACATGCGAGCACAACCGATTTCCACATGATTTCTCCAGAGTGAAAAAAATCTGCGAGCTCGTAAAACAGCAAAAAATCGCACCGTGTAAGCCCGCATTAAGGGAGTATGAATATATAAACAGACGTTTCAGTATTAAATGCATTTTCTGAGAATTTATATTTCAAGTTTTAACTACAAATGTCACGTCCATAATGCTGGAATTGCCCAATTTTAAAGAATTTATCCTCAACTACTTTTTTTGGTGTAGGTCTACGTATTTTATTATGTTAACTTCAAATAATACGAATAGTAATTTAAAAATGTGGTAGCCCTATGTCCAACACATCACACTCCACTGTTATTGTGGCAATTTCAGTAGATTTGCTCACTAACATTGTTGTGGAAACACAATAAGAATGGAAACTAAAATAGTATCGTGCTACAGCGCACATCAGCTGCAGTTCTGGCGCCTCAGTCCCATTACTGTAAAACTCGACGTACATTCACATCACATGTTAATGCAGCGGTAGACTAGCACTCACAGGACACGGCACTTATTCGCAATCACAAAAGTTCATTATTTGCTCGTGCTTTAAAGCTTTGCCGGGTAAACATTTCATTGGCGTTCTGTTCTTCTAATGCACTTTTCTGAGCGCGTACTGAAGCGCGCGCGCACTGTCAGACAGCGCCAAACTGGATTTTTGTTGGGTCAGACCCATCTGATTGCGATGGGGGGCCGAGACCGAGAGAGCTGTTACTACATGGAAAAAAATATGCACCAAACAATCCACTTTCCATTTTGCTG
>JARWKJ010000016.1:1927199-2019699 GCA_029959095.1 Rhinichthys osculus | reverse complement strand
CAAGCAAATAAATATAGTAAACAATAGGATAAGAATTACAAATTCGAACCATGATTTTTGCCACAAAATTACGTTTTATGTATGGAAAGTACATACTCAAACACACAGTACAGACACACAATCGCACAGAAATGTGTTGTCAGCGCTGTTGTTTAGCATCGTGAAAGCTACAAGACATTTCTCACTAGCGAGGAAATAAAAGCACTGTTCTTGAAGCAGATAAACTTAGTTTCACTATTAGTAGAAACGCTGCTGCCGAACAGACTCGGGTAATTCACACACGCTTAATCTCTCTCTCTCTCTCTCTCTCTCTCTCTCTCTCTCTCTCTCTCTCTCTCTAATAACTGGATCAATAACTACATTAGATTTCTACCAATGCTCAAGTTTCTGTTACTAGCTCTAAAATGATGTTTTGGAATTAGCAATGCGTGGGATGAGGTGCGTAAGAAATTAGTCCGACACACAAAGAGCGTTTTCTGGACAAAAACCTGACAAATATCCTGAAATTAAACATCTGAACAGTGACTTGACATGTGGTAACCGTAGTATAAGTGGATTAATAATTGACTCCAGGCCATTGAATTATTGAAAAATAATGCACACCGAGGTGTATCAGCCATGCTTAATGCACTGTTAGTTACGTTTTCCCTATTTTCCACTAGAATATTACACAGAACAACATTTTCACCTGTCTGCATTGGAAAAGATGTGAAAAATGCGAGCTGCTCTCTGAAGACAATTCATTTGGAGACGAGCAGCAATGGAAATACTTACTATACTACTGTGGACATGCAAATTACACATCTTCAGTTGTGTTATTTAATAATAGGAAGTGCATTATATGCATGCTTCGTGTTGAATCACACTTGAGGCTTAAACTGTGAATCGTTTACATGTTCTGTATCCCAGGCAGAGTCGACTGTGTACCGGCGAAACGCACCCTTAAAAACACACTCATACCAACCAAATAACACGAGCTCGGCGGTCAAACACACTCAACAAAAGAGCAGAGATGGTGTATGAAGTGGGACAAGATCATTTTGTATCATAGACCAAGCTGATGTGTAGAAAATGTTTAGCTTTTTTAGCCACCTGTTACGGTTTCAAACTACTTAAATGAGGTTTTTACCAAACAAAGTGCACCTTATAGTATGCCAACGTTTGTAATTAACCCAAGAAACCGGAATAATACCCCTGAACTCAAAGTGAATAGAATAGCAATTAACCCAACCATGTGTGGCTTGTTTTGTGAATTACGTTCAGGTCACGATGTGAAAAGTATAGGTTGAGCCGTTCTGATAACCTAGATCAAAAAAAAAAAAAAAAAAGGTCATATTGATTTGTGTTTTTCACAGCGCAACGCACTGTCGATCATCTCCGAGGATTATTTCAATGCTTTGGTTCTCCAAGGATCTGGTTTCTCGGCTACTTGTCGAGCTGAAGCGTCATGTTTGCATCTGTCTCTACTTCATGCTTAATTCAAAATCCGTGAGTCTGATTTAAAAGCACGACTGCAGGTCCTTCATCAACACTTAAAACTTGTGAGACTGTGCCTTACCTATAAAAAGTGGAGGAAACAGTAAAGCAGGGGACGTATTGTTAAGTGTGCTTCTCTCTTCTCACTCTCTCCATAATGAAGCATTCATTATGATTATTTTATAGGCCTGAAGTTTTTAAAAACTACAAGAATGCATTACTCTGCATAATGAACAGCTGTTGTGGCAACAAGCACATACATTATGCATAAAAAATTATTTCAATTTTGATTGTAGATGCTGATTTATTGAGACAAGTCTAGCTTACTGCCGTAATGGAGTTGGGATATGCTTCTGTTGTGTTATTTCCATAATTAATAACGGGAAGCGCGTTATATGCATGCTTCGTATTTATGTCGAATCGCACTTGAGCCATAATAAATACGGGCTTGCGTTCAAGCTTAAAACCGAAGTGTGTTAATTATGCATCAGACCACAACTACGAAATAATACATACATATTTCACTCATTTTAAAAGTCTCCGTGTCTCTAGTTTTTCCGCTGCGATGTGAAATGTTCTTTTTTTTCTGCGAAGGTGAGAAGAAGTAAGAGAAATGCAGTGTTACGACGCGGCTCTGTGGGGAAGAACTTGTCATTTGTATGAAAACTGTGAATTGAAGCGGCAGTGCCAGTTGACTGTCAGGAGGCCGTAATTGCACTAATATGATGTTTGTGATTTCGACGGGAGGTTTAGGAGTCGAGGTGAAGTGTCCATCCCGAGGTCCTTTCCTCACGGGTTACCGCCACATGGGACGGAGGAGCGCACAAGAATTAATGATTTTGAAGACACGTCGTTGATAAATAATAGATTCTGGCCCCAAGGATGGTTAGAGGCAGAGTAAAAGACTAATAAATCATTTGTGCCGCTGCTAGTTGTCACTTTGGATTATTTCTGGCTTTGTGATAAACTGCTGCACCTGCCAGCTGCCGTTTTGAGTCGGAGCGGCCAACTTTCCCCAAAACTAGTCACCCTTCCTTCGACCAGAATCCCCTTCCCGTGTGATGATTCATAACCGCCGCTCAAAGCCCGGCCCGAGTCTTGGAGGAAAATATATTCCCACAAGAGGGGGTCTATTATTATCCCCACGGGACCAAAACACTCCTGTCAGTCACTTAACAGGGTTGTGTTTATAGGTTTAGGAAATGAAGAGGGTTTTAGCAGCGTCTTTACTCCAGCGGAGGATAGAGACCTGTGTATGTACAGTAGAGGCCCACACAGAATATGCACATACTGCTGATTATGGAGGAAATATGATTTGATTAAAATATGGACAAATGTGTGCACAGTTCTGGTAGATGAAAGACTTTTAATTTAAAAGAAATGAGAGATTTTGATTAAAATGTCAGTGAAATTCCTATGGATTTGGTGCTTCTGAACACAGCTATTTATTTAAAATATTTAACAAACAGACACACACACACACACACATACCGGTATATATAAAATATTTAAAATGATAAAATGTCAACATTTTTATTAATCAGGGTATCTGCGGGGTCTTAAAGTATTAAAAGGTGATAAATCAATTTTGGGAAAATTAAGACCCTTAAAAAGTATTAAAAAGTCTTATCACGGCTTTATAAAGTCTTACATTTTGAAAGTATTTTTTCTGAATTAGCTGTCCAACAGTTTAAGTCCCAAAAACAACGTAAAAGTGTGTGAATTTAGTCATTTTTATTAAAAAACTTTGCTTTGATTTACTATCCCAGCCTATTTGATTTTTTTTTATTATCAGAGTGGTCTATACATAGTCTTTATCACAAACTAAAACTGTTAAGTTAAAAGTATCACTGATGTAAATGGTTACAGCTTGAAGTGGCGGTGAGGTATTAAAAAATATTGAAAAGGTCTTGAAAAAGTCTTGAAAAGGTATTAAAATTAACTTCAAGATTCCTGCATATACCCTGTTAATATTATTAAATACATGTAATATGTATATAAAATACAATATATTTGATTTATTTTATATATGGTATTTTATTACTTTGTGTAGACAGCTATTTATTCAAAATATTTTAAAAATCTAATTTATATGAACATTGTGCATAACATATATATATATATATATATATAATTAATTTAATAAAATACAATTATACAAATATATTTAAAATATAATATTTAACATTTTTAATTAATACAATTAAATGTAATATTTATATATGTTATTTGTGTACACAACACAGATTTGTTTTAAAATGTGTATATATACACACAGCTATTTTTAAAATGTACATTTTCCATTAATTGCTAGAATTGTTTTCTTAAAATAAGAGTCATGCCTTCTTTTCTTTTTAAATATTTACATTTATGGCTGGAGTTGGTCAAGCAGATCTCTTGTACAGGTTTGTTTAACATGTAAAAAAAAATATTTTCTTTCTCTTTTATGAAGTTCAACTGGTAGCACGTGGCAATAACTTTACCAATGTCATGAGTTTGAGTAAAATCGCCATCCTCAAATCTACTTTAGATGCATACATCTAAACGTTTCTCCCTTGTTAATCGCACGTCTTGAATAATTATTTGCACAACGGCTTGTTTTTGAGCATTGGTTACTTCTCGCCCCTGGGGGATCGACGGCGATAACAAACCCTCGAGCATCAAACCCCCGAGAGTCGTCGTCCTCCTCGGGGACGTCTGAGCACGTGACGCCAAATCTTACCCTCCACATTTCAAAAGAAAGTGATTCGAATGTTAATTAACTGTTACTTATAGCCGACGACCTCCAGCGCGTTTGCCACCTGTGCCGGAATGAGGCGAAATGGCCCTTGAAGCCTGGAAGTGTTGAGCAAACAGTCCTCGGCACAAGGTGCAATCACTGCTCGGAGAGATCGCGGGAGAAAACCCTGCGTCTGCTGTGAGCTCAGTCTTATTAGGTAATGACAGAGTAGGAGGTAATCAAGTTGAGATTGTGTCTTTCTCAGAAAGAGGACAAAAGGAAGCACTGGAATGGAGGAGCTCATTCCAAGTGATGAGATGAATGTACAAGCAAATTGAAAGCTGAAAATCTTCCTCTCTTGAAAAAAAAAGTCCTTCCTTTCTTCGGCCCCCCGAATTAGTTCCTTCAGAACCTGTTAAGGGTTGAAAGGAAATAATATGTTGTGAATTGTCTTCTCTCTGAACTGATTAAGTCAATGCTTATAATCATAGCTCCTTAAAAAACACGTCTAGTGTCAACCCATCTCGTCCTTTTTTTATGAACATATAAATTACACTGATTAACACTGTTGAGCACTGGTATGTATTTTCACTTTTATTTCAATACAACAGATTGCATATTGTAGCGATGTGAAAATATGTTACGAGGTGTAAAAATGTCTTTTTAATTCTGTGCGGCAACAACACGTTGCCATTGTTAACATTCAGAGACGTGTCAGGACGTCCATATTTTGTCACACATTGAAATGAAACCAGAGACGGTGTGCTTGGCAAACAGCCCATCAGTGTTTACCACACCACCAGAACTGCATCGCACGCTAAAGTGTCTCAGTGTTTGCTTTGTTTCCTTCCAGAGAAAAACTTGCGCCCATTTACCAGATCCCAGTTTTTCGGCTTGCTGACCCGGTCCGGTTAGGTGCTGGTTTAACTGGTGGACTGGCTATTAAAATGCTGTTGAGGATTTAGGATGGTTAGTGTAATAATGTTGGCCGTTTTAAAATCTTAATAATATGCAGATACAGCTATAGCCACATGATCCTTCAGAAATCATTCTAATATGCTGATTTGCTCGAGAAACATTTACAATTACAGTGGTGTGAATAAGTTATTACCCCCATGCTAAAGTTGCCTAAAAAGAGTAATAAAAAATCATCTTTTGGAAATTGATCTTAATGCCTTAATTAGAAAAATGAGGAAAAATCCAACCTTTAAGGACACCAATTTTCTTTGTGTATGAATAATGTATCATGAATAAATAAATGTTCTTCCTTAAAATACAGGGTGCATAAGTCAGGCTTTATGTTAAATTCCCATAGAGTCAGGCAGATTTTTATTTTTAAAGGCCAGTTATTTCATGGATCCAGGATAATATGCATCCTGATAAAGTTCCCTTGGCCTTTGGAATTAAAATAAACCCACATCATCACATTCCCTTCACCATACCTAGAGATTGGCATGGGGTACTTTCCATAAGATCATCTTTCAATGCAAATCAAACCAGCTATTAGGCTAACTGAAATAACACCATGCCAATCTCTAGGTATGGTGAAGGGAATGTGATGATGATTACATTTACCAGATCCCAGTTTTCGGCTGAAAAAAAGCCTATTTCCTTGCTGACCCGGTCCGGTTAGGTGCTGGTTTAACTGGTGGACTGGCTATTAAAATGCTGTTGAGGATTTAGGATGGTTAGTGTAATAATGTTGGCCGTTTTAAAATCTTAATAATATGCAGATACAGCTATAGCCACATGATCCTTCAGAAATCATTCTAATACGCTGATTTGCTCGAGAAACATTTATAAATATATTGAAAACAATTTTTTTTTACTGCATGACATTTTTGTGGAAACTATACAGAGAGATTTTAATACTTTTATTCAGCAAGGATGCATTAAATTGATCAAAAGTGACAGAAATATTTTTGTAACAATACATGTCTTCACTATTTAATAAATACGGTTCATTGGACTTTCTATTCATCAGAGAATTCTCTCTCAATCAGAGAGATTTTAAATGCATAAATGTCGGCCCTCTGAAAAGCACAATAATGCATATGTATATAGTTAAATATATGAGTATATTCACATAGAAAACAGTTATTTTAAACTGTAATAATATTTCACAATATTACTGCTTTTACTGTATGTTTGATGAAATAAATGAACCCTTGGTAAGCATAATAAAAAAACATATTTTACATATATATAATTTCAAGTACCCCTGTTTGGGAATCACTGTTACTCTGTCATTCAAAAGTTTGCGGTCAGAAATTAATATTTTTATTTAGGAGGCAATAATACTGTAAATTGATCAAAAGTGACACATACATTTGTTACAAAATATTCTATTTCACATAAATGCTGTTCTTTTCAACTTTCTCTTCATCAGAATCCTGAAAAAAAAAAAATCAACACAAAAATGAAGCAGCACAACGGTTTTCAACATTGATAATAATCATAAATGTTTCTTGATCATCAAATCCTCATATTAGAGTGATTTCTGAAGGATCATGTGACACTGGAGTAATGATGCTGAAAATCCAGCTTTGATCACAGGAATGAATTACACTTTACTAGATATGCACATAGAAAACAGCTATTTCAAATTGTAATAATATTTCACAATTTTACTGTTTTTACTGTATGTTTGATGAAATAAATGAAGCCTTGGTAAGCATAATAAAAAACATTTTACATTTAAAATGTCAAAAAAAAAAGCTATATATTATTAATAAATGAATGTATTTCTATAAAGCAGTTTTTAACTCTGCTGGCCTGTTCAGTCGGGCCGCTGGAGTTGTTCATAAGCAGAGCTGCATTAATTGGAGGTGTCACGGCCTTCACCGCAGCTTTCACGCTTCACTCCCCGCCTAATGTAAATTAGAGGCTACACAAGTTATCCATTTGAGATATCGAGCTGGTATAGAGATAAAGCCGTGCACTTACTCTCCGCAGGAGCCCGGGGACCACGCTCCGTTTATCTGTCGCCTGCATTACTGCACACACACACACTCGCTGCAGGTGCCATCAAATATTCAACGCTAACCTCCTTTCCTTTACTGACCAAACCAAAGTGGTCACTTGGGCCCTGAGGAGAGGAGAGGAGAGGCCAGGAGTTTTTCCTCTCCTCATTTTTCCTTTAATCCAAACAAAAACAAAGCGTGCTCGTGTGGAGCTGGCCTTCTTTCGGGAACGCTGTATGATATTTTTTTAGCTAACGAGAGTTCCTTGCCACTTGCTAGTGTATGCTTCAATCCAAAGTTGAAAATAATGCACACAAAAAAAAGAAACATCGAAGGTAGTGTTTTCATCCCATGTGTTCAGGACAACAAACATCTGTAATAAATTTTGAAGTTGCTACAATTGAGCTCTTTATTCGTACAGTAAATAACTTGTGTCTCAGAGCGTCAGAAGAAACGCTATAAATGCTGTCATGTCGTGTTCGGATCATAGACTGTAAAAATTATGGACAAAGCGTCTGTGACGTCACCCATAGACTTTCTGAAGAACGGTTTTGAGGCTGTTTATGGGGGGGTATGGGCGGTGCCATCTTGGAAAATCTTACAATATTTCAAATACAAATGTTCAGAAAGGATACAGAGGTGGTATGATGTGTTGTGTCAGATCATGGCCGAGACGTCAAATTTCAGGAATTCCACTCGGCGCAGCCCGTTATCAGCTGTCAATCACGCGCTTATTTGTCATACATTTTATATCTAAATACGATCTAAACTACCGAGTTTCACAAATTCACCCCCCTCACAGTTGTCAGGCACTCAGGACCTATCCAAAAATACAATAAAAGTCCATGGGACCAACATGTAAACATATAAATTTATGCTGTGAAAACGGACATTTTAACATGGGGTCTATGGATATTTGCTCCCTTTTGGGACCTCCCTCTAGCGGATTTTCGATGTATTGCAGTTTTTCGCACTTCCGGGTAGGCTTCATTTTCAGATTAGAATGTTGCCGCTTGGTTCGGCTGTTGGTGTTTGTGAACGCAATCGTGTGTGTGACGCTTCCTGAGGGAATTCAGGAAGCCCCGCCCCCCTTAGTTACTGTTGCCACGTCTGACAAACAAACTTCACCTGGGCTCTGGTATCAACATGGCTTATGCTGTGACAGCTCTTCCTGCTGCAATTGTATCAAACTTTTATAAAGCAGGAAATAAAGTGTCCGATAGAAGTAGGCAAAAGGGGCTGCAATATACGTCCGAAGGCTATATTCACGACATACAGGTGAAACGCAAGGAACAACAAGGCATCCAAATAGAGGCAAAAGCAAACCGGTCACAGTCAAAAAATGACCCACCGCATATCCTACTAATGGAGACGGAGGCTGGGACTCACAATATCACGGAGCAACACTGTTCATGCAAAGCTGGAGGTCTCTGTTCACTTCTATAATCGTTATTACAAAGCAAACGGACTACGCGAGTATAACGTTGTATTTATTAGCAGCGTGTGCTAGACGACACTTGTCAGGATTTGACTTCGGTTTGGGAAGGGAAAAAAACGCACACCCCCCTCCAACCTCTCTGGGAAACGCGTATCTGTGTTACAAATGCCCCAGGCACAACGTTTAACCATATTTTTGATAAAACTACGACGGTAATAGCCTGCCGAGACCAAAAATATGAGACGCCTGTGTTAAAGTCAATGGAGCGCTGTGAAAAAGTGTCGGACCTCTGTGGGAGCTCGTTCTTGGCTGCGCTGTGATTGGTCAATCTACATTCTAGGGTGTGGCTTAGCCAAAGGCGAATTACACCCAACCGTTGTCATTACAGACTTCGACTCGGGCGTTTCAGAGTGACTAAAACAACATTTGATGTTCTGTGATACGATTGGTCCACTGGTTAGTCCAGTTATCCAATCACAGCCTTCGTTGTTGTTTTTTTGTGCATCGAGTGTGGTAAATGTGTTTCCATCGTAGTGCATGCGCATGTCTTCTTATCGGATAATTTTTTTTTGATTTGAGCAGCGTTTTTCATGCTATATACAAAAATGTATGTAAAAAAAGAGTGGGGGGAAATGGTTACTGTCACCTTTGGCTTTTTAAATTGGGGTTAGAAATATACTTAATATTCAGTAATATTGTCGACAATATTAGATGAGAACGAAACTTGAACTGAATAATGACTATTGTCTTCTCTACAGACTTGAACTCGTTTCATAATTGATGGACTTAGAAACGATCTGTATTATACACTCACCTAAAGGATTATTAGTAACACCTGTTCAATTTCTCATTAATGCAATTATCTAATCAACCAATCACATGGCAGTTGCTTCAATGCATTTAGGGGTGTGGTCCTGGTCAAGACAATCTCCTGAACTCCAAACTGAATGTCAGAATGGGAAAGAAAGGTGATTTAAGCAATTTTGAGCGTGGCATGGTTGTTGGTGCCAGACGGGCCGGTCTGAGTATTTCACAATCTGCTCAGTTACTGGGATTTTCACGCACAACCATTTCTAGGGTTTACAAAGAATGGTGTGAAAAGGGAAAAACATCCAGTATGCCGCAGTCCTGTGGGTGAAAATGCCTTGTTGATGCTAGAGGTCAGAGGAGAATGGGCCGACTGATTCAAGCTGATAGAAGAGCAACTTTGACTGAAATAACCACTCGTTACAACCGAGGTATGCAGCAAAGCATTTGTGAAGCCACAACAGGCACAACCTTGAGGCGGATGGGCTACAACAGCAGAAGACCCCACCGGGTACCACTCATCTCCACTACAAATAGGAAAAAGAGGCTACAATTTGCAAGAGCTCACCAAAATTGGACAGTTGAAGACTGGAAAAATGTTGCCTGGTCTGATGAGTCTCGATTTCTGTTGAGACATTCAGATGGTAGAGTCAGAATTTGGCGTAAACAGAATGAGAACATGGAACCATCATGCCTTGTTACCACTGTGCAGGCTGGTGGTGGTGGTGTAATGGTGTGGGGGATGTTTTCTTGGCACACTTTAGGCCCCTTAGTGCCAATTGGGCATCGTTTAAATCCCACGGCCTACCTGAGCAATGTTTCTGACCATGTCCATCCCTTTATGGCCACTATGTACCCATCCTCTGATGGCTACTTCCAGCAGGATAATGCACCATGTCACAAAGCTCGAATCATTTCAAATTGGTTTCTTGAACATGACAATGAGTTCACTGTACTAAAATGGCCCCCACAGTCACCAGATCTCGACCCAATAGAGCATCTTTGGGATGTGGTGGAACGGGAGCTTCGTGCCCTGGATGTGCATCCCACAAATCTCCATCAACTGCAAGATGCTATCCTATCAATATGGGCCAACATTTCTAAAGAATGCTTTCAGCACCTTGTTCAATCAATGCCATGTAGAATTAAGGCAGTTCTGAAGGCAAAGGGGGACAAACACAGTATTAGTATGGGATTCCTAATAATCCTTTAGGTGAGTGTATAAAGCACTAGAGAAATAAAGGTGACTTCCTTTTTTTCTGCCGGCAACACGGTACATTTAGTCCGAAATTTCAGGAGTTTTACGTCTACATTAATCCGGATTGATTTGAAAACGGGGTTTTGTTTAAAAAGCTCTCCGTCCACACTAGCGTTTTCCCAAAGTTTCTCATCCACACTGAAACGTCTTAAAATGCTAAATTCCCGTTACTGCGCACGTGTAAAACTTCATTAAACCTCACTGAGATGATACAGACAGAATAGACATCATAAAGTTCTGGGATCATTTTTATTTAGCAGAATATCTCCGCATTCAATGAAGCGTCCAGGTCACACTCACTCAACATCATATGTTTGGTCTAAAACACATGTTTTACCGCAGGACGGCAATGCAAGTACATTTTCTGTCATCTTTGCAGGACTGTGAATCACAGTCCTGCAAAGATGACAGAAAATGTACTTGCAATGTACTTTTTTTTATCATCACTTGAATGTGAATGTGAAAAAAATCCAAAAAGCTGAGAAAAACATGTTTTTGTCAAAGATTTTGCTGGATGGGATCCAGAACGATGATCAAAACACAGATGGAGTAGATAGGGTCGATCAACACGCATAAATGTATATGATTTATATGCCGTTTAAAGGTGCAGTGTCGGATTTTTAGCGGCATCTAGTGGTGAGAATTGCAAATTGCAAACAGCAAGTCACTCGCGGCCTATCCCTCGGTTTTCAAACTCGAATGAGAAGCTACGGTGGCCGACGTAAGACAAAATATGTCGTCGTCTGAGTCAGCAGCAGAGAGTAGTAAGTCAAGCAATGAGGTTTCTTTAGCGCTGTTTGTTTGCTTTCGGCTACGGTAGAAACATACCTCCAGGCCTTCATAGAAGGGGATTCCCGCGTCTGTAGATATAAACGTCTCATTCTAAGGTAATAAAAACATAACGGTTCATTAAGTAAGGTCTTTATACACCACTGAAAACATAGTTATGGATTTTATATTGCATTTCTGTCAATAGATCCTCAGCTGATTGTCTCACGAACGTAACCAGCACATTCTCCCCACACAGCAAACCCATAATACAGCGAGGGAGAAGAACCACATGAAACTATGCAACAATATATTTTTTCTAACAGGGTAGTAAAAGTTTAGCTGGCTAATATGAGCTGTTACTGTGGCTGAGCCTTGTTTAAACTCGACGCGTCCGCATGAGCCCAAAGGTGCGCGCGGCAGAAATGACGTGATTGTAACAGCGCGCGCGCCTCCGCATCCCCTAGACACCACTTACTACACACAAAGGCTTTTTTCTCTGATTTTGGAAACTCGATCGACTTAAAATGCTTCCAAGATCGACGGGTTGGTGATTCCTGTAACTGTTTTACGGTCAATGACAAGAGTAGCCTACTAATCAGCTGTCTCACGAACTTAACCAGCACATTTATCCCCACATAGCAAAGCCATAACACAGCGAGGGAGAAGAATTAAGTTACATGAAACAATCCAACTACATATTTACACCACTGACAAGGGAAAATTCACTACTCACGGTGTTTATGACTAGCTTCTTCTAGCTTCCTGCGGCTTCTCTTTCAATGTAGTGACGAAACGCGCTCTGTAACGCTGTTTGTTCGCGTTCGGCTACGGTAGAAACATGACGTCACAATATGGCGACCTTCATAGAAGGGGATTCCCGCGCCTATGTAGATAAAAATGCCTCATTCTAAGGTAATAAAAACATTACGGTTTATTAAGTAAGTTCTTTATACACCACTGAACACATAGTTATGGATGTCATATTGCATTTCTGTTAATAGATACTCAAAAATGTTACACATTGCACCTTTAATGTTGATGAGCGCGTTATTGAACATATCGCTTGTTTCTGCTTCTTTTCTTCGTTTCTGCCTATGTTTTGATCAGGAGATTCGGTACTCTTTCAGAAGGTGTGAAAACGCGGAAAGCCGGAAAATGATCTGAACATGCAATAAATCCAAAGAAAGAACAGAGCCTGTGCTTTTAAACAAAATAACCGGTTTTATTTTAGCTTTATGCATTCTTTTGTTTTTATCAACACTTGAATGTGGGTGTTTAACTTTAAAAAAGCAAAAAAGCTGAGAAAAACACGTTAGAAGTAGATCGAGTCCATCAACACCAACAAAATTTGTATGATTTATATGCCGTTTAATGTCGATGATTGCATTATTGTACATGCAGTATGCTATCGCTTGTTTCTTCGTTTCTGCCTGTGTTTTGATCAGGAGATTCTGGACTCTTTCAGGATAACACTAAAAAACATGCCGGAAAACATCATCAAGGCCTTAGTTCAGTGCTTTTAATTATTTCCGCACAAGCGTTTTTGAAAAACCGCCAGTATTTTTGATCATTTTCACAAAAATTTCATGGTCCCAGAAAATTCTGCGGTGTGAATATCTGAACAATATATCAAAAGAAAGAACAGAGCCTCTGCTTTTAAAATTTTTTTTTTTTTTTTTTTTTTTTTTAGCTTAAATTGTGAATGTGAAAAAAAGCAAAAAGCTGAGAAAAACACACTTGTGTCAAAGATTACGTCTGGATTGGATTCAGAACGAAGATCAAAACACAGATGGAGTAGATCGAGTCCATCAACACCTCAAATTTATATGATTTATATGCCGTTTAATTAATAAATCGTGTTATTTTATGCGTCTGCTTACATATGCTATCGCTTGTTTCTGCTTCTTTTCTTCGTTTCTGCCTGTGTTTTGATCTGGAGATTCAGTACGTGTAACAGCGCCCTCTACTGTATAATGGCGAAAACACGGAAAGACGGAAAATTACGTCAATGGCCGGGAAAGAGTTAAATGTTATGTTATCATCAGAGAGCTCATCTCACATAGCCCGGATGCCAGCCGAGCTTAGCCCCGCCCACAACAGTTGAGGATGGGAAGGTCTGGACTTGATCCGTTGCATAGTTTATATCTCGCAATTCTGACTTTATATCTCGCAATTCTGACTTTATAACACGCAATTGCGACTTTATATCAATCAATCCTGACTTTATATCACGCAATTATGACTTTATAACACGCAATTGTGACTTTATATCAATCAATTGTGACTTTATATCTCGCATTTATGACTTTATAACACGTAATTGCGACTTTATATCAATCAATTCTGACTTTATATCTCGCAATTCTGACTTTATAACACGCAATTGCGACTTCATATCAATCAATTCTGACTTTATATCTCGCAATTGTGAGAAATAAAGTCAGAATTGTGAGATAAAAAGACGCAATTACCTTTTTTATTTTTCATTCTGTGGCACAAACAAGCTCCCATAGTTTAGTGCTTTTAACTATTTCCCCGCCAGCGTTTTTTTAAAAACCGCCAGCATTTTTGATCATTTTCATAAGCATCTGCTTACATATGCTATCACTTGTTTCTGCTTCTTTTTCGCCTGTGTTTTGATCTGGAGATCCAGTACTCTTTCAGGAGACGCGTAACAGCGCCCTCTACTGTTTATCACTGGAAACACGGAAAGCTGGAAAATTCCGTCAATGGCGGGGAAAGAGTTAAATGTAATCTTATGTTGTCGTCATAGAGCTCATCAATCCTCAGGCCCGTTTGAAACGCACGACAGCGCCTCCACCGGCACCACAGACGAGGCTTTGGCTTCGGCCGACGGACACACACACACACACACACACACAGGAGTGACAGCAGGCCGATGTACTTCTGCTCGGTGACACGCGCCTAATCTGATAACGAATGGGGACAGGTTGCGTTCCCGTACCTGGCAAGTACTTCCCAACCTGCGTGCGTGGATTTCCTCGGATAAGAGCCGTGTTGGCAACCGCTGGGATCCTCTGGAGAATAGTTATAGGGTGATTAATCATTGTTTAGGCGCAGAGTGTGTGGGAAGAATGGGAAAGCGGCGTTTCACACCTCTGAGGCAATTAATCCCTGTGATCTCCACCAGGTTTGTCTTGTAGATAAGTCAGGGTACAAAACTGTTCCTAATTTATCAACCCACTCATGCCATCCGGCATAAAACACACAATTTATTTCCAATCATTTATAGTCAAATTTTAAAAAAGAGTGACTTTGCCACATCCAAGTGTGCCTTATATTAGCTTCATATAAACTAAGTACCCGAGATTACAATGGGAATCTTGTTTTATTGTGCACATCTGGTCGAGTCACAATGCATTTTCTCATTTGCAAGCTAAATTTTGGAGTGAATGTGGCATAAATCATGTTACTAATAAGAAGCATAAGTGACACAAAGTCATCTCGGAACGAAGGAAGAACATATGGCCTTAAAATCGTAACCTATACGTGAGGAAGAGGAAATTCTCCTCGCTTCTTTTCAACTTTCTATTGATCTAATAATCCTGAAAAAAGTGTTTCCGCTTTAATAACAAGATAAAGCAGCAGCACAACTGTTTCCAACACTGATAATAATCAGAAATGTTTGCAAATCATCATATTAGAGTGATTTCTGAAGGATCATGTGACACTGAAGACTGCTGAAAATCACAGGAATAAATGACACTTTACTATATATTCACATAGAAAACAGTTGTTTTAAATCGCAAAAATATTTCAAAATTTTACTCAATTTAAACGAACCTTTTCTTTGTTAGGAAAGCGAGTAATGGCGTATCTCATTCGCCTCCTCTTCTCCTTACTCTCGATTAAACGGCACGTATCACATCAACTCTTAAACCCAGCCATTATAAGATCACAAAGCTGTTCTTTGAGAAGGCATCAGCCCTTCGAACGATATAGTGATGGATGGACTAAAAATGACACCATGAATTTCTTTATTATGAGTGCGCTTGTGCTTGTGGATTCCAAATCATATTTGCCTCCTAAAATAAAGGGGGGGTTCGGCGCGCGTGCCAATAATAGTAAAATGCTTCGAGTTTTAATTGCATCATTACGTCCCCAATATCAGCAGCTCGCCTGCCAATATCAATATTGCCAAGGCATGGGTGGAATATAGATGGCCCAGGGTGAGCGTGGGTATCCTCAGTGTGCCAGCTTCATCTCTCCTGCCCGCTGAGAGGAGAGAAGCAAGTAGGCCGAAGATCAGCTCGTCTTTCTATTGTCCCTCTGTATCCCTTCATTACTGATGCATCTCGTCTGGATGTTGATGGCAGCCTTGGATCTGTAGTTGCTACACATAGGAATAGAAGTGTCCGGTGGGAAACATCATGTTACGTGTGTGTGTGTGTACAGGTTAATATTACATTGTGGGGACCAAATGTCCCCGGTAGGATAGTAACTCCTAAGATCTCCTACATTGAGGGATCAGCCAGCCGTTCCCACGAGGGAAATGGGTTAATAAACTTACTAAATTATATATTTTTTTTAATGTAAAAATGCATAAAGTTTTGTGTGATGGGTAAGTGTAGGGGCCGGGTTAGTGTGTGTGTGTGTGTGTGATGGGTAAGTGTAGGGGTCGGGTTAGTGTGTGTGTGTGTGTGATGGGTAAGTGTAGGGGTCGGGTTAGTGTGTGTGTGTGTGTGTGTGTGTGTGTGATGGGTAGGTTTAGGGGTCGGGTTAGTGTGTGTGTGTGTGTGTGTGTGTGATGGGTAGTTTAGGGTTAGTGTGTGTGTGTGAGTGTGAGAAGAGTAGGTTTAGGGGTAGGGTTAGTGTGTGTGTGTGTGTGTGTGTGTGTGTGTGAGATGGGTAGGTTTAGGGGTAGGGTTAGTGTGTGTGTGTGTGTGTGTGTGATGGGTAGGTTTAGGGGTCGGGTTAGTGTGTGTGTGATGGGTAGGTTTAGTGGTAGGGTTAGTGTGTGTGATGGGTAGGTTTAGGGGTCGGGTTAGTGTGTGTATGTGTGATGGGTAGGGTTAGGGTTAGTGTGTGTGTGTGAGTGTGAGAAGAGTAGGTTTAGGGGTAGGGTTAGTGTGTGTGTGTGTGTGTCTGATGGGTAGGTTTCGGGATCAGGTTAGTGCGTGCGTGTGTGTGTGTGTGTGTGTGTGTGTGTGAAGGAGAGGAAGGAAGGAGTAGACGGAGGTGCTGGTGTACAGTAGTTGTAGACAGAAACCCAAACAAAGGAAGGGATCGTGACAGTGCAGAACATCTGACCACATGTTAGTGTGTGTGTGTGTGTGTGTGTGTGTGTGTGTGTTTGATGATCATGACAGTGCAGAAGATCTGACCACGTTAGTGTGTGTGTGTGTGTGATGATCATGACAGTGCAGAAGATCTGACCACATGTTAGTGTGTGTGTGCGTGTGTGATGATCATGACAGTGCAGAAGATCTGACCACATGCTGCTCTTTTCAGCTGAGATGATGACAGATGCATTCTGGGGGATCCACACCGAGGATCCACACCGACTCTCAGTCTGAACACGATTGGCCAGGACAAACTCAGTGACACAAAACAGTGAGACAAAATGACAACTTCTGTTTTCCACCTCTTGTAAACACAGCCACGTCCAAGTGATCTGAGGGCGCGGGCGCTTCGGTCTGTGCAAGCGCCGGAAGTGATCTCTCGCGCGTGTACGTCACTCTTCGGAAGATTTACCTTTCACTGTGAAGATCGAGCGCTGATATTTAGATATACAGGAAATCGCAATGGAAGACGATTTCGATATATCAACAGACAACGTTTAATTTTTTTCACAACCGCGCGAGAGATCACTTCCGCCGCTTGCCCAGACCGAAGCGCCGGCGCCCTCAGATCACTTGGACGTGGCTGTGTTTACAAGAGGTAAAAACGATATAAATACTGTTGGTTTTCTCACACAAACCGCTCGTTTCGTGTCTTAGGCCATCAATGTGTACTTACATTTACGAGTCATTAAATCATGTTTAATTTGGACTTCTCTGTGCTGCTCTTTGAGGTGGAGACCATAGACCTGCATTATATGACTGACAGACAACAACGGTTCGACCAAAAAATATCAAAATTGAAACTACTGCGGAAACAAAGACACCTACATCTCGGATGCCCTTGAGGTAAGCTAAAACATACCAAAAATTAATTTCAAAGTGAACTATCCCTTTAAAAGGCACAGAGCACACTCCAGTGTGTGTATGTAGACGCGCATCTCAGCTTGATGAAGAGGCTAAAGGCCGATCGCTGAGATAAAGCCAGCTGTCGCGGGGCGATCCGTGGTGAATGATGCGCTGAGACTCACTTGTTTAACTTCTTTGTTCTCTTCCTCTGTATTGGAGGCTCTCGAGCGGTCTGTCACTCTTAATTAAAATGTTGTTTACATATTAATTCCATTTTAAACACAGTCATATAGTTTTGATGATAACAGATGGCACGGTGAGATAATGGAGGGGTTAGTGTGGAGAGAGAGATTGCACATGATTTATTAAGATTTACTTTATTAGCGAGGCCCAGGCATAAATTGCGTTATTGCGGCCAACCTCAACTTTCCCAGACTGAGAGCATTTATTTCTGAGCTCATTGTTTCGCTCTCCGCATTCGCTCACGGCATCTGCTAGTTTCAGGAGGAAACGCTCTCGGATGAAGTGTTTTTCTCGCTCGAGTTATGAAGGAAAGGGGTCAGCGATATTGTGATTGAATGTTTGCCACGCCGAAATGATTTCTGAGATGGATAGTTAACTTGCCGTGTTGCATTGCTCATTTAAAAGCATTGATTTATGTTTATGTTTGTAAGGGATCGGCGGAGGAAAGATTTGCACACAAGCTCCTTGTCGTCATTGTCTTTTTTTATTCTCCCCCCGATTTGTTTGATTGGTTGTGGTTTTACCTTTGTCTTCTATTGTTCGTGTGTGAGATAACAAGCTGAGCTTTCATGCCAGCGCTCGTTTCTGGAGAGAAGAAGGGATTTGATCGTTCAGTGTAATCTGGAAAACATCATTGACCTCAATAGAGACGAGACGAGAGGGAATCTGAGAGTCACTTTCGTTTCTTTAATACTCATATATCCAGTTGTTTCCTCAACTATAAGCAGTTTTGGCGATGTGAACTATAAACTTGCTTAAAACTAATACTTTTCACAACACTCTCACTAGTTTGATTTTATACTTGCGTACATTACAAGAGAATTCTGTTATTTTTCTATTATTTTTTATAATTTATAAAGCATAAAATATTCCGATAATTATCTTTATGCTTAATTATCTAAGTGCACAAACTTTTAATAAAACCTTATTAGTGGAAAAAGTGTTCATTGAGATGGAAATTATTACCATTAACTTTTTATTTTATATATATATATATATATTTGTGATAATAATAAAAAAAATGTCAAATTATATAATTTAATTTCACTCAATTTTTTTATTATTGTTTATATTACTATTTAATATATCATATACAATTATATAAATGTAACACTTATGTGCTATACGTATATGTATATATATATATATATATATATATATATATATATATATATTATACGTGTATGTGTGTATATAAATATAATGCATTATATTTATTATAACGTATAAATATAATATAGTATAATAAAATCATTTTAAAATGAATTATGTGAAAACTATTTATATTTATATAAATTATATATTTTTTATTTATTATAATTGAATACAATATACATTATACATGTATAATATTATAAATATATAATATTTATAATAAATGTAACATATTGTAATATATTATAATATATGTATTATAAATATTATAAATGTGTATATATATATACATTTATTATTCATTATAATAAATAATATTAGTGTAAATTTATATAAATATTTTAAAAATCTATTAGTAAAATATAAATATTTGTATGATGGATTTTAGGAAATTTAAATAAGGGTTAATACATTTAAATAATGAAAGTCTTGTAAAAAGTTTCAATAAAACCTTCATATAACAATAAGTGGAATACATGTAATCTGCAGTCGAAGAACATCGTGTGTGACTTTAAGCAGAGGTTTAAGAAACGCTGTGACCTTCACGAGCTCTCAGGTTAGTGTGTGTGAGCCTGTGATTTCCCTGCGTGTTGTTGTTGTGTCTCTGGATGATAGTATATGATAGATGGAGTGGATCCAGGACATCTCGATCGACAGCTGTTGATTGCTCTGGAAATCGAGAAAAGCTTCCAGAGCAGAACAATGAGCTCATTGCTCTCGCAGTTCAGTCGCCAACTGAGCTCTGCAGAGGAGCACTTCATGCATGTCAACACACACACACGCCCAAAACACCACAGCCCTCCAATCTCCACACACACCTGCATCTTTTAAACTAGACTTTCTCATGCAATGGCACTTAATGTGCATGTACTCTTTTGTTTGTTAAGAGACTAAAGAACAAACTTGCAAAAAAGCCACAAGACGCCATAATTACAGTGATTTTAGGAGACATCGTTTTATGTTTGTAAAATGCCTTAGCCATGGTAAAATCACTGTAACACACGACCACGAGTGGCTTATTGACTTTAAAATTACAATGTTTAATAAATGCTGTAGCTATTTTTTGCCATGCATGAAATTAAAATTTGATGCATTATAATTATACATTTTGGCCAATAATGGCATTTATAAACAATGCATTTTAATAAAAAATAATAAGTAGTATTTATATAGAAATAATTTTCACATTAATTTAGAGATGGTTTATTTTACTATTATTACACTGTTATATGTGTGTATCACAAAAGTTGGCACAAAGACAAGTATTTCACACCACAATATATGTATATTTATATAATTTTACACAATATTTTTTTTATAATTTGACTATTTATGAAAATTATTATAAATATATTTATGTATGTGTGAAATGCTTTTGTGACACACACGCGCACACATTTTTATGATAATAATAAATAAAATGTTATTTTCTATACATTATTATTGTTTATAATAATATTAATTATTAATAATATTACAATTAAATTATTTACACAATAATTTTTTTTATTATTTTTTATTTAACAATTTATTTACATTATTATAAACAGTCCCACACGCATATATATAATTTATAAATTTATATATTTCATTAATTCTATAAATTATCATTGTTTTATAATTATATTAATTATTAATATTTTTTATTTAATGTTCACACAAAAAATTTAGATTTTATTTTAATTTGACTATTTAAATGATCATGTATATATTAATATAAGTGTAAACAGTGTCCTCGTGCCACACCTGTGACCCTCCATCAGAGCATACTAGCGGCGTCTCGATACTTCAGCACTTTTAAACGGGGCCTGTACTTGTTTGCTGTTTTTTTATTTTTTTATGAATCCATTATGATTAGAAATTAGAGACAGTGGGGTTGGGAGAAGAAACGGTGGTTTGTTTTTAACAAAAATTAGCATTCTGTGAGAGATCTATCCCCAGGCTTAATTAAGGCAAATTCAGTATTCCAGTTCATCATCAGCTTTATGTAATGTTAAAAAACAAGTTCTGCTTATTGGCATCTGTTTATTTCTTATTAAAAAAGAAAACATTATACCGGGTGATTTGGCACCTTCGTAGCTTGTGCCTGGGCCTCATATTATGGGAATTCTCGGTTTGTGCGATGATTAAATGCTTAATAAAAAATTCATTGCTGTCGCCAACATCTGCATTGTAGCTCTAACGGCTCACTGGAGTGTGTGTGGCTTGTAAAGTTTCCAAACGCGCGTCGAGAACCCTGGAAAGTTCAGCGCTGAGTTTGCCTCGCTCATTACGCCGATACTCCTGCGCCTGCGATTAGACAAAGAACATCTTTAATTGCTTTAAAATCGGAATGCATGATAAGAACGGATTAATTTGATTTTTCTGTTTCTACAAGTAGCAGATGGTTTATGTCTTAGGAATGCTCATGTTGTAAAGTGAGATCCCAGCTCGCCTCTGATTGGTCACTGTTAATGAAGCGTGCTGTGCTGATTATTGATTTAGAAAATGAGGATGACACCGGGATTGTGTGTGTTGTGGTAATAAATTAAAAAGCAGGGTGCTTCTTGTTTAACGGCCGCCAACGTAACTTAAATATCATGAAATATGTTTGATTCTCCAGTCAGGTGGTCTCTGGCCCATCGAAGTAATTTATTATTTATTGGGAGTTTGTATGATTTTGCTAGACGCTGCTAACAAGCAGATGGTCGACTTGACTTATTTGTGTTTTGTGTTTCTGAATGACCGATCAGGTGCATGATGGGAAATTCAATGAGCTGCTTGTCAGAGGAGAAACAATTCATTGGAGAGAGCCCACCAAAGCTGTGTGTGTGTGTGTGAGAGTCTGTGTGTGTGTGAGAGTCTGTGTGTGTGAGAGAGTCTGTGTGTGCTCAGCTTTGTTAAGATCTCTCTCTCTCTCTCTCTCTCTCTCTCTCTCTCTCTCTCTCTCTCTCTCTCTCTCTGTCTCTCTGTCTGTCAGTCTCTCTCGACCCCCTCCCTCTCTCTCTATCTATCTTGTATTATTATTGGCTGTGGCACGAGCATCTGTTTCGGAGTGGTGTTCCTCTCTGCATTAATAACTTTCCACTGATGATCAGCACGCAGAAGTGCGGTCCAGTGATGGAGGTAATGTAGTCCTCTCGAGGCCTGTCTGTCTCTCTCTCTCGAGGCATGTCTCTCTCTCTCGAGTCCTGTCTTTCTCTCGAGGCCTGTCTCTCTCTCGAGTCCTGTCTTTCTCTCGAGGCCTGTCTCTCTCTCGAGGCCTGTCTTTCTCTCGAGGCCTGTCTCTCTCTCGAGGCCTGTCTTTCTCTTGAGGCCTGTCTGTCTCTCTCGAGGCCTGTCTGATTCTCTCTCGAGGCCTGTCTGTCTCTCTCTCGAAGCCTGTCTGTTTCTCTCTCGAGGCCTGTCTGTCTCTCTCTCGAGGCCTGTCTGTCTCTCCCTCGAGGTCTGTCTCTTTCTCGAGGCCTGTTTGTTTCTCTCCTGAGGCCTGACTGTCTCTCTCGAGGCCTGACTGTCTCTCTCTCGAGGCCTGTCTGTTTCTCTCTCGAGGCCTGTGTCTCCCTCACTCGAGGCCTGTCTGTCTCTCTCTCGAGGCCTGTCTGTTTTTCTCTTGAGGCCTGTCTGTCTCTCCCTCGAGGCCTGTCTGTCTCTCCCTCGAGGCCTGTCTGTTTCTCTCTGGAGGCCTGTCTGTTTCTCTCTCGAGGCCTGTCTGTTTTTCTCTTGAGGCCTGTCTGTCTCTCCCTCGAGGCCTGTCTGTCTCTCCCTCGAGGCCTGTCTGTTTCTCTCTGGAGGCCTGTCTGTTTCTCTCTCGAGCCCTGTCTGTCTCTCCCTCGAGGTCTGTCTCTTTCTCGAGGCCTGTCTGTCTCTCTCCCTCAAGGCCTGTTTGTTTCTCTCCTGAGGCCTGACTGTCTCTCTCGAGGCCTGACTGTCTCTCACTCGAGGCCTGTCTGTTTCTCTCTCGAGGCCTGTGTCTCCCTCACTCGAGGCCTGTCTGTCTCTCTCTCGAGGCCTGTCTGTTTTTCTCTCGAAGCCTGTCTGATTCTCTCTCGAGGCCTGTCTGTCTCTCTCTCGAAGCCTGTCTGTTTCTCTCTCGAGGCCTGTCTGTCTCTCCCTCGAGGTCTGTCTCTCCCTCAAGGCCTGTTTGTTTCTCTCCTGAGGCCTGACTGTCTCTCTCGAGGCCTGACTGTCTCTCTCGAGGCCTGACTGTCTCTCTCTCGAGGCCTGTCTGTTTCTCTCTCGAGGCCTGTGTCTCCCTCACTCGAGGCCTGTCTGTCTCTCTCTCGAGGCCTGTCTGTTTTTCTCTTGAGGCCTGTCTGTCTCTCCCTCGAGGCCTGTCTGTCTCTCCCTCGAGGCCTGTCTGTTTCTCTCTGGAGGCCTGTCTGTTTCTCTCTCGAGGCCTGTCTGTTTTTCTCTTGAGGCCTGTCTGTCTCTCCCTCGAGGCCTGTCTGTCTCTCCCTCGAGGCCTGTCTGTTTCTCTCTGGAGGCCTGTCTGTTTCTCTCTCGAGCCCTGTCTGTCTCTCCCTCGAGGTCTGTCTCTTTCTCGAGGCCTGTCTGTCTCTCTCCCTCAAGGCCTGTTTGTTTCTCTCCTGAGGCCTGACTGTCTCTCTCGAGGCCTGACTGTCTCTCACTCGAGGCCTGTCTGTTTCTCTCTCGAGGCCTGTGTCTCCCTCACTCGAGGCCTGTCTGTCTCTCTCTCGAGGCCTGTCTGTTTTTCTCTTGAGGCCTGTCTGTCTCTCCCTCGAGGCCTGTCTGTCTCTCCCTCGAGGCCTGTCTGTTTCTCTCTGGAGGCCTGTCTGTTTCTCTCTCGAGCCCTGTCTGTCTCTCCCTCGAGGCCTGTCTGTTTCTCTCTCGAGGCCTGTCTGTTTCTCTCTCGAGGCCTGTCTGTCTCTCTCTCGAGGCCTGTCTGTTTCTCTCTCGAGGCCTGTCTGTTTCTCTCTCGAGGCCTGTCTGTCTCTTCCTCGAGGCCTGTCTCTTTCTCGAGGCCTGTCTGTCTCTTTCTCGAGGCCTGTCTGTCTCTCTCGAGGCCTGACTGTCTCTCTCGAGGCCTGACTGTCTCTCTCGAGTCCTGTCTGTCTCTCTCTCGAAGCCTGTCTGTTTCTCTCTCCCTCAAGGCCTGTTTGTTTCTCTCCTGAGGCCTGTCTGTTTCTCTCTCGAGCCCTGTCTGTCTCTCCCTCGAGGCCTGTCTGTTTCTCTCTCGAGGCCTGTCTGTTTCTCTCTCGAGGCCTGTCTGTTTCTCTCTCGAGGCCTGACTGTCTCTCTCTCGAGGCCTGTCTGTTTCTCTCTCGAGGCCTGTCTGTCTCTCTCTCGAGGCCTGACTGTCTCTCTCTCGAGGCCTGTCTGTTTCTCTCTCGAGGCCTGTCTGTCTCTCTCTCCAGGCCTGTCTGTTTCTCTCTCGAGGCCTGTCTGTTTCTCTCTCGAGGCCTGTCTGTCTCTTCCTCGAGGCCTGTCTCTTTCTCGAGGCCTGTCTGTCTCTTTCTCGAGGCCTGTCTGTTTCTCTCGAGGCCTGTCTGTCTCTCTCGAGGCCTGACTGTCTCTCTCGAGGCCTGACTGTCTCTCTCGAGGCCTGTCTGTCTCTCTCTCGAAGCCTGTCTGTTTCTCTCTCCCTCAAGGCCTGTTTGTTTCTCTCCTGAGGCCTGACTGTCTCTCTCGAGGCCTGACTGTCTCTCTCGAGGCCTGACTGTCTCTCTCGAGGCCTGACTGTATCTCTCGAGGCCTGACTGTCTCTCTCGAGGCCTGACTGTCTCTCTCTCGAGGCCTGTCTGTTTCTCTCTCGAGGCCTGTGTCTCCCTCACTCGAGGCCTGTCTTTTTCTCTCTCTGGGCCTGTCTGTCTCGAGGCCTGTCTCTCTCGAGGCCTGTCTGTCTCTCTCTCGAAGCCTGTCGTTTCTCTCTCGAGGCCTGTCTGTCTCTCTCTCGAGGCCTGTCTGTCTCTCCCTCGAGGTCTGTCTCTTTCTCGAGGCCTGTCTGTCTCTCTCTCCCTCAAGGCCTGTTTGTTTGTCTCCTGAGGTCTGACTGTCTCTCTCGAGGCCTGACTGTCTCTCTCGAGGCCTGACTGTCTCTCTCTCGAGGCCTGTCTGTTTCTCTCTCGAGGCCTGTGTCTCCCTCACTCGAGGCCTGTCTGTCTCTCTCTCGAGGCCTGTCTTTCTCTCCCTCGAGGCCTGTCTGTCTCTCCCTCGAGGCCTGTCTGTTTTTCTCTTGAGGCCTGTCTGTCTCTCCCTCGAGGCCTGTCTGCTTCTGCGCAGGTCTGGCCCCGAGATCGCTACTGCGCAGGTCTGGCCCCGAGATCGCTACTGCGCAGGTCTGGCCCCCCCGAGATCGCTACTGCGCAGGTCTGGCCCCAAGATCGCTACTGCGCAGGTCTGGTCTCGAGATCGCTACTGCGCAGGTCTGGCCCCGAGATCGCTACTGCGCAGGTCTGGCCCCGAGATCGCTACTGCGCAGGTCTGGCCCCGAGATCGCTACTGCGCAGGTCTGGCCCCGAGATCGCTACTGCGCAGGTCTGGTCCCGAGATCGCTACTGCGCAGGTCTGGTCCCGAGATCGCTACTGCGCAGGTCTGGCCCCGAGATCGCTACTGCGCAGGTCTGGCCCCGAGATCGCTACTGCGCAGGTCTGGTCCCGAGATCGCTACTGCGCAGGTCTGGCCCCGAGATGCAGGTCTGGTCCCGAGATCGCTACTGCGCAGGTCTGGTCCCGAGATCGCTACTGCGCAGGTCTGGCCCCGAGATCGCTACTGCGTAGGTCTGGTCCCGAGATCGCTACTGCGCAGGTCTGGTCGCGAGATCGCTACTGCGCAGGTCTGGTCCCGAGATCGCTACTGCGCAGGTCTGGCCCCGAGATCGCTACTGCGCAGGTCTGGTCCCGAGATCGCTACTGCGCAGGTCTGGTCCCGAGATCGCTACTGCGCAGGTCTGGTCCCGAGATCGCTACTGCGCAGGTCTGGCCCCGAGATCGCTACTGCGCAGGTCTGGCCCCGAGATCGCTACTGCGCAGGTCTGGTCCCGAGATCGCTACTGCGCAGGTCTGGTCCCGAGATCGCTACTGCGCAGGTCTGGCCCCGAGATCGCTACTGCGCGGGTCTGGTCTCGAGATCGCTACTGCGCAGGTCTGGTCCCGAGATCGCTACTGCGCAGGTCTGGTCCCGAGATCGCTACTGCGCAGGTCTGGCCCCGAGATGCAGGTCTGGTCCCGAGATCGCTACTGCGCAGGTCTGGTCCCGAGATCGCTACTGCGCAGGTCTGGCCCCGAGATCGCTACTGCGTAGGTCTGGTCCCGAGATCGCTACTGCGCAGGTCTGGTCGCGAGATCGCTACTGCGCAGGTCTGGTCCCGAGATCGCTACTGCGCAGGTCTGGCCCCGAGATCGCTACTGCGCAGGTCTGGTCCCGAGATCGCTACTGCGCAGGTCTGGTCCCGAGATCGCTACTGCGCAGGTCTGGTCCCGAGATCGCTACTGCGCAGGTCTGGCCCCGAGATCGCTACTGCGCAGGTCTGGCCCCGAGATCGCTACTGCGCAGGTCTGGTCCCGAGATCGCTACTGCGCAGGTCTGGTCCCGAGATCGCTACTGCGCAGGTCTGGCCCCGAGATCGCTACTGCGCGGGTCTGGTCTCGAGATCGCTACTGCGCAGGTCTGGTCCCGAGATCGCTACTGCGCAGGTCTGGTCTCGAGATCGCTACTGCGCAGGTCTGGCCCCGAGCTGTCAGCGCCATGTCGGGACACTCGGCGGCTTCGCTTCTGACCAATGGAAGAGACCAAAGGGGTGTCGTCCATCTTTTTTTACAGTCTATGACTAGTATATACGTCACAATAGGAAAAAGAAGATGAGCACAACTTGCGTTTCATGTTGACTTAGGGCTGTTTGACTGACGTTTTATTTATTAATAAAATAATTTCATGTCAAATAGGTGTGAAATATAAACAGGCACCACAACAGAAACAGATGTCTGTCGACTGAGTGTGCTGCATCAAAGAAGTCTAGACATCTTCATTATTATAATAATAATTACTGTAGAATTATCTAGTTTGTTTTGCATTTTGAGATGTTGTTGTTTTGAAAACATGGTGAAAACATTATCGACAGTGCCATGGCAGAAGAATTCATGTTCTTCCTGAGTTGTGAGCGTACAGAAAGACTCACAAACTCAAAAGTTAATGGTTTGAATATTTAATAAAATATATACAAATTAAATTTTTATTTGCTCACCAAGGCTGGATTTATTTGATCAAACATACAGTAAAAACAGTGAATTATTATTAAAATTTTCAGTCTTCAGTGTCACATGATCTTTCAGAAATCATTCTAATATGCTGATTTGCTGCTCGAGAATATTTTCTGATTATTATTATCAATGTTGAAAACAGTTGTGCTGTTGCTATACTGTATATTTTTGTGGAAACCGTGATACATTTTTTGGATTCTTTGATGAATAAAAAGCATTTATTTGAAATAGATTCTTCAGTAGCATATTAAGAATCTTTACTGACACTTTTGATTAATTTGATGTGTCCTTGCTGAAAAATGTATCAATTTCATTCAAAAAACCACGAGCTTTGCCAATGAATTAAATATAAAAACTGCTAATTAGTAAAAATAGTATTGCTTTTGTTTGTTTTGTTTTTAGTCTAGTTAATGAACAATGTTCAAATTTTGGTCTTATCATATTGTTTGACTTTAAATATCCTGTTTTTACAATCCAGCATGTTTTTTGGAAAAGAGCAGCCTGCACATTATATATAAATAGCTCGTTTTGGGTCCCACAGTAAACCATGAGGGAGAGTAAATGATGGTGCAGTTTTCATTTTTCAGTCTTTTGAATTTGCCTGCCTTATGCCTGTTTTTATTGTCATATTTCCCACAGCAGATTAACAGTGATCCGTGTTCTTATGATCCCGATCTCTGCACTGAGCCAGTCTCTGCTTTGTCAGTAAGTCAGCATGTTTTGAATGTTTTTCCACCTGTTACTGTCCGCAGGCTAAGATGTCCCGCTGTGACACTCGTGTGGCAGGTCTTCATTCCCACAGGAGCAGAGGAGGAGGGGGGGAGAAACCCTTGTGGATTTTTTGCATCATTAAGTATTTACGTGATGCCACTTCACGTTATTTACACTGGACTGATGGTAATGTGTTCAGAGCTGCTCACGAGAGCACAGACCCGTGTGCACATATCTTAATGTTCTCCCGCAGATGCTAACACACGTCACTGTGTGCTTCAGAACAAGCTCCGCTCGTATTCAAAATCACCCTCTACGAACGCAAAAATGCATGAAGAGAAATGTAGAATATTAAGTTCTTAGCTCCAAACAGGACAAAACTGTATAAAAGTATAGACCAAAACTATCATACGACTTTTATGCTGCTTATCTGGAGTCGCACTTTAAAACGAACACAGGCTGAAGTTCGTGGATATACTAAAGGATTATTGATCGTAAATAATATGTCGTCGTTTTAAATATTTGGGAATTGTTTTGCTAAAAACTTTAAATATACATACAAATTAATTAAATGTTGTCTAAATTAAGCCATCTAGTTTGGGACACAATGTTTGGGATGTTAAAAAAGTCAATTTATACTCTATTTGTTTATTTTAACTTTTACAACCATATATATGATTATTAATTTAAATGTATTGATTTAAAAAATATATATATTTAATTTATTTTATCTCTCTATTTCTCTTTTACAATTATATATTTTAATATTTATTATACATTTCAATTTTTAATTTAATTTATGTAAATGTATAGATTTTTTTTAAATAAATTTTAAATCTATTTATTTATTTTCTCCCTCTCTTTATATATATATATATATATATATATATATACATAGCATAAAACATAAAAGTTGGTGTTTATATAATATATGTGTGCATGTATATATTATATTTAATTATATTATATTGTGTGTGTGTGTGTGTGTGTGTGTAAATATATATATATATATATATATATTATAAACATAAACTTTTATGTTAGATGTGGTTAATCTCAATTAATCGATTTGACAGCCCTAATATACAGTGTGTATACATATATATATATATATATATATATATATATATATTAATACACTTTAAATAATAATTGCAAATAAAATCATATTTATTTATAAAAAAAAATCAAAAAATCCGTTTTTGGATTTTTTTGACTAAATTAAGCTTTCTAGTTTGGGACCAAATGTTTGGTATGTTAGAAAAGTTCATTCATATATTTGTTTAAAGGGATAGTTCACCCAAAAATAATAATTCTGTCGTCATATTCTAAAGGCTCGTTCACACCAAGAACGATAACTATAACGATAACTAAATCATTTTGAATGTGATTCCAATGATATCTGTTCTCTGTGTCAATCATTATATTTATAGTGTAGACTCTGATATTCTTTTTTATTTAAGACGATTTTTAAACTATATGTATATTATCTTTGGTGTGAACGGGCTTTGTAAATGGGGACCAGAAACTGTTTGGTTACCAACACTCTTTAAAATATCTACTTTTATGTTCAAGAGAACAAAGAAACTCATACAGGTTTACAACAACTTGAGGGTGAGGAAATTATGACAGAGAGTTTGTAATATAGTCCGCTTTTATGGTGCTTTTTTTTTAACACTTTAAAGATGCAGGTTGAACATCGTGGAAATTACTTCAGCCCAAGAACACAACAGGAAATCACACATAGCGTTATTAATAGTATTCCCCCCCACGCATTGCACATCTGTACTGAAACAAGAGTTCAGATGTTTCAGATGTCAAAGGCAAGCTTCACGTATGCGTTTATCTCTCTCATCTCTGCTCTGCGTGTCTGTGCAACGAATGGAGCCGCGCATCCAACCAAGCAGCTGTTCACACACACACACACACACACACACACACACACACCAGCACTTTTACAGAAGTTTGCTGCCATTTGGTCATCTTGGTTGTTCTGCTTTAGAAAAGGGCTTCAAGTGCACATCTGTTGCACCTAGGACAGCCGTACATCAGTTTTGCATGTTTTTTCAAGTCTTTTATGTGATGTACAGTAGATCTTTACACACTAAAGTCACTTAAAAATATCTTTATTTAATCGTATTAGATAGAAAATATCAAACCAAGCGTCATCTCCAAGCAAATGATGCTCGAGCTTTTCTAAAAGTGTCAATTCATTTCCTCCCAAGTTTGACAACTAGAAAAGAATCCAAGTCTTTATTTTAAACAATATTGCTTCATATTTTTAAAACTGTTTTAATGCTTTTATTTATTATTTACAACAATAAATGCCTTTTTATATGTATAATGCCAAGATATTTTGTCCAAACACTTTTTATGGATGCTGTACATAAAAATAAAATTGCAAATTTCCTTATTTAATTGATAAATCATATTCTTTAGCAGATCTGCCACAGTCCCGTCTCTCCGTTGTTTCGCACCTCGTTCCGTTGGCTACTGTGTTTGTTGTGTAGTCATTTCTTGCTTTTCTGAAGGAAACGATCTTATTTTCATGCGGCGTCCCCAGTGTGTGTTTTGAAGTCATGATTCAAACACAATGAGAAACAATGGAGTGTATTTTGACCGCTGCCACTCGAGGATGAGGTTCGTCTTTCACAGCGTTTCAGAATCATCACAGGGGTTTCCCCTCTCTTATTAAACACAGCTATATGTGTACGTCACTGAGCGCTGAAGCTCCTCCGCCACCATAATTAGCCAGAAATTGACGAGACATGTTCATTTAGATTGAATTTTTCTAGACATTTATTTCATTTGTCATGCTGTAAGATACATGAGGTCTATTTCAGTCATATTAACTCTCATGATGTTGGTCTCCAAAGGAAGGGCCCTGAAATAGAAGATTGTTGGTCCTTATAATGATACTCTAGATTACACTTTACTTCGATGGTCCACTTTAGACACTCATAAGTAACTACATGTCAACTATCAGTCATTAGAGTATTAGTCGACTTAAAGGGATAGGTCACCCAAAAATGTAAACTCTGTCAGTAATTACTCTCCCTCATGTTGTTCAACCCCGTAAGACTTTCGTTCATCTTCAGAACACAAATTAAGATATTTTTGATTAAATCTGAGAGCTGTCTCACTCCTCCATAGGCTTCTTAAGGGATCGAAACTGGCCGGCCCAGAAAGTTGTTAAAGACATCGTTAAAATAGTCCGAGTGACTACAATGGCTCAACCTTAACCCTTTATAGGGCACTCATTGAAATACTTGGAAATTCTAAATTTCAACCATAGAGTGTTATTGGAGGATATTATAAGAGTTCTAAACATTTGTGAGTTTTTAAAAAAATATATTTTTTTAGGTTGGAAATCAAGGGCAATGAAGTTACCATATATGGTTCCTCGCCAGTCTAGGGTAATTTTTTTTCCCTTAAAAAGTGTATATATAAAAATATAATAAAAACACATAAACTTGTTACAAACATAAAAATATTTATTTAGGAACATTTTAAATTATTATTAGGAACATTTTAAATTAAATTACACCTCTTGGCAGAGGGGCCTATATCACTCTGGCCTGGAGTGTCTAGGTTGTGGGTGGGTGGGAGGAAGTCAGGGTCTGCCACATCATCATCTTCCTCCTCAGAGCCCTCATCATCACTGATGCTGGGGTGGGCTGGCACAACTGTCTCCCTCTTGCCGTAAAAGATTCACGTAGATAGCTGCAAAGAACAGAGAGTACATTTTTGAGTCCATATCAAGCCCAGTTTGAGTTATTTGTTGAGTAACAGTGAAGTGCAGATTTACTGAAATATACATAATAAGAAAAATAAGTGAGTAACATTGGACTGGTCTGTCATAATATATGTAAATTTATAATAAGAAGTGCAAAATATCATTATAAGATTTAAAAACTGTTATAAAGGTCATAAAACTGACCAAAACCACACATATTTCAATATCTAATATGGCTTGAAAATGTCTATAAATGTGGTACGTTTCCCACTGGATCACTTTATAATGTTATTCAAACCTGTGATAACATCCAATGCACTAGTAAATACTATTGTCCTACATTATAATCATAGACTGTGGTAATAATGCATTATTTGTAGAAAAAATACCCTAGTACGGCTTTTCTATACGCATAGGGCGTATGTCTAAATATGGTCTTCCTATCACTTGCGCTAATCTTACGTGAACAGGGCGTATGATCAAATATGGTCTCACCATTTTTCATGCCACAAATGTCACTACTTTCAAGAAATCTATGCAAACAACACCTATCTCAACATGTTGCACAACTATTCAACCATAGAATGTGTGAGTTTCATCAACTTACCATTTTTTTGTTTTGAAGTTATTAGCGCTGATGTGGGAGTAGGTAGTAGCGCATAACCTCACTTTCCAATGTCCGGAACGAGACTGAAATTTGAAATGCTCCGCGCAACTTCTGATTGGTCAGATGCCATGGTGTATCTATCAGTGACGTAGCCTGATCTTCGCTGATTGGCTGGGAGAAATATATGCGCTCATACGACAACGCAAACAGGCAGGGGAGAGTCCGTTTGAATGCGCGATTAAGTTACCAAATATGGTTCCTCGC
This sequence comes from Rhinichthys osculus, assembly GCA_029959095.1. Taxonomy (NCBI): domain Eukaryota; kingdom Metazoa; phylum Chordata; class Actinopteri; order Cypriniformes; family Leuciscidae; genus Rhinichthys; species Rhinichthys osculus. Next base: position 1,987,206 of record JARWKJ010000016.1, on the reverse strand, counting down.
CCGATAAAGGGTTAAGTTTATCAAGCGACGAGAATACTTTTTGTGTGCAAAAAACAAACAAAAATAACGGCTTTATTCAACTATTCGTTTCCTTCTCTGTGGGCCTCGAGATTTCACGTAGTGAAACTGCGCAGCGCTTCTAGGTTGTACGTCACACACATCACACACATGACCAGCGTCGGCCAATAGTGAGCCTACGTGGGATGTACAACATAGAAGCGCTGCGCTGTTACACTACATGAACTCACTCGAGGCCCACAGAGAAGGAGATGAATAGTTGAATAAAGTCGTTATTTTTGTTTGTTTTTTGCGCACAAAAAGTATTCTCGTCGCTTGATAAACTTAAGGTTGAGCCACTGTAGTCACTCGGACTATTTTAACGATGTCTTTCATAACTTTTCTGGGCCGGCCGGTTTCAATCCCTTAGAAGCCTATGGAGGAGTGATCCAGCTCTCAGATTTAATTAAAAATATCTTAATTTGTGTTCTGAAGATGAACGAAAGTCTTACGGGGTTGAACAACATGAGGGAGAGTAATTACTGACAGAGTTTAAATTTTTGGGTGAACTATCCCTTTAATATCTGCCATCATTATTTTACTGATTATAAGTAACTTTACAACTACGTCAATTTATTCTACTAACCCGAACCCGAACCTAACAGTCTACTCATACTCTGAGAGTTAGTTCACATAGATGCAAAGTTACTTATAGTTATGAGAATACTCTATAAATGAGGTAACTTTGGACTTTGTCACATTTGCTAATTTATTTACTTATTTTTAAATCAAGCAAACTGCACATTATGCTTTGAATCAGTAGTCACATGTACGGTCAATATTTATAATTTAGACAACATTATTTATAATAATAATACATTTTATTTTTTATTATTCTTTACTTTTAATAGTTGCATCTCAAAATGCTTGTCAAGAATAAATAAAAAAAGCAAAGAATACAAAATACAGAGTGAAAACATACTATCAAATTAATTTAAGAAGAATACAATATGAAGTAACAAAATAATCACATAAAAGGAACCCTAAAAAAATAAGTTCTAAGGAGCCGTTTTTAACTAAAAACTGAACTTTTTATGCGTTTTGGCCGTTCATTTACATAACAATGGCGTTTGGGAGCCTGAAAACACAAACTTTGGATATGGGTTTCAAAGTGCACGTTTTTGAAAATGATACCATTAACATCTCTGTGTAAGCTACAAAAATCTGAATTTGTGAAACGGTGATGTCACGCTCGTGTGTATTATGTGTTCAGTCTATATAAGCACACTGTAAAAAATATATATATAGATTTTTTTTTTTGTTATCTTTTTCTTTGACTCAGTTGTATGTAGAATATTAAGTATGGTATACTTGAAAAGTTTTGTTGGCATATTTAAATAATTGACCCAACTACTTATTAACTTACAAAGCTTAGTTGAAATATTACAAACTTACTTTTTCATGTTGTCTGGACTTACAAAGTTTAGTTGAAATTTTATGAACTTACTTTTTCAAGTTGTCTGTACTCAAATTTAGGTTAATTCAACTTAATGTGGCTTATTAACTTAGATTAGCAAGTTCAACCAAACAAATAAAAACACCTTTTTCCATATAAAGGTCTTTGGGGCAGATTTAAATGCTCTTCTCATATAAATGTGGCGTCTGAAAGGGAAACTCCTATATGCACATGCAATAAGGTCATCCGCAAAAATAACCCTGTCCACACCTTTTTAGCGCTGATTTTTCACTGCGTGTCTTTAGTAAATCCTGACAGTTTATTAACACCAAAAAGGTTTGTGCTGGTGCAAGCTGTAAATCCAGCCCGATCTCACGGCAATTCGTACGAATTTTACGAGGTGGCTAATTCCAGGGGCGTAATTTGTGGGGGGGATGGGGGGGATATAACCCCCCCCCCCCCCCCCCCCCCCCCCCCCAATATTTAAATCTATGCATTACAACCCCCTCATTATTTATACCATGATCACAATATCAGGAGGCATACCCAAACTTCAACCCCCCCAATGTTCAAACCAAATCTACGCCCTTGGCTAATTCATACAACCTCACTCATACAAATTCGTACGATTTTTGCTAATTCGTACATATTTTACGAGTTACCAAATTCGTATGAATTCGTACGAATGACCTACCCCTGACCCCGCCCCTAAACCTACCCATCACGTGGGTTTAGGCAAATCGTACAAATTCGTACGAGTGAGGTCGTATGAATTAGTACGAATTAGCCACCTTTTAATCACTCGTACAAATTCGTACGAATTGGTCGTGAGATAGCGTTGGTAAATCTGACCCTTTATTGTCAACTGTTTCCCCAACAAATGAACAAAGAAAGGGACAAAACAGTCAAACAAGTTCAATAATTTTTCAAAAGATAAAAAAAAATACAAAGTGACATCGCCCCCTACTGGCCTGGAGAATACCGCGTTTCTAGTCGTTTTCACGGATCCATGTGAACGGGATCGTTTTGACAATGCTGTCATGAAACTTTAAAAACGCAAAGGACAAACTTTTTCTGTTTTTAGTACATCGTTGTCGTGTAAACATACCCTGAGAGAAGATATAAAAGCATCACATGAATCTGCATGTCTATAATATATGTGGCAAAGGCAACATTGTGAATATTTTAGCCATTATGTTTTCTTAAATCCATTAAACTCCAGTTTCTTGTGTGTGTGTGTGTGTTACAGTCACTCTTAGATCAGTAACAATGGAGTTATTATTGATTATTGATTTTTATGTAAACAAGTAGATCTTCCCTTTTAGTCTTTTAATGTTTAAAAATCCCGATTTGAATTATCATTTGTATTGAATAACCACACAGTAACCGGCGGCGTTCGGGAACAGAGTTCTTCTCCTGTGATTTGCTCCTCAAAGTGCCCTATCGAGGCGATTAAAGCCGAGAAATATTGTGATTTTGATCCTCAGTCAAACGTGTCTTTAAAGAGCTGTGACCCGAGGCGGCGCTGTAATCTGATGCAGTCTTGATCATCGCTGCTCAGAGTTTGTGATTGGGAGAGATTAGCACGCATAAAAGAGAAGCGCTTTTACAATAGTATTATGACAATTTGAAGGCCCATTATATGTAGATAAACTATCAGGGATGCTTTATCGATGGCACATCAGCTCTTGGGTTATGCTCACGTTAATCCAATTCAGCAACTGTGTTTGACGCTCACGTTTATTTTCTTTGCTACATTTTATCAAGTTCATTTGATGCAGAGCATGCTCTAATTTATTACATTTTCATTGCACTATTGAATGTTTTTCCCCCTTGTATATGTTAAGGAATAATCGTTTATATATATATGTGTGTGTTTTTGGAAAGTCCCTGATGCAGCATCACCGTTAATCCAAACATTATTCAGACACCAGATATCATTTTTGATATTGTTTCACTAGTGTGTGCAGGACACTATAGTTCATTTATGTAAGTTAGGAGAGCAAAATAAAGTAAACCGTGACATATTACACCCAAATATTCTTCATACAGTGACTACCAGTCAAATTTATCAAAATTTGGGACCAAATATTATTCCTCCACTTTGAGCTGATCATGTTTCCTTCAGTGTGTTTTCTGTAAATGCTATTTTTACACACAGACTGAACAACATGAAGCATTGCTTGGTCACTGGTTGAGCTAAACTGGTATTATCTAATTGTGTAGTTAAATTTAACAGCTGACAGATATTCAACTTAATTCATGTGTGAGAGTCTAACAGAAGGACGGACAAAACCAGTAAAATATCCACTCATATTTTATTACTATTTTCTATAGCGAATAAACTGTGATAATGTGAGAAATGTTGAAGGTGTCTGAATAAATTTTGGTTTGACTGTATATATACAGTATCTTATTGTACAATTCACGCAATATCAATTAAAATTAGTTTGGCAAATTTATGAAATACCAATTTTTTTCTGTTGATCTAATATCTCGCAATGAAAAGAACATGGGATTGTAAATGTTGGATGGTTTTAGGGAATCACAGCGGTGGCAGAAACACACACTCTGGTCTTAACGCTCTTCCCGCTGTGAGCTTTGATTGACAGTTCTGTCATCCGAATTCTTTAGCATGGCAAATGTTCTCAACCTAAACCCTGTTTTGTCTGTCATCATAATTTATTTAATCATATTTTACCATACCTTCCACCCTTCCCCCATCCCCTCTTGCCACAGAAACACACTTTTCCCCCCGTCTCTGCACCGTCGCGTAAACTAGGCATTTCTGTCGCATCTATCAAAGGAACGCCCGTCCTGTGGTGATGTGAATTAAGACAGATTATCGGTCAATAATTCAGAACATGCCGTAGATGAACCGGACCCACCGGCCCACCTGATGCTGGAGTGAAGATCTGGGATGTAAATAAATAATAGCGTTCTTTTCAGTTGCGCTTTAATAACATAAAATATTTAGCTATTTGGATGATTAAATTTACTGCTAAATTACAGCTTGCCTGAAGATGCGACCAGTGAAACGGTGGCCGATGTGTGTAAACGGGAAGCTGGCCAGAGCAGGAATGTCACACACACACACACACACACACACACACACACACACACACACACACACACACACACACACTCAAGCCCCAGGTGACATCTGCTGGAATATCTACATAGAGAGGCGACGTTTGGAATGAAACACTTCCTGAACACTGCACTTTATACTACTTTATTATCTGTGCATTATAAACATTTCAAACAGCATTATGCTATATTGTTGTCACATGACCTCATTACTTGCATTTGTAATTCCATGAAAAATGGCTATTTTTAATCAAAAATGTCTTTGAGGAACTCCAGCATACAGAAAATATTAATAGTACACATCCTACAGAAATAGACATATGGTGGTGTTTTATTCTGTACAGCCACAAGACACAAAGGAAATTAATACAGTCTTAAAAATAAAGAACCTTTGTTTAAAAAAAAAAACTAATCTTAACCTTTTGTGGAACGGAAAGATTGGGTGAATGTTAAAGGTTCTTAATGGAACCGTCGATGCCAATAAAGAACCTTTATTTTTAGAGTGTATTTTAAAAGAGAATTGTATATCATTCAATACGAATTGTAATAACATTTGAATAAAAAAAAAGATTCCCGATCTTTTCTCTTTTTCATTTATTTTATGCTCTAAAGCTACACTCTAAAATAAAATGCTGGTTTGTTTCCACACATGTTTGGGTCAAATATAATAATAATAATAATAATTCATCACATTTATATAGCGCTTTTCTGGACACTCAAAGCGCTTCACATAGAAGGGGGAATCTCCTCAACCACCACCAATGGACATGGACAAACCCAACCGTTGGGTTAAAAAACTATTACAAAATGTAAACCAATGGTTGGGTTTGTCCATATTTGACCCAAACATGGGTGGAAACAACCCAGCATCCTAAAATAATAATAATTCCTAAACTTACAACTACCATACTAACTATTAATAAGCAGTAATAAGGAGTTTATTGAGGCAAAAGTCAGTTAATAGTGAGAATTGAACCCTAATCTAAAGTGTGACCACTGTAAAATTTGAATTAAAAAAAGATGCATGGTCTTTTTAGCTCCAAAGCCGCAAAAAGCTGGGAATCCTAAAATAATAATAAAGTTATTTATGTCAAGATGATACGTCATGAATCGAGCAGTCATCTGAATACATACTTCTATGTTTTGCTCTAAAGGTTTATTATTTCTGGAACTGCGCTGAATACGGCGATATTTCTATCCAAAATAATTAACACCGTAAACATTTTGGCACCCGTTCTCGTATTACAGAAATGGTAACTACAATGAGAAATGGGGCAATTAGAGAGGTTCACATGCATTATTTAGTCCTCATTAGCTTCCTGTGACATGGCCGGCGATGGACCAATGAAAAGTGTTGGCTTCGCCCGGGCAATTAGTAAAATTAGTGGTGCAGGATTTGGCGTTAGTTCAGGCCACATGGCCCGTGAGATACCAGCCTGGTGTCAGTCCAGTCATTTATAACTTTGCATGTGAAATAATAATGGGTTTGAAAGAATCACAGACAGGCCACCGACGACATCGAGGTTTGTACGGACGTCCAGGTTGTCCGAGGAATCGAAGCCAAGAGGAAGACCGAGCGATGATGAGGCGCAGAGACTCCAATGTGTCCGTAATTAGCAAGCCGGGATGTGTTTGTTTTCATCTCTGCGTGTTTGCACTGATAAAGTTTGACTTGCCAAAAACGCCGGTCCCACGTTGGATGCGGCTCAAGCTGTTTTCCCAGCATGCTTTAGAAACGGGGCTTCGCTATTGGTCACCTGTTTGAAAGCGATCCGCGATTTGCACGCGAAACGCAGGCTAGCAATGTGCCACCAAGATAATACGACGCTCCAAACAATTAACATGTAGTGGAAATTGATTTGTTTACTCGGCTCCACTTTTTCCAAAGGGCGGATAAATATGGCTTTTCCCTCTTTGACTTCACAACGCCCACATGTTGGCGTGCATCTCCTGCTGAACCCCCTCTTAACTTATAGTTTAGCAGATATACAAAGCATTTGTAATTCAGATTATGACGAGGCTTGACGAGTTCTCATCGTGTTTGTGCAGAGCTGTAGGAGGACATGCGAGCAGCCTCTTATTAATATGAGAGAGAATACAGGAGTATAAACAAAGTAAGCAGGTGCTTCGAGCTTTAGAAAAAGCACAAGTTAGCGTGTTCCAGAATAGCGGGCTGTAATTATACTTTCCCGTTTTGTGTGTGTGTGGGGGGGAGTGTTTTGCATTTTAATCGTGCCAGGTAAGTTGGTTGATTTCCTGTTCTAATACTTAAGTTTGACATTAATAATTCATATCGCTGCCAGTTTTCCATTTTTCACACACCTGTGTTATTGTGGGGTGTAATGACGAGGGTTCGGCGGTGTCATCGCAGGTGAGAGCGGCACACTTGATTATGTAAAACAACTTGTCAGCCTTTTTATTTTTATGTAATGTTTAGTGTCAAAAATGTTGTGATTAATTACTCCTTAACCCTGTAACACAGAAAGGGGACTCAATCAAATAGCATTAAAATGCATTCTAGCAACCCCTGATCAAATGTGCACTGTGTTTCTAAAGAGAGGAGGCCTATACTTGTGAGACTGAGATAAAAAATGCTTTTTATATATATAATATATGGTCACACTTTAGTTTAGGGTCCAATTCTCACTATTAACTATGACTTTTGCCTCAATAAACGTATTACTGCTTATTAATAACGTAGTAGTATGTAGAATATGGTCATGCAGAATAGGCATTAATATGTGCTTTATAAACAGCAAATATCCTAGTAATATGCATAAGCAACTAGTTAACAATGATAATTGGAGCCAAAACTAAAGTGTTAGAAAATTGACATCTTCACCCTTCATGCAAATATTAGTAAAAACGTGTTAAAGATTTATGTAAGTTGGCCTATATTGCATTTTCAATAGTTGTCAATAGTTGTATTTGTGATAATAACACAATGAAACTTGTGCTAAATTGTGCCGACATAACAAAGACATTTTGAACGCATGCAAAAACAAGAGAGAACCGTTGAAAAAATATGTATTGAAATATGTATTGTGTGATTTTTCTTTTTTCTCTGCATTTTTTTGCATAGTAAAATAAAGCTGTAATTTGCCAAATAATTTTGTTAGAGAAATACCTTAACCATTTCTTAGTGTTTAAAGTTCCCTCATATTAAAAATATTTAAAAAAATATATATTTCCCTCACATTTTGATGGTGTAATCGTCACTTTTGCCCACTACTGTATATAAATAACTGATTTTTTTTTTTTTTTTTTTTTTTTTTAATCCCAAAACTTTATATCCATGGTCGAATTTGAAAGGTCTCAGACTTGTTGAACCCAGTGCAGTTTCTTTAAATGAAATTATTTTAACAGAATTATTTGTAGGCCGAACTGCAGGGGTCATGACCTCTGAATCTCACTGGACCTGCAGAGTAAATGTCCCGTGCTTGAGCTCTGTCAACATGTAATCATCATCATCATCATCATCATCAATCCCTCGTTCTGCCACAATCAAGTTTGTCCTTGAATACTCCACACCTGTGAGACAACAGATCCATTTATGATTTTTTTTCTCCCCCGCCCAAATACATGTTTGTCCAGCCTCGACTATTGGTGTTTATTCTGTCGGTGTGTTTGTTTTTTCTCTGTGGCTCTGAAACACTCAAATTGCATTTCAGACGCCGGATCCCCGGAGGAGCGAAGCTCGACGGCAGGTGTCTGAGGGAGTCAAATCTCTGCTCACACACACACACACACACACACACACTCACTGTGAGCCGAAGCTGCTCTGAAACATGCAAACTTTTCCCCTCTGTCAGAGTGTTTAGCAACGAGAGATTCCCTGTGACTTTAAAATGTAGTTCCTCTTGGTCTCCGGTGCATTACGTTCATCCAGCTGTTCTTATTTCTCATATAATTATATAACATGTTGTTGTTTTTTTGTTGTTTTTTACAATAGTTGCTTTTGCGCTTTGCACGATCCCCCGCTGGAGGCATCGACTCGCTTTAATAGATGTTGAACTGTAAATCTGAATTGAAAGCCTGGGTCATTGTGCCTCATTGACTTAAAACCACAAAAAAGCAAATGATGTCTTAGTTGAGAGAAATATATCAAAGGATATCAACAATTATGAGTCATAAACAGGCTTGGCGCCGCAGCGGTGGGCCCGGAGCAGCGGGAATTAGCATGTTGAGCTAATAAATATGCATGTAAAGATTCTCCCAGAGGAATAACGCGCGTGTGATTGATAGCTTTGCAATTGAAGGATGTGTAAATTCAGCCTCTTTTTTCGTCAGTTCTGCTGTTGTACCGTTGAAATCCATCTCACTTGTTAAAAGTTTTACCAACTTTATAATCCTTAATGCCACATCTGCTTCCTGCCTTTATAGCGCCTGTAAAACTTCATTAAATTATTACCACCAGCTGGCCTCGTCGCACAATAACCTCACTTATCTCTCATTCGCTGACAATACTTTTGATTTATAGAGCCTATTAGAATAAATGATATTTTATACATATGTGTATATGGGTAAACAAGAGGAAATGTGTTCTTTTTCAATAATTCATGAGCGACGTCAGTTTCGGGGAGACGTTTTGTAAAAAAAAAAATACTGATTTGTGGGACAGAGTTCATAGTTTTATAAAGAAAATTATATATTTTAAAAAAGATATTTCCTCAAAGAAATGGATCATTTTCTAAAAGAGCAGTTTAAACTAATGCAGTAGTGGGCAAATTTGAAAAATTTATATTTTTTTATATAAATATGAGGGAAAACAAAACGCTAAACTTGGTTTGGGTATTTATCTGGCTAAATTATTTGGCAAACTACGGCTACAGGTTTTATTTTACTATGCAAAATAATGCAAAAGGCTCAGAGGAAAAAGCAAAAAATATTTTGTTGGTTCTCTCTTGTTCATAATTTCTGGTCAAAAATGACGTCGGCACAATTTGCATTGTTTGCTTATCACAAATAAAACAACCGACTCCAAGCACAACTACACAATGCTTACAAAATATCAATAATAATATTTGAATTAAATTAATTTTCACTTGCCATTTTTAAAATACAGTTTCCAACTAAAAGCTGTTTTTTTCCCCCCCTCTATATGTTCTTTATTTTCTTCTCCTATATTATTTCTCAGGCAAGTGCTTGAAAAGTTCTTTTTCCTTCTGACATGGAAAAGTGGGATAGATCTGGGAAGATCCTCCAGAAGAATTCCAGCACCCCCTAATGTCACAAAGCAGTTACTGAAGTAAGAGAGATTTACAGCCAAAACACACTTGCATTTCCAAACTCTGGTGGAAGCCGAGAGGAACAATGTTACAGTAATTGTCAATAGTGCCGCCAAAAGTTTTAAAGTTGAAATGGAGTAGTGAGCAATTTGGCTAACTCTGTTTCATTTATGTAGGCGTACACAAAGAAGCGTACCCTCGAGGTGCAATAAGTCATTCCCATGTTTTAAGTTTGTTTTAAGTGCTCACACTGAGAGGGAATGATGTGTTATTTCCCCGAGGAAAAGAGACAAACTTCCAGAACTTCCTAAGGTCAACACTAAGCTAGATACTTAACAAACTTTGTGTTGATCGTAATTCTGCTATTCAACACATATTTCATAAAAGAATCAGTCAACATTATTTAAGTCTGTCTTTCTGTCCTGGCTTTAAACGTGTTTGGCATATTCTCTGGTCAACCAACAGCTTGAGGGACTTGATTTTGGAGAACCGTAATATAATTATGAGCTTATTAATATGTGTGTTTGGGGGTGTTGTGAGAAATCTGGTAGACAATGTGGTTCGCTCTGCTGTATTTCGCCTTTGCTTAGGTGTTAAACCTCTGAGAGATATGCAGATTTATGATGAGAGATGCTAAACTAGTCTCATTCAACTAGTTCTGATGTTTGAAACACACAGAGTACATTAAAACTCAGCAATATTCATGATTCATATTTGTAGAAATAGATTACAAATCAGTGTTGGTAATAGTTAAGGTGTAATGAAACCCTAAATTGCCTTTAAAAAAAAAAGTGTGTGTGTGTGTGTGTCAGAGTGTGTGTTTCAGAGTGTGTGTGTGTGTGTGTGTGGGTGTGTGTGTGTGTGTGTGTGTGTCAGAGTGTGTGTGTGTCAGAGTGTGTGTGTGTCAGAGTGTGTGTGTGTCAGAGTGTGTGTGTCAGAGTGTGTGTGTCAGCATGTGTGTGTGTTTCAGAGTGTGTGTGTGTGTGTGTGTGTGTCAGAGTGTGTGTTTCAGAGTGTGTGTGTGTCAGAGTGTGTGTTTCAGAGTGTGTGTGTGTGTGTGTGTGTGTGTGTGTGTGTGTGTGTGTCAGAGTGTGTGTTTCAGAGTGTGTGTGTGTCAGAGTGTGTGTTTCAGAGTGTGTGTCCCATAATTGGATTTTGCATTTATTTCTGCAACAATAATTTTATAATATTTTTTTCTGAAAATGCCATTAAATATATATATATATATATATATATATATACACTGTATATATATATATACAATTTAATTTGATTTATTTTTCCGTCTCTTTCTCCATGTTGATGTCTGCATTTTCATAAAAATTTTTTGTCCTTATGTCTTTAATTTTGTTTTTATTTATTTGTTAACTATTATTATTGGCTACACTTTAAGGTGTCTTTGTTACATTATAATTACACATTTAAGTACCCTGTAATATCTACATGTAGGGTCAGAAATCAGGATCAGGCTTTGGTTTGGTTTAGGGTTAGTTGCATGTAATTATGCATAATTTATAGTTATTAGTAGTAACCATGTAACATATATAACAACGACACTGTAAGATAGAGTGTTACTCTCGTACAGACCTTTTCTTTCCATATTTTCTATATTGAAAAATCTTACTTGTGGCCCAAAAATAGCCACCCATTGTAAACAGTCAGTGCATTATGTTTGTGCATCGCATCAATCTGCCCGTTCGTTCCTCTGCCTTTCTTTCATCCGGTGTTTCCACAGATTTGTCGTCAGAAGTTGGCGGAGAAGCGCTGCATGATTAGTATGCATTAAACGCGTCTGCTGTAGTTGTAAAAGTAGGGCCTGTTTGTGCGTCCTGTAAGTGTGATGCTGATGAGCACGAGGCCTGTTTGTTTTCCCTGGTGCCGTAAACAGACTCATTTGGAGCGAGAGCTTGATTTCCCCTGAGCGAGAACACTACCTGTCAGCATCAGCACACCTGAGCTACTGAGCATTACCCATCAGGGTCGCTGACACGAGCCCAGCACAACATCACTCAGCAATAACACACACACACACACACACACACGCAGCATGATGGTCACCGGCGCACACCTCTCAGTGTCCTGACACTGCGGAGGAAACTCTAAAGTTAACTTCAACTTAATGGACAGTGTGGAGCGACTTGATATGATTCAACTGATTATGCATGAATCTTGGCAGGTTTCTCTGCGTTTACGGTGTGAGTGGGAGTTGAAAAGCTCACAATCGAACCTTTTAAGACAGCTAAAGAAAAGAGCCTGTCAACGACGTTCACATTCAATTAAATACACAAATGAAATTATTAGCATTCAATTAATGCCTGTAAACATAGCTTTTCAGTGGATTAACATGAATTTAAATATTAAAAAAGATGAAACCAAACACTGCCTCCATGGCAAAATAAGTCTCTAATAAAAGAAATGAACACAATTACTATATCGTAAGTGTGCGTTTGATTGGCTAAACTGCTTTTGGAGATGCGTATCAAAACTAATCTGTGCTCTGCGGTCGGAGCGATGTAATTCATATCAAACGGTCATCTGATTTTATGTTTTATGCACAACAGGTCATAAGGCCGTAATTACAGTAATCATATTCCCGGCCGGTTCTCACACTACCGTCTTCATGATTCCCCGTCATCCACATTAATCTTCAACAGAGGACCTGGTGTGTGTCTGGCTTTAGAGTTCATAAGAGATTCAGGACTAAAGGAAAGGCCAGGAGTGTGAAGGGTGAACGAAATCGTATTATTATTTTTTTCTTGAATATGACAATGATCAGCCGAAGGAGCAATCCTCAGAGAATATTGTCATTTAAAACATATATTAATACATATATACACATTATATCAACACACACATTTATTATGATATTTTTATTATATATGTATTAATTTATAGTGGGTAGAAGTGACGTCTGAAATGGATTTTTTTAATGACCCTGCAAGATCAATTATACCACCAAAATATAAGGGAAAATTTATTTAATTATAACAGACGGACAAAACACTTGGGTAAAGTTTAGTGTTTGTCAGATAAAATATTTATTTGACTAAATTATTACAGCTACAGGGTATGCAAAAAATAAATGCATAGAAAACCAAAAAGCATTGTCTACAACATAATCAGTTATTAATATTTCATTGGTTCTCTTTTGCTCATAATTTCTTTGTACGACTGCCTGGACAAATATTGTGTCGCACAGTTTGTCAGGTTTTATTGCATCATCATCACAAATAAAACAATCGAATCCAAGTACAACTAAGCAATATCCTTATAAAATATCACTAATAATATTTGGATAAAAGGTGATGTCGTCAATATTCCTAGGTCACTGCTGTATATTATTATATTTAATATCTATTATTCAATAACTTAATATTGTGTGCACAGTGACTGGGACATGAGAACTAAATGTTCTGTTTTTTTTAATAATATTATCTTTTTCGTATGATTTTAATGGTTGGATACAGTCCAGAAGGTCACGACCTCTAAGCTGGGACAAGAAGCTCAAATAATAATGTGGTTCTTTTTCATGCTGTGTTAATGTTACGTGTCATAAGCTATCATGAAAGTAACAGGACACCTAACTGTGTGCGTGGAAAGTATTTTTAAGGGGTTAGAGACGTTAAAAACGGATATTTGAGCTTTTCCAGGCTTTGTTTGAACTCACTAATAGAGCGAGGCTGTTTGGAAGGCAGAACGTGTGCGCTTGTGCCTCATCACAATGAAACAGACCTAACTTCTGTGCGTAGAAAACTAGAGCGTGACTGCCGCATTTGAATATGAAATAGCCAAAGATTTCTGTTTCAGACACCTTGTACATTGTGCAGACAAAGCCACTGATTCCGGGGAAGAAAGACGAGTGAATTTAAAGCAGGCCTTTGTCGTTGTTTATAACTGTGTTGTCTTTGTTCCCATTTTTCCTCTGCAGGCAAAAGAATGGGCTGAAATATTTTTAAACAGTAATTACCTGGCCGGGATCCGACAGAGGGGGATTAATGGAGGAGCGTGGAGCATCAGGTTCCAGAGATGTGTGTGCTGGAAGGTACGGTGAGAGAAACACACGCTTCTCCGTCACACACGGGAAATGAGCGAACGGCAGATTTCTGATGTCAGACTGTCTCTCACGCCAAGCCCGTCGCAAAGACCCATTTAGTCTTTCGAATGGGATATGTTTCAGGATTTCAGTTTTTCGTTATTTAACCCAGCAGCGTTTTATGTTGTTGTTTTTGTAGTGGTTAAACGAACCCGATTTGGTGGTATCAGGGCCGGTTCTAGACATTTGGAGGCCCTATAGGCAATATTCATGTTGGAGGCCCCCCACCCCCAATAAAAAACTCTTGAAACAAATATGATTCCTAACCTTTTAATTTATACAACATTTAATTTTAAATGTTGTATATTTTTACTTACACAGTAAATAAGTTTGGACACATTACTATTTTTAATGTTTTTGAAAGAAGTCTCTTATGCTCATCAAGCCTGGATTTATTTGATCAAAAATACAGAAAAATATATAGTGAAATATATGAGAGGCGTAATATACTGACTCTTTTGCCAAAGCGTCTATATCCAACGCACATGGCACCCTTTAGCGTCATATGAGACGCAGATATATGGCGCCTCCTAGTGGTCTAACCCTAACACTACCCCAGACCTAAACCTACCCAAAACCGAAGCGTGTTATATTGACGCTAAAGGGTGCCATATGCGTTGGATATAGACGCTTTGGCAAAAGAGTCAAAATATTACGCTTTGGGATGAGAATGCGTTGAATATATAGTGCTTTTATAATTTTTTTCATAGCTGCGGTATGGGCAGGATTTTTCCCTCCCATTTAATCAATATTGACTGCAGATATTGTCATATTATTAATATAAGTAATATGATATTATGCATTGCATTGTTAGCTTAAATATGCTATACACAAATCAAGTGGAAGAGAAAGACACGGTCGCTACTGATTAGGAACAAATTCTAAACTGATATTATTGGCGTAACTAAGTAGGCTATGATGTCAGGGTATAATCTAATCAGCAGCAGAATTTAGAAGATAGACCCGAGATCCTTTATTTTAAACATTTAAAAATGTTGTAGTGTGTTGGCTTTTTAACTTTAAATTAGGGCTGAGAAAAAATTAATCGTGATTAATCGCATCCAAAATAAAAGTTTTGTTTACATAAAATATGTGTGTGTAGTGTGTATAATTATTTTGTATATATAAATACACACACATGCATGTATATATTTAAGAAAAATGTGTTATTCATATAAAATATGTATATTTATATATAATATAAATGATGTATAAATATATATACAGTATATACATGCAAATATTTCTTAAATATATACATGCATATGTGTGTATTTATATATACAAAATAATTATACACACTACACACACATATATTATGTAAACAAAACTTTTATTTTGGATGCGATTAATTACGATTAATTTTTTCCCAGCCCTACTTTAAATACAAACGTCTTGACTTTTACTTTTGTAGCATTTTTAGTCAGCTCCCGACGCGATGTTATTCATTGTACGCGTAAATTCAAAGCGTTGCGTCTGGCACGTTAATGACGCTCGCGCTTTTTTAAACTCGTAATAAAGCGGTGAATGATTTTTCCAGAAATGACGCTGATCTACAGCACAAGTTTATATTTAGAATACATTGCAATCACTCCAAAATAGATGACGACAACTCACACACCTGCATTACGAGCTGTGCTTCTTTGTGTGCCTATTTAGGCTTTTGCTTCGCAGCGCCTGATGGATGCGTCCGTTACACACACTTTCAGAAGCCGGCACCCGCTTTGAAACGGAAACATTAATTGGTTTAACTGCAGATGAGTGACAATTCAACAATATCCAATGAACAATGAGGCTAGTATTTCTGCCTGTCTGGTGGACTATATATAGGGGATGTTATGATTATGGAGGCCCCTCCTCAAACCCCGAGGCCCTAGGCAATCGCCTGCTCTGCCTATAGCTAGCGCCGGCTCTGGGTGGTATAGTCAACTCTCAGCGTATGTTCATATAAACCAGACCTCTGCGTTCAATGGGTCTCATTCATGATGAAACATTCGTAAATATAGGCCTACGAGTAAATATGCGAGTGATTTGCGCGTAAAGAGACCTTCCCGAAAACTCTTCTCCTGATTCACAAATACTTCGTAAACGTCAGATGTGATAGTGAAATGTGTGTGTGTGTGTGTGTGTTAATGAATTCCAATCAGTCGTAAATGGGATGCGCGTGCACGTTCATTCTCAATTACCATAAATCCCGCCCATTAAATCCGACTGACAACTATATATGGGCATCATATTATGACATGAATGCGAATGAAAAAAATAATTCTCAGATGCAGAAATTTAAGTTTTATTATCAGAAGTTCATTCAAAACGCCACATTTTATTTTCAAGCGTACATAGTGGCGTATCGGGTCCTAAAAAAAGGAAGCTTGGCAGCATATTACAGATAATGGAGTTTCATCTGTTAATCGAACATTCCCAGAAGTGAGAAGAAAATGGTTCGACTTTAAGCTTGAGAGCAAAAAAAAACGAATTAGTTCACTTCGGAAAAATACTATTCAAACTGGAGAAGGACCACCATCGCAGATGCTATTACTGGCTCTCATAATAAGAAAAAATTTATGTAATTACTATATATAATATTTTTTCAAAATGCTGTGCAAATATGTACCCGATTAAGGTGAATTAAAATGCAGCCTTATTAATGAGCAAAACGTTCGGGTGTTAAGCGCAGTGTTTACGCGTGGCTGGGAGCAGGTGTAGATTTCTTGTGTACCAACTCACATTTGGAAAATACGAACATTTTAATGAATCCGAAAATTTACGCCAGAACCACTTTACACACGATTCACACAAAAATTCGTTCTGCTCGTGTTTCATGAATGAGACCCAATATGTCCTGCGGCGGTTTCACATCTTTGAAAGCTGCCCCTGTTAAACTTTTTGTTGAATATTTCAGTTTGTGAATGTAAAAACCGGCAAAGTTTTAAAGATCAAAGTGCACGACAAAAAAAGGTTATTGTCTTTCTATACAAAGAATCGATTCTGAACTGCCGAATCGAGTCGTCAGAAATTCCAGTCTCCTGTTACAAACCTTCGTAATAATGTAACTCATTTACATAATGCCAGTCTATGGTTTTCATTGGCCGCCGGTGAACAGCGTCTCTTTGCCCCGCCCTCAAACACTGTAGTTGGAAGTGACTGGAAGAGTTTGGTTCGTGTCGAGAAAACGCTGTTTTCTGCCGACAAAGCAAATCCACTTTGATGAGATTGATACGGTAAAATCGGCGTCATTGTTACTTTTCGTATCACTTATGTGAATTAAGTGCTGAGAAAGAGCTGAAATTCAGATATGCTAATAGGTGTTTAGTTTCTGACACGCGCTGTAAGCGGTCGACCAATCACAACAGACTGGGCCGTCTGACCAATCAGAGCAGAGCGGCTCTCGGAAAGGCGGAGTTTAGTGAGACTGAATCTTCAAACCAACTGTTTCAGACTCTGAGGGGCTGTTTAGTGTTTACACCACACCGGTTTCAACTAAAGTTTGGCCGGTTTGGTCGTTCGTTTACACGATAACAGAGTTTTGGGTGACTGAAAATGCACACTTTTGAAAACGGGTTTCATAGTACAAGTTTTTGAAAACGGTCTCCGTGTAAACGAAATCTCTGAAAACGATGACGTTATGCACATGCACAATATGCACGAATTACATGTTCAATCTATAGTGTTTCATCGACATCTAATGGCCTGTGAGCAGAAGGGTTTTTAGTCGTTTTTGCGGATCCGTGTGAATGGGGATCGTCTTGGCAATGGTTTTCGTCGAAATGAGGTAATGTGTGATGTATATTATGAGAAAATTAATTTTACCTTGGATGTATGTAAAGCTGTTGTAGGAGACTTTAAAATAGCTTCATAAGGGCACTTTAAAGTTGAAGTGTCTTTTTTTTTTTAAGTGCCACTTTAAAAGGGTCTGACTTCACATTAGTCAACACTTTTGGGAACATCTTAAAACACTCTTTGCATCCATAAATATTCATATGTTCAAAGAGAGAAAGACCTCATAAGTAGCTTTTTTGCATCCTTTTGTCACTAACTTGTAAAAGTCAAAATAGATAATCACTCCAACTTTAAAATGCATGTCATAGAGATTTTGTTGGCTACACATATTGATTGTCTCATAACTGTTTAGTGTTTGCATACAAAAAGCACATTATCACTGCTGCTATAGACACACCAAAAAGTGCAACAATTTCATCTTAACGTTCTTTTCTCATTGCGTTTGTGAAGAAATGTTTGAGCGCTTTAGGATCCAGGCTATCGGCTAGCTTTCTTTTGAGGTATCTAACTCAGACTGAGGCTTGTATCTCCCTTCGGCACATCAGAACATGTTTTCCACTAATACAGAGGTCTGTAGTTAATTGAGAGCGCTTCATAAACGTGTCTGATTTATAATAGGACATAAAGTGATTCCTTCCATAAACCACCAGTGCAATCTACAGTCTAATTACAACAACACCATAAATCACGAATAAATCTGAGGAAAACAATATAAACATACAAAACTTTGCTAGAAAGTAAACAGTGTTAAAACTATGAAAAGCAACAGAACGGAGTCATAAAAGCTAATTTAAAGGCTGATATTATGAAGATCATAGAAAATTACAGCGGTCTATAGATGGTAAGCAATCCATTATTGCTGTGTAATGGGCAGAAAGCTGTTATTATGTCTGAAGTTTATCCGGCTGGCGGCCATCTCTTGCTGATGATGCCATGAGAAAGTTGAACAGGAATCATAAGGGGACAAAATGAGCAACGGGAACATATTAATTCACTTTTTATGATTGTTTCCTGACAGGTTTCCTCATTCAAACACGCCTCATCTTCTATTGTTCAAGTAAACAGACAAAAGTCTTTAAGTCTTTCCCCGCCATTGACAGATCTATACGACTTTCTGTGTTTTCACTGTTAAACGGATCAAAACACAGGCGAAGAAGAAGCAGAAACAAGCGACAAAAGCATAGATGACGCACATTGTAGTCATTTCTCAGCTTTTTGTTCGAAAAGTTGCTATTTTTATGGAACTTACCCACATTCAAGTGTTGATAAAAAAGAATGCATGAAGCTAGAATTAAAAAAAATGTTGTTTCTGCTCTTTCTTTTGATAAATTGCATGATCAGATATTCATACAACTAAATATTCTGCATGAAACTTTTGTGAAAATGGCCAAAAATGCCTGGCGCTTGCTGGCAACTTCTTTAAAAAATACTGGCGGGGAAAGAGTTAAAAACAAGGTACTTGCAGAACCTGCCTCAAATTAATTTTAGTACTTCAACTTCATCTTATTTGAGGTATTTGCCAAGGCAACATTTGGGCCCAATGTTGCCTTGGCCCAGTCGGCCCAGATCTGGCCTGTGTGGATTCCACTTGTACCAGATGTGGGCCGGATCTGGGCCGACACCATGTTGCTGTCTGGGAGATGTTTAATAGTTTTAGTTTAACTACTAAGAGCTTGATTTAAAGGGATAGTTCACTTTAAAATGAGCATTCGGTCAGCATTTGCTCATCTTTCCGTTCGTCAAAAACAAAAGGAGAAGTGTAGCAGAGTGTATGAGCTGCTTTTTAGATACAATGAAAGAGAATGGGAACCAGAGGATGTCAAATAACAAATACAATTTGAAAAAAGCACCATTAAAGCATAATGAAAGTAGTCTAAGACTAATACGGGTACGTTCACAAACGGTTCACTCTATGATTAGAGAATACAGGTTTGACTCCAGTTGCTGTGTGAACAGGACATTTCCAGACTCACACCTGTAAGTAAATGTGGTTATCAATCCCAAAAACTGACTGTGTGAACGTAGTTTCAATGCATTGAAGAGGAAGAAAGCATCGAGACGTTCTAAATCCATAAGAAAGTCCATTAATAACGACAGAATATTCCGTTTTGGAAGTATATTCCTTTTTAAAAACATGCATTTAGACACAAATACATGCATGCAAAACTAAAACAGACTCAAAGACAGAGCGAAAGCATGAAACACAAAGATATGAAGTGCATTATCGTGCTGTAATCCTGTTAGCGGAGGAAACATGCTGTCATTGACTTCTCCACCCTGCTTCATCCAGAACAACTCATTAATGATCCATGCTGGGACAATCCGTTATTATCACAGCAATATTTAATATTCAACCAGCATGGGAAATCAATGCTGAACTCATTTTACTTGATCTACCTTCTCTGAGCTCGGAGAAGAACAATAAAATGTCAAAAACTCAATGACGGTTGCCAGATTGTGGAAACAGAGGCGCATGTCCATCCATAAATGTTGTTCAGAGCGCTCCATTATACAGTGTTTTCTGTGTACGCTTGACCAAACTCAGATCATCGTGCATCTGGAAAGCAGAAAATGACAGTGCTCTTGTCTATACGCAGCTCCTATTAGCATTAATACCATCTGTTAGTCATCAGGAGAAGTCACTCATGCCTTAATAGTCTGTCTTTATGTATCATAAACATTTTAAGCTCAAAGCTGTCATAGATGATTAAGTGTTCCATTATCTTTGCTTTTCTTCTCCAAGTTCATCTCAACTCTTCTGCGAGCTTTCCGGAGACTTCTGAAGGTTTGTTCGATGCCGATGTCGTTTTACTACAGGAAAGGGTTTTAATGCACAGCCACGAGAGCTTATTACTGTTCAGATTTGCAGTGTATCAATAATAGTGTATGATCGTTGAATAACACTGCTGGGAAGTGCAAATGTTAAAAATATATATTTTTTAAATATATATATATATTTTTTATTTTTTTTATTTAATAATATCATTCAATATTATTATACATATTAAGAAAAACTGACAAAAGCAGATAACAAAATTACTAAAAATGAAAACTGAAAATATCAAAATTAATTAAAATATAAATATGACAGTAAAAGTTATTTTAAAAAAAAATCAAATAAAAGCTAAATAGAAATATAGAAAACAAATAAAAATGAGCATTTAACAAAATGACTAAAACTAAAATCAAATAAAAAGTTGTCAAAATATTAATAATAGTATTATATTATGTACATAATACTACAATAACACTTGTATTAAATATTTACGAATGAAAATATCAGATATTAAGAAAAACTAATAAAAATGACAAAAAAACACAAAGAAATTCTAAAACTAGAGAGCGATTGTATGGATGTATAGAATTTGATGAGAAATGTTTGAGTTCATATTGAGATCTTTTGATGACAGACGTGGGAAATCTGAGCACCGTTTGAGACCTGGATCCTCTCGCACACCTTTAGTTATTAAAGGAGGAATATTGTGGTCCACGCAGTGAGAAGTGAGTAATCTGTGTAACTGTGTGCGGAGCATGTTGTGGGTTCGAGCACCTGCTCATCAGAAGAGTAATATGAATGCACAGTGGGGTGGTGTGGGTTTAGCTTCACCAGCTGCCATCTGCTATCAATATCATTAGCATTCGCCATGACCAATTGTAATATTAGATTATTGAATACCCAGAGGGTGATGAATACAAGCGCAAAATTCTGCATATCATTACAGCACGTGAAATATAGAGAAGGATGTGTTCAGGCTACAGCCGTTTACCTTGGAAATTTTTACTTATGTTGCATACGGTATGTTTTTAGTGCATGACGCAAATAAAGCTTCTGCTTTTCTGATTTACGGATCATGTCATGTAAAACTTAAAATCTCAGTGTTGTTATTGTTAACTAAAACTATAAAAAAATAAAATAAAAAATAAAAAATGTAATTCATTGAAATATAGGCCTAAATAAAAAATGATAAAATATTAAAATTGATAAAATAAATAAAAATTAAATTGAATATAAATTATTATTTTAATGTAAATTATAATAAAAATAAATATGACAAAAGTAGATAACAAAATGACTAAAATGAAAACTGAAAATACAAAAATAAATGTTGAAATGATCAAATATTAAAATGTATCAAATAAATAAAAATTCAATTAAATATAAATTATTATTTTAATGTAAATTATAATAAAAATAAAATGACAAAAGCAGATAACAAAATGACTAAAATGAAAACTGAAAATATAAAAATACATTTAAATATAAATATGACAATAAAAGTTATTTCAAAGTACTACTAAAAAGTCAAATAAAAGCTAAATAGAAATATAAAAATACTTAATAAAAATGAAATTAAAACTGAAAATAAAAATAAAATGTCAAAATATTAATAATAGTATTATACACTAAAATAACACTGGTATTACAAATATTTACAATTTATAATACAATATGTCAAATATTAATATAAATATTAAGAAAAACTAATAAAAATGACAAAAGCACATAAAGAAATTCTAAAACTAGCGAGCAAATGTTTAGTATAGATGTATAGCATTTGATGAGAAATGTTTGAGTTCATCTTGAGATCTTTTGATGACAGTTTGAGACATTTCTGAAACTCCAGACGAGAGATAACTGGGATCCTTTTCTTCAGAAGATATCTGAGATGTCATTGGCCATTTCTTTAATACAGACAGTTATTTGTAGGGCATGCACAGTCTACAGTGGGGGTTTTTCAGGTCAGATTAGCATTAAGAAGCCTGAATGGAAACATTTGACACATCTAGCAATAAAAACAACTCGACCGCATGTGCCGTCTGTCACCTGAACTCAACTCACTGAGTGACTGAACCTCTTCCTGTCATGTAGAAGAATGCCTGAAGATACATGATGGCGCTCTGTAATTCTAGCAGCTTTTAAAGAAAACATTTGACCAATCGGAACAAGGCATGCTCTGCAGACCATCTTTAATTCAGACATTATTCCGGTTTTGCATTAAATATGCATCATGAGCATCTGCTGCACTGCTCAGAGCTGGACGCCACGTGGCCTTTAGTGCAAAACTCAAAGTGTTGTTCTAAGTATTTAATGCGCTGTTTCTGAACTCCTGAAACGCCTCCATTGTAGTCTTGAGTTTCTTCCGGGAACGAACACGTCACAATATTCCTCATTTAAATAATTCATACGCAGAATAAAGGGGCGGGGCCTGGTTGAGTTAGTTAGTAGTGTGTTAAACTGGCGGGACATTTCCCAAACACACTCAACCAATCACAACACACTGCTCCAGCCGACCAATCAGAGCACAGTGTGCTTTCAGAAGGAGGGGCTTCATAGAGACAGGAAGGAGACAGAGCGTTACTGACAGACTGGGAAGAGAGGAGCCGCAACAATGGAGAATATATTTAAGCAGGAAAACCTGTTCTAGTAGAGCCTGAAAAATAAAAGACTTTGTAAAAGGGCACGATAGTCCCTGTTAAGAATATGAAAATGTTATCAATACAGGTTTTTATCACAATAATCTTCCATCAAAAGACCTGATTTACTGAAACTGTTATTTTCCCAAAAGTCTGTTCTCAAAATATTTTTTTTAAGGATTTTTTTTTTATGGAATGATGGAAAGAGAAATCAAAAATCCCCATCAAAATGAATCAAGAATTTTGAACCTGTCTTTCTGTAATTTTCTGATTTCTATTCTGGAAATTAATGCAAATGGGTGCATATTTAATTAGATAATGCCTCATTTGCATATTTAAACATAATCAAGAATATCAAGTTTCTAATGTTGTTTATATGTGGTGTTTTTAATATGCTTTAAGACTAACCATGTGTAAGTTCATAAGTCGACAGCATTGCTGAGTATTTTCTGCTTAAAACTGCAGTGAACCAAAGACAGTCTCAAAAACACGGTTTGAAATCGCTGGTGTTTCTGACGTCACAAACGACCTTATAACCAATCAGATCAACGTGTGATCGTCAACCAGTGGATCTCTGAGCTGAGTGAGGGAGTGGAGGCGGGGCTCATTTGCATATTTATAGAACCGCGTATACTAAATGAGGCAAGGGTGTCGAGTTACATTCAAGCTATTTTAAGGAATTAAGAAAACATTTTCAAGGTAAAAACATATAAATATGTAATTTTGGTGATCAAATATAAGTGGGGGACTTTAAAATATGCAGTTATTTAAATGCATTTGTTTCAATACCAAATGGTAAAATTCACAATTTAACCTAATATGTATTCTTAAATGCTCAATAGGCTTTGAGAGTGCACAGAAAGACTGGGCGTCCGCATTCACAAACAGCTTCACCAGCAATACTCTCGGTGTTATACTGTTTTCTGTAACACTGATGGTCCACTTTAGTCATTCTACTAACAATAAGTAACTTTACACCTACATGTCAACTTCTTATTCTACTTGCTGAACTCTAACCTACAGTCTACTAATACTCTAATGAGAGCTAGTTGATATGTAGGTGCAACGTTACAGAATGTCTAAAGAGGACCATCAAAATAAAGTGCAACCATTTTTTTTTTCAGCATAACCTCAATATGTGAACTTCGCCCTGTTGAGGCTTTGTTGCCAAAGAATGGTGCCATTCTCAGTTCAAATATATTTGCAGCCTGCTTTTGTCAAGTGCATCACCCCTCGAAACCACATAGGTGTATCACTGCAAAATTGACAGTTTGAGGCTTTCATTCGGAGGGTCTGGAAAGTAGTCGCTCTGATGGTTCTCAGGAAACCAGTCTATAACAGGCTTTGAAGATCAGAAGCGCTGGTGTGGTGGTTGAACAGTAGATGAAGTCTCGTGATGTCAACAGGACACACAGTGACCTTTAGAGAAAGCACACGCTGATGGGTTTCGTTTGCATTGCAGAGGGTGAAATTGTGCGTATATTTACTGAGTTTTAATACTAGAGTTCCTGGAAGACACACTCGAGTTCAGGACACTTGAGCTTCAACGCTGGAAAACCAGGCCAAAATATTTGATCTTCAAAAATATCTCTTCAATATCTTTTAGAAGCAATACTAATGATTTACATTGCTTATGTGTCATAATGATCAGTTGTAGATGTTTTTAAGCAGTGTTTTACACATAAAGAAGTGTTCGAAATAATTAAATAAGTTAAAGGATAATTCCGGTATTTAACACTTTGAGTCTATTTTCTAGTTTGTTTTGGATGATCTAGAGTGGTGGACTTAGAAATGTTGACGATGGGTCCTGTCTCGACTTTTTGACTATTTTAGAATCACCTCTGACCGCTTCAGAGTGGATGTCTATGGGCATTTTCAAAACTGTGACACTCACCGAGTGGTTAGTGGTGTTCGTTGATGTTCCAAAACAAGTAGCGTAGCGAAATACAGTTTCTGTCGTGTTTTATTTGCCATTTTTTAAAATCGAATTGATGTCTGCTGGAGGACTCGGTGCTCGTTGATATTACTGCGCTACCGGAAACGGAAAGGGGTCTGTTTACATTTGGTTGTAGTCTTTTCGCTCGGTTCTCCGTCTCTCAGAAGGCTAGCGTGAGCTGAGCAACTGCGGCAAAGTGGTTGTCGCCATAGACATCATATAGGTAGACGCCCTATCGACCGTTACTGCCTATTGGCACGGACGAGAATTGGAGCCGCCATCTTAAACCGGTCATCCGCTCCGCTCAGTGTAATGTGAATGGCAGGTGAAATGCTGTCAGCCCATTAAATTAATCATATCTCACTGAATACTGAACTGATTTTCACACGGGTTTTTTTTTTTGCTGCAAAGGTCATTCATGAAGCTATGATACAGGACACATGGTTCGGCGTATTTTAATATCCATAGTAGGCTTAACAGTAATATAATATTCTGATATAAGATATAAAGTGACCAGACACACTATGTGTGATGAAGGATATAATGTATTTTATAAATCACACACTATAAATATAATAAAGAAGCAGAAACAGATAGTTGCAGTAAAGTAAGATATTTTAATAAGTTGAAGAAACAATTTATGATTTGTGACACGCACATACACACGAACAGACACACACACACACACACACACACACTTTCACACACATAACGCAGCCACCGAATCCACCGAACGCAGCCACCTGTAATAAAAATTGAGAAGAATCTTTTCAACGTGTTTGCATCAGTAATTTCTAAAAAATTTAATTCTGATAACATTAAGCCTATACCTTTTTTATTGTATGTGGATGTGGGAGGGGGAAATGTCGAGACTAAAGCCCTATTCGGATTAACTTTACAAGGGTAGATGGAGTAAGTTAATAATGTAATTTTACCACAGGACTTCTGTAATATCAATAGCCAAATCGCATGTGATAAGATATAGGTTATCAATAAAACTAGAAGTTGGAGGGGTAACTCAATTAGCGCATCGCTGTAATGCTTGTATTTACATTTCTTCCTGATATCATGTGCGTGCAACTGGTCTCCTGTTACATGCGCAAACACAAATAACCTATACAACAGGGCAGTTGAATGCTTATCTGATATCCTAGAAGCTCTTGTAATTACTACTTTAACAGTTACCCCACCTCTCCATGCCGGGTGAACACCGGCTGATGCAGTAAACAGCATTTCACAACGATTTCAGTACAGTAATAGCAAATATCCTTGCTCCTTATTGATTATCTGGTAATATTCTATTCACAAAATACAACCAATAGTACGGTAATGTTAAGACTTACTTGTGAAAAGCCCTATTTTCGATGGTCCGACGACTAGAACAGGAAAATGCTCCACTCCACAATGCTCTGGCATCTTATCTGCTGCCACGCAACGAAACTAGGAATACGACCGGTTCAAGATGGCGGCCGGATTTCTCGGTTTCCAGCGGCCAATAGGGCATCTAGTCTCTATATGATATCTGTGGTTGTCGCCATCAAGTGGTCAGGAGTGTGCTAATCTGCTAATGTTTCAGACTCAAATATCGAGCGGAAGTTTATACGCGGTTGTGAGGTATCTGAAAAAATAGTTCCACTATAGCAAATAACACGGATTGAAAGCATACATTGCCCCGATATATTTGTTTTTAATCATCAACGAACACCACTAAGCACTCGGTGAGTTGCACAGCTTTGAAAACCAATGTTAAAGGAGAACTCCGGCGCAAAATGAACCTTTGGTCTAATTACACATTGTTACCTAGTCAACCGTTATCTGAGATTTGTTTTCATGATTATCGAATGTAAATAGTTTTATCTCTAAAAACAGTTTAGCCTATAAAGCTAGTATAACGCTAGTATATTGGGCATAGTGTAATGACAAATAAAAATCGCTTGTTAATACCACTAACAAGGCTGAAAATAGCCCCACACTAACACGGTAGCATAATGAGGGTCCCTACCTTCAAACCAAAGCATTGAGAACTTTGAAAGTGTACAGACAGTTTAATAAGAAGATATTTTAAACATACAGTCAACTTCGCGTATACAGACAGAAGCCATCTTACCAGTCGATCTACGAACGCCGATCCAAGTACGCTGGTGAGAATGATAAGGTGAGCGCGAACAGCAGGCTTGGATCGGCGTTCGTAGATCGACTGGTAAAGGCTGTATTTCAAAGATGGCTTCTGTCTGTATACGCGAAGTTGACTGTATGTTTAAAATATCTTCTTATTAAACTGTCTGGACACTGACAAAGTTCTCAATGCTTTGGTTTGAAGGTAGGGACCCTCATTATGCTACTGTGTTAGTGTGGGGCTATTTTGAGCCTTGTTAGTGGTATTAACAAGCGATTTTTATTTGTCATTACACTATGCCCAATATACTAGCGTTATACTAGCTTTATAGGCTAAACGGTTTGTAGAGATAAAACTTTTTACATTCGATAATCATGAAAACAAATCTCAGATAACGGTTGACTAGGTAACAATGTGTAATTAGACCAAAGGTTCATTTTGCGCCGGAGTTCTCCTTTAAGGGTTGTTTTAAGGACATGTTTGAGCATGCCCATAGACATCCACTCTGAAGCGGTCAGAGGCGATTCTAAAATAGTCAAAAAGTCGAGACAGGACCCATCGTCAACATTTCTAAGTCCACCACTCTAGATCATCCAAAACAAACTAGAAAATAGACTCAAAGTGTTAAATACCGGAATTATCCTTTAACTACTTTAAAGTATTGTAAATGTGCATCTTTTGGGGACCAGTGTTATTTTACTATCATCAATATATATATATATATATATATATATATATATATATATATATATATGGCTATAGTTTTCCTTTTTGTATTATCTTTTTTCATTTCAATTTTAGTTACAATTTAGTCATTTTACTGTGTTTTTGTAATTTTTATTAGGTTTTTTTGTCTATGTACTAGTTTTTATTCATTTTATTTTCAGTTCCAGTTTTAGTTATTTTTGTACAAGTTAAACCAAATGAGTAAAATTTAATGAGCAACTTTGATGTTGGCGTCGCCAGCTCTGAAGTTTAAAATAGCCTTGAAGTTTGAAGGTTTTACTCCAGAGAAAACCATGCTAACATTTTTACTTCATGTATGTATGGATGATGGATGAATGGATGAATGGATGGATGGATGGATGGATGGATGGATGGATAGATGATAGATAGATAGATGGATGGATGGATGGATGGATAGATGATAGATAGATAGATAGATAGATAGATAGATAGATAGATAGATAGATAGATAGATAGATAGATAGATAGATAGATAGATAGATGGATGGATGGATGGATGGATGGATGGATAGATAAATGGATGGATAGATAGATGGATGGATAGATAGATAGATAGATAGATAGATAGATAGATAGATAGATAGATAGATAGATAGATAGATAGATAGATAGATAGATAGATGGAAGGATGGATGGATGGATGGATGGATGGATGGATGGATGGATGGATAGATAAATGGATGGATAGATAGATGGATGGATAGATAGATAGATAGATAGATAGATAGATAGATAGATAGATAGATAGATAGATAGATAGATAGATAGATAGATAGATAGATAGATAGATAGATAGATCAGTATTATCAGTATTTTCTGTCCTTTCCTTTGAAAGACTGTCGGGTTAATTGGGTCAACTCTTAGCGTATGTGTGGGTTTGATGCTTCTTCTTCCCGGTCCTCCATCATCATCATCATCATCATGTTACAGGTGGATTGTTATCTCAGGACCTATTCACGTGTTTGACAGCACATCTGAATCCAAGGCTGAGGGTTTTATTGTAGTGTCGGCTTCTCGTTGAAATAATTTATGTGGATTGCACAGATGTTGTTCAGATCCTTGTTTTTTTCCACTCAATTACAGAATCCATCTTGCTGTTTTAATTATCCTATGAAAAGCCCATCTTCCTCTCCCACTCCTCTTTTTAAGCTCATATTAAGTCCCCCTGTATGGTCTGGAACTATTTCAATGTGCCATCTCCATCTTTGCGTCTTCTGTCCCCTAGTATTGTGCATTGTTTGTGTTGGCACCTCAGGTTTATCAAGGGGTTTGATGGAAGCGCTTTGTCTCCGCTTCTTGGATGATGCTCAACTGAAGCCAAAGCAAATCCATCATGTTATGTTTTACTTAAAAGTCAACATGAAATCAAAATTGCCCATATTTACTTTCTTAATGCACACTCCTGGTCTTATTGTGCGTGATTCATCTCATTATTTGCTATAAATGATTTTCGTTGTCACCAAAACTTTCTCCAATCCCTTTTATCCACTGTTCATACTATTAACTATCCAGACATTTCCCCTCGGACTCCTAAATGATTCGGTGCCTGTTTAGAAATCTTACTAAATTGCATTATGATGTACACTATGTAAATATGACAATTAATGTCTTTTAAATGACAGTACATATAATATTGAGTAACACATAGCCTGAATGCATGCTATTACCGTATATACAGTATGTCACTATGTTTGTACTGTTTATTTAGTTCACTATTATTGTTTGTGATCAGATATCACAATAAGAGATAATATCTTTCATGACAATGATAAGAAGTAAAATGGGTTGCAATCTCAGTATTTTAAAGCTACTTTTTGTAATGTCTATTTGATGCTTTAACACAATAATGACTTTAAATGATCTTTTGGGGTAATTTCTCAGCCAAATTTGATGTTTTAGATAATTTTTTGTTTGTTTGTTGTTGTTTTTTTTTTTTTTTTTGTATTTATTTTATTTATTTATTTACTTACTTTTTTTTTTTATCAGTAAATCATTGGAACATTTGTTTTTCCACTTCCATTTTTCTAATTTAACCCATTTCAAGTTATACAAGATTTAACAAAGCAACATAAAAAAAAAAAAAAAAAAAAAGAGTTGAAATGACTTGTACAGCCAATTTGATTATATTGCAAATGTCAGGCTGAACTGGGTGTAATTCTTTACTGTGTATCTCGCCCCTCTCTCTTCCCTGTTTTATCTTGAGAAGACCTAATGTTTGCTTTCCACTGTTTCTGTTTTCATCCTCTGCAATCGTTACAGGAAAGCTGGTGTATTTCCACACCGGTCTTGAAGACTCCAGCGGGTCGGAGCGAGAGCTTTTGTGGAGAGAAAGCTGTGGCGTACAGTCAAGCCTACAGCGAAACACGCCGCTTTGATGGGTCGCTCCAGACTGGAGATGACATTTGTCCCCAGTCCGACCGGATGCGGCATGAAAAATTCACTCAGACGAGGAGAAGCTCGAAGAAATCGACATTTCTCCCGCGACTTTCACTTCGGGGAGAGCAAGGTGAGCAGAACTCACACTTGTCATGGATGCACGCTTCTGACAAACATAAGTAGATGCTAATGGCGAATTCGTGACAGAGCAGAGTCCCACCACCATATGGCTAATTGCCACAACAATATCTTCAGTGTTATTAATCACGTTTTCATAGTGTGCCATGATAATTGGAATAATTAGAGCGCGAGCAGACAGGCCTTGCTCTCTCTCTCTCTCTCTCTCTCTTAACATCTCACTGAGACCAGGCGAAGTCAAAGCTTTCCCACATCCCCTCCTACATCTATATATTCTTTATGGATTTTCTCCTACATCCATATTGTGTTTTTCTATAGAACCCCCTCCTCGTCTCCGATGACTGGCTCATCTCCTGGTGTTGTGTACAGTTGTCCTCTGGAAAGCGTGGAGTATAATTAATGGATGACTCTTGTCGTGCGCTCAGGGTGGAGTCGGGCTCATAGGAAGCTAAATGAGGGCATCGCACGCCCCGCTGATGATTATCAATGGCAAAAAGATGCTTAACTTGTCCTTTAAGGGAAATTTAGGGAATAGTTCACTCTGAATTGAAACTACTGGAATTATTTAAACACCCTTTTTGGTTTAAACACAAAAGAGGACCTATTGTGCCCTTTTTCAACCCTTTTTTAACACTTGATGTTGTGTTCAGGCTCTGCTAGAACAGGTTTTCCTGCTTAAATGTTGATTATTTCCCTCATATTCTCCATTGTTGCGGCTCCTCTCTTCCCAGTCTGTCAGTAATGCTCTGTTTACTTCCTGTCTCTATGAAGCCCCGCCTTCTGAAAAGCACACTGTGCTCTGATTGGTCGGCTGGAGCAGTGTGTTGTGATTGGTCGAGCGCTTCGAGTGTGTTTGGGAAATGTCCCGCCCCTTCCCATAACCGCCAGTTTAACACACTACTGACTAACTCGACCAGGCCCCGCCCCTTTATTCTGCGTATGAATTATGATAATGAGGAATATTGTGACGTGTGTGTTCCCGAAATACAATGTTTTTTTCCCCCCACCTCATTTTAACCTAACTTGAATGTGTGAGGCTTCCAGTATAAGTCAATTCAGTTATTTTTAGCTGTACAAAACAGCTCATTATGCTGCTTGATATTGCAAACTAGTATTTTTTAATCATATTATATTTTAATGTAGTGTCGTAATTATAGGGACACTGGTTTGTAGCGCAAATAGCTTTACTCTATTCCTCTAGTTATTTACCTATAGCGACTAATGAATCAGAAGTCTCACACATTCACAAAAAATATCTTACTTCTGCAAAAGGGGGATAAAGAAGAGCTTAGCGAAGTGTCAACAACCACAAAGTTAATGTCACTGCATTCCAATATTCTTAGTATCATTTCCTGATGTTCTTTTCCAGATGTTGCACTCTTCCTTCAGGCGACCGTGATCTGTTTTCTGCAAACAAATGCAGCCTGGTTTGTGTTTCATCTTTACTGTGCAATACTCTATCCATCCATCCATCTATCCATCTATCCATCTATCTATCTATCTATCTATCTATCTATCTATCTATCTATCTATCTATCTATCTATCTATCTATCTATCTATCCATCCATCCATCCATCCATCCATCCACCCATCTACCCATCTATCCATCCATCCATCCATCCATCCATCCATCTATACATCGATCCATCTATCCATCTACCTACCTACCTACCCATCCATCCATCCATCCATCTATCCATCTACCTACCTATCCATCCATCCATCCACCCATCCACCCATCTACCCATCTATCCATCCATCCATCTATACATCCATCCATCTATCCATCTACCTACCTATCCATCCATCCATCCATCCATCCATCCATCCATCCATCCATCCATCCATCCATCCATCTATCCATCTACCTACCTACCTATCCATCTATCCATCTACCCATCTATCCATCTACCTACCTATCCATCCATCCATCTACCCATCTATCCATCTACCTACCTACCCATCTATCCATCTACCTACCTACCTATCCATCCATCCATCCATCCATCCATCCATCCATCCATCCATCTACCCATCTATCCATCTACCTACCTATCCATTCATCCATCCATCCATCCATACATCCATACATCTACCCATCTATCCATCTACCCATCTACCCATCTACCCATCCATACATACATCTACCCATCCATTCATCTATCCATCCATCCATCCATCCATCCATCCATCCATCCATCCATCCATCCATCCATACATCTACCCATCTATCCATCTACCCATCTACCCATCCATACATACATCTACCCATCTATCCATCTACCCATCTACCCATCCATCCATACATCTACCCATCCATTCATCCATCCATCCATCCATCCGTCCGTCCGTCCGTCCGTCCGTCCGTCCGTCCGTCCGTCCGTCCGTCCCTCCATCCATCCATCCATCCATCCATCCATCCATCCATCCATCCATCCATCCATCCATCCATCCATCCATCCATCCATCCATCCATCCATCCATCCATCCATCCATCCATCCATCCATCCATCCATCCATCCATCCATCCATCCATCCATCCATCCATCCATCCATCCATCCATCCATCCGTCCATCCGTCCATCCACCTACCTACCCCATCCATTCATCCATCCATCCATCCATCCAGTCTGAATACGCCTAAGGACTTTTGTTGCTTCAGACGTTAGACGCGGGCGGTTTGACCAAAAGTCTTACACCATGCTTTGAGTGATTTGCCGTCACAGTAACAGTGCGAACCGCACAGCAAAGTCTCTCACATTTCTACACTCAGCAGACGCAGTTCGTTTCCTACTTGATTTATGTACTTTGCGCTGATGCCATAAGCCTCATCAGATTTTTTTTTTATTATGCCTGTTATCATCTTTCCATAGGCCTTATTTATCGCATCTCACACAATCCAGTCGGGCCTTGTGTTCTCCTCGATGGCGTTTGGCTCTGACAGGTTGTGTTTAGAGCTGAGTAAGTGGGCACTTGTGCGACATAAGCAGAAACTTTCCCAGCTGGCGGCTCACGCTCGGCCTCTCCTCTCCTTCACACTTTCTCCGACAGTAATGTTCCCGGAAACCGAGAAAAGCAGCTGCCTGTCCGATCATAAACCCGGGAGCAGGGGCGGTAATTGTTTCCCCACTGAGAAAGAATCAGTTCAGGCCAAACCACCAGCTCCAACTCCAGGGAGAAGCGAGATGTGTGGTGGGCCGGTTTGGCAGAGCCGGAGAGGAGAGTGGGGGCAAACCCATCCCAAAACTCGATTACACCGTGTGGGAACGGCGTGGAGATTTCCTTCCCGGATGTCCACACACAAGCCCAATCCAATCTCAGGTTACTCCAACAACAACAGCGCAAGAAAGATAAATAACCAACCGAGATGAAGATAAAGAGGCAGAGGTGAAATAAGTCCCCTATAATGACTCCTATTGTCTATTATAAACATGGTTCCAGCACTCAAAGCTGATCGCATGACCCGCACACTTTCAGTATTTGGGTGTTTTGATTATTTTGCTGCTGCTCATAAACTACATTACTTGGAGTGATTGTTTACTGAGATCATTGTTATTAATAAATGTAACTAATAATTGAATACTAGTGTCTTTGATTGGACGATATCATCAGAACTACAAGACAAAATAAGTAATTATGTTTTGCATAAAGAAAATTAAGCCTAATTTAGATTTTTTTTTTTTTTTGCATAATGTCATATTTTATAAATAACCTCTTCTAATTCTCATTACTATAATATCCAGATGTTTTTCTTCTTGTAAATCCCATTATTGTGAGATTAGATTCTCATTAATACTTACTGTTTTGTTGTTGTTGTTTTAAACCATTATGTTCTTTGCATTGCTGAAAAGAATTGGGGGTGGAAATTTTATCACATTGCAAAAAATCCTAAAAATTATTTATGCACAATATAATTTCTTATTTATTCCCGTTGTTTTGCGGTGAAATATTAATTCATTCATTTAATTGATTTAATTTATAGCACTTTACAACTGCACATGCAGTCCAACATACTGTACAATCAACATACAAATACATACTGGTAATGTATGTATTTGTATGTTGATTGTATGTATAAAACATAAAATACTATGAGCCTTGACAGGATTTGTGAGATTCCTCCTATCATTATCCCTTGAGACAGTGTGTGTTACAGTAATTTGATCTCAGTTCAGAGAGTTTCAGGTACGCCTCTTATTATAGGTGTCCTTCATTCAAAAGCATTTTATCAGCACATTATCATACGCGCATTATTTATGTATGTATGTATCTAAATAATTTTCTCCACTTTTTAGAGTGCAGCCAATATTCGGGACAGAAAACACAGTCTCCCTGACGGGGGTCTCGGTGGGTGGTCAGGGAAAATGAGCAATAATGACCACATGTGTGAGCTCTTGAGAGGCGCGCGATTGGCTGCTTCTCTGGAGGTGACGGCGAGGTGGCTCTTCATATTAGTTTGCTTTGTACTTAATGAGGCAGCGGGCCATGAAGGTCCAAGCACTCATAAATGATGTATTCATTAAATCAATGGTGCTTAATGATGACTGTAAAGACACGAGCGACCTGGCTTCTCCTGTCGGGCAGACATTACTGTGGAGATGCCAGCTGGGGGACATGGACGTTTACACCATTTACACTGTCAATGACATGCTTAAGACTAATAAATGACTCCACTTGAGCTTCAGGAGGTTTAGATGGAGGACTCACAGGGTCTCAGGTGGAAACTACTCTATCTATCTATCTATCTATCTATCTATCTATCTATCTATCTATCTATCTATCTATCTATCTATCTATCTATCTATCTGTCTGTCTGTCTGTCTGTCTGTCTGTCTGTCTGTCTGTCTGTCTGTCTGTCTGTCTGTCTGTCTGTCTATCTATCTATCTATCTATCTATCTATCTATCTATCTATCTATCTATCTATCTATCTATCTATCTATCTATCTATCTATCTATCTATCTATCTATCTATCTATCTATCTATCTATCTATCTATCTATCTATCTATCTATCTATCTATCTATCTGTCTGTCTGTCTGTCTGTCTGTCTGTCTGTCTGTCTGTCTGTCTGTCTGTCTGTCTGTCTGTCTGTCTGTCTGTCTGTCTGTCTGTCTGTCTGTCTGTCTGTCTGTCTGTCTGTCTGTCTGTCTGTCCATCCATCCTTCTATCCATCTATCTTTCTATCTATCTGTCTATCTATCTGTCTGTCTGTCTGTCTATCTATCTATCTATCTATCTATCTATCTATCTGTCTATCTATCTGTCTGTCTGTCTATCCATCCATCCATCCATCTATCCTTCTATCCATCTATCCGTCCGTCCGTCCATCCATCTATCCTTCTATCCATCTAACCATCCATCCATCCATCCATCCATCTATCCTTCTATCCATCTAACCATCCATCAATCATCTATCTATCTATCTATCTATCCATCCATCCATCCGTCCATCCGTCCATCCGTCCATCTATCTATCTATCTATCTATCTATCATCACATTCTTAAACATTTCTTAATGCATTCTGATATTTCACATATTTCCAACAGACATTAGAGGTCAAGGAATCAGCAGGACTTTGTCATACAGGAGATCATTTGGCCAGAGAGATTCCAACTGGGACGGTGAAGAACATGACAGCTGCTCTTAACCGTGAGTGTTTAATACAGACATTTCAGACGCAATAATTCATAAGATTGAAATAATTTGCGCTCAGTTAATTTTAGGGCATTTGCCTGATCTTCTGCAATGTGTTCCCTTTCCTTCCTCGCCTGGAGTCGTGTGTCCCTGCGGATCATCCGAGTGCATTAGAGGTAGATAACCGGTCTCCTCTTCTCTCTCTCTCTCGGCTCATGATGAGCTCCATCCGGCAGATCTGCAGGCGTAATGTAGAAGTTGTCAAGAGTGGTAAATAAGCAGACTGATATGTATTATCTCTGTAATGGCTCCAGGACTACATTTCACTGGTCTGATGCTGTCGTTAATCGTCAAGGATTTCGATTTGGTACAAATCCCAAAGGTGACACTAATGTATCCAAATATATTTGCAACAGATGTTGGTTTTTATTTTTAATGATGGAACAAGAGTTTAAGATTTTCATTATCATCAAATAGCAAGTTTTTAAATGAGGCCGTTGCCGGCAGTATAATGTGAGAAGTGTACCACCTACTGGCCACAGATTGCTTTTCAACACCATCATTAGCTCGCACTGTAGTGTGTCAACATTAGTACAGTACACAAATAAGATCAAATCA
Organism: Rhinichthys osculus; assembly: GCA_029959095.1. Taxonomy (NCBI): domain Eukaryota; kingdom Metazoa; phylum Chordata; class Actinopteri; order Cypriniformes; family Leuciscidae; genus Rhinichthys; species Rhinichthys osculus. The sequence goes on along the minus strand of JARWKJ010000016.1, from coordinate 1,950,579 downwards.
TCTTTGCCAGGAGCAAACTAATGGGATTATGCCATTTCTCTATATAACCTGTGGTGTTTTGATGGAAAACAGGAAAGAGATTTACGTATATGCATGGAATATTAAACCGGTTGTGATTTAATGTATTTCTTGTGATGCTCTTGCTGTGATACACTGTAATCTGTTTGTGAAAATCTAAAGTTATTTATGTAATGCAGATCACCTTAAATCAGCAATAACTGGGTCTGCTTTGACACAACACAATACCAAAACTGTGCTAAAGTAACAAAAATGGCTTTAACATTAATCATAATAATACATTAGAAAATACATAAACAATAGCCATTAGCCATTTTACCAAGAGACGGGTGAATTTGCAGGATGAATTTGGATGAATTTGATTGGATACAGTTTTGCTTTTATGTGCAATGACATCATCAGGTCTGTCTGTGATGTTTAGTGTTAGCTTTAGTACAGTTTAGTGTAAAAAGGACACAGGGGTCAAATACAGCTTGCATACAGTCTTTGCATGTATGCATTTAGAAGAAATCTTTGCATACAGTCTTTCCTAATTATGTGTGCTTATAATTAGTGGCTGAAAATCTTGCATGTTTGTTTGTTTTTTTGGGCTAATATTTGCCATAATTCCTTGCACTACAGAAGAGGAGGTTGTTATGCTCCTTTCAAAATGGTGAGAGATGTTAAAACCAAAAAGTGAAGTAATAAGCAGTTTAACAATTATGTATGTGAATGTATCTATGCAAACACAACAAGGTAGTCTGAGGTATCAAGCTGCAGTTTTATGATGTGGTAAATCATACCACTAATAAGTCATGATCAGACTCTGATTCATTCTTCATTGACTTCATAAGATTTTAATGCTTTTGAAAGAAAGTAGTAGTTGGGGAGCAAGTCTTAAAAAATACAGTAAAAACAGTAATATTGTGAAATATTTTTACAATTTCAAATAGCTGTTTTCTATATGAATATATAGTAAAGTGTTATTTATTCCATTACTCCAGTCTTCACATGATCCTTCAGAAATCACTCTAATATGATGATTTCAATTATTTACTGTATTATTATTATTATCAATGTTGAAAACAATTGTGCTGCTTCATATTTTTGTGCAAACTGTGATGCATTTTTCAGCATTTATTTAATCTTTTGTAACATTATAATTTAATGAATAAAAGCATTATTTTCTTTTTTTTAACTTTTGTTTTTAACTTAATTGGTTTTTCAATTAAGTTCTATTAATAATGGTGTTTATTGTAATTTTTGTTTTGTTACAGCCATGATTCATCCTATAACAATGCTAATTATAGAGCCTAAATATAATTACTAGCATTTAAAATTAAAACAGAGAATGCTAAAATGATGTGACATCTCTTGGCATTTGCACATTTTAATCAGAGTTATTATCGTTAACTAAAACTATTAAAAACATGTCTGTTGATTGAAATAATGCTGAAATAAAATAAAATATAAATATTAGTGGAAAAACTTAAACTAAAGGAAAATAGGAAATGTTGCTTTGGCACTAAACTGAAATAAGTTTAAGTTGAAGCACTGATATTATTAACTGGAATTTTTTTTTAATAAATAAGAATGAAACCTAAATAGAAAAAAACCCCATAAAACGACAAAAGTACATAAGAAAATTACTAGAATTTAAAAATAAAAGCTAATTCAAAATATCAATCAAACTAAAACAGATACTAAAATAACAATACATGTTTTAATAAATGTCTGCTTTGCAGTTTTATTTTTATTTTTTTAAATGGAAAATTTCGCCCAAAAAATAAATAGTTCGAAACAAACAGCTGAAACAGACTTCGAGTGAATCTGCGTTTTTGAGCGAATCGGTCTAATGAATCTCCTTAAATGAATTAGCCATTTTGAAAGAATCGTTTGAGTGAATGATTCAATGACTCACAGGTTAAGACAATGATTTGCCGCCATCTACTGATGGTTTTAGTTTCATATTTAAAAGAAATATTCTTTTTGTATTTAATATTCTAATATTGTTTTTTTTTCATCATTTTATCAAAGACTGAGCATGACAATATGAGATTGCTATTGGATAAATCTGTTCTCTCACTGTTCTTTCTTTGCTCGCAGTGCCTGGTCACTTGAGAGGGACGAAGATTGAATGCTGTTTTTGTTTTCGGTCATGATTCTGGTTAAAGAGACAGAATACATGGATAGTGGTAGGTAAATAGACTACTAAGTGTGAAATATGAGTTGTTAACATAACAGATAATAAAGTAGGCCTAATTACAGACAGTGTTTTCTCACCGGGGGCCTCCAACTGTTTATTTTAAACGGGCCTCTGATAACTGTGACTGTAAAATATCTATTTTAGGTTTTGAGATATGGCGATTGGGCTAGTTTAGTCACGCAGACCTGTGACTCCGACACGGCTGAACGCGAACGGGACCCTGTGAAGCCGGAGAGAGACGTGGAGGACTAAGTGATCTCTTTATAAATGAAAGCAGACGCCTGGAATTATGAAGTGTCGTTTCGCAGATGGAGGACGTCGATGATGAAGCACTTCCCGACCCCACTCATGATCACTCACTTCTGATGCTCACGCGTGTGTGTTCCTCAATACCAACACAATCACGCTTGAGTGAACGGGTTAAACCTGCTCGCAGACACATGATTAGGGGCCCGTGTCCCTCTGTCGTGTGTGGAGCGTCGCGTTTGATGGATCTGGTTGTTGCAGCGTCTGAGATTGATGGCAGATGTGGCGCAGCACAAGCCCGCCAGCGCTTCCCCCGAACCCAAAGAAGGGCCTGTCAGTGTCATTGATCTTCTTATAAATGAAATGTTCCGTTTCCCGCTGCATTTTATTGTTAAGTGCAGTTCATTAGCGACGGAGAGATTTATCACGATGCTCTGTGTCGAGTGAATCACTGCGCTACAACAGCGCCAGGCCGAGCGAACCTCGGGGCAAAACATCAATCTCACGCCTGATCTGACCCGAAACATGCTGTCCTGTCCTGAGTGTGTGTGTGTGTGTGTGTGTGTGTGTGAGATATTGATATCTAACGGTTCAGAGATATGCCATACTGTCCTCAGTGTGTGTGTGATATATTGATATCTAACGGTTCAGAGATATGCCATACTGTCCTTAGTGTGTGTGAGATATTGATATATCAAACGGTTCAGAGATATGCCATACTGTCCTCAGTGTGTGTGTGAGATATTGATATCTAACGGTTCAGAGATATGCCATACTGTCCTTAGTGTGTGTGTGAGATATTGATATCTAACGGTTCAGAGATATGCCATACTGTCCTTAGTGTGTGTGTGATATATTGATATCTAACGGTTCAGAGATATGCCATACTGTCCTCAGTGTGTGTGTGAGATATTGATATCTAACGGTTCAGAGATATGCCATACTGTCCTCAGTGTGTGTGTGATATATTGATATCTAACGGTTCAGAGATATGCCATACTGTCCTTAGTGTGTGTGTGAGATATTGATATCTAACGGTTCAGAGATATGCCATACTGTCCTCAGTGTGTGTGTGAGATATTGATATCTAACGGTTCAGAGATATGCCATACTGTCCTCAGTGTGTGTGTGATATATTGATATCAAACGGTTCAGAGATATGCCATACTGTCCTTAGTGTGTGTGAGATATTGATATATCAAACGGTTCAGAGATATGCCATACTGTCCTTAGTGTGTGTGTGAGATATTGATATCTAACGGTTCAGAGATATGCCATACTGTCCTCAGTGTGTGTGTGATATATTGATATCTAACGGTTCAGAGATATGCCATACTGGCCTTAGTGTGTGTGTGAGATATTGATATCTAACGGTTCAGAGATATGCCATACTGTCCTCAGTGTGTGTGTGATATATTGATATCTAACGGTTCAGAGATATGCCATACTGTCCTTAGTGTGTGTGTGATATATTGATATCTAACGGTTCAGAGATATGCCATACTGTCCTTAGTGTGTGTGTGATATATTGATATCTAACAGTTCAGAGATATGCCATACTGTCCTTAGTGTGTGTGTGAGATATTGATATCTAACGGTTCAGAGATATGCCATACTGTCCTTAGTGTGTGTGTGAGATATTGATATCTAACGGTTCAGAGATATGCCATACTGTCCTCAGTGTGTGTGTGATATATTGATATCTAACGGTTCAGAGATATGCCATACTGTCCTTAGTGTGTGTGTGTGATATTGATATCTAACAGTTCAGAGATATGCCATACTGTCCTTAGTGTGTGTGTGAGATATTGATATCTAACGGTTCAGAGATATGCCATACTGTCCTCAGTGTGTGTGTGATATATTGATATCTAACGGTTCAGAGATATGCCATACTGTCCTTAGTGTGTGTGTGTGATATATTGATATCTAACGGTTCAGAGATATGCCATACTGTCCTTAGTGTGTGTGTGAGATATTGATATCTAACGGTTCAGAGATATGCCATACTGTCCTCAGTGTGTGTGAGATATATTGATATCTAACGGTTCAGAGATATGCCATACTGTCCTCAGTGTGTGTGAGATATATTGATATCTAACGGTTCAGAGATATGCCATACTGTCCTCAGTGTGTGTGTGAGATATTGATATCTAACGGTTCAGAGATATGCCATACTGTCCTCAGTGTGTGTGAGATATATTGATATCTAACGGTTCAGAGATATGCCATACTGTCCTTAGTGTGTGTGTGAGATATTGATATCTAACGGTTCAGAGATATGCCATACTGTCCTCAGTGTGTGTGAGATATATTGATATCTAACGGTTCAGAGATATGCCATACTGTCCTTAGTGTGTGTGAGATATATTGATATCTAACGGTTCAGAGATATGCCATACTGTCCTTAGTGTGTGTGTGAGATATTGATATCTAACGGTTCAGAGATATGCCATACTGTCCTCAGTGTGTGTGTGATATATTGATATCTAACGGTTCAGAGATATGCCATACTGTCCTCAGTGTGTGTGTGAGATATTGATATCTAACGGTTCAGAGATATGCCTTACTGTCCTTAGTGTGTGTGTGATATATTGATATCTAACGGTTCAGAGATATGCCATACTGTCCTTAGTGTGTGTGTGAGATATTGATATCTAACGGTTCAGAGATATGCCATACTGTCCTCAGTGTGTGTGAGATATATTGATATCTAACGGTTCAGAGATATGCCATACTGTCCTTAGTGTGTGTGAGATATATTGATATCTAACGGTTCAGAGATATGCCATACTGTCCTTAGTGTGTGTGTGAGATATTGATATCTAACGGTTCAGAGATATGCCATACTGTCCTCAGTGTGTGTGTGATATATTGATATCTAACGGTTCAGAGATATGCCATACTGTCCTTAGTGTGTGTGTGATATATTGATATCTAACGGTTCAGAGATATGCCATACTGTCCTCAGTGTGTGTGAGATATATTGATATCTAACGGTTCAGAGATATGCCATACTGTCCTTAGTGTGTGTGTGAGATATTGATATCTAACGGTTCAGAGATATGCCATACTGTCCTTAGTGTGTGTGTGAGATATTGATATCTAACGGTTCAGAGATATGCCTTACTGTCCTTAGTGTGTGTGTGATATATTGATATCTAACGGTTCAGAGATATGCCATACTGTCCTCAGTGTGTGTGTGATATATTGATATCTAACAGTTCAGAGATATGCCATACTGTCCTTAGTGTGTGTGTGATATATTGATATCTAACGGTTCAGAGATATGCCATACTGTCCTCAGTGTGTGTGTGATATATTGATATCTAACGGTTCAGAGATATGCCATACTGTCCTTAGTGTGTGTGTGATATATTGATATCGAACGGTTCAGAGATATGCCACACTGTCCTCAGTGTGTGTGTGATATATTGATATCTAACGGTTCAGAGATATGCCATACTGTCCTTAGTGTGTGTGTGATATATTGATATCTAACGGTTCAGAGATATGCCATACTGTCCTTAGTGTGTGTGTGAGATATTGATATCTAACGGTTCAGAGATATGCCATACTGTCCTTAGTGTGTGTGTGAGATATTGATATATCAAACGGTTCAGAGATATGCCATACTGGCCTTAGTGTGTGTGTGAGATATTGATATCTAACGGTTCAGAGATATGCCATACTGTCCTCAGTGTGTGTGTGAGATATTGATATCTAACGGTTCAGAGATATGCCATACTGTCCTTAGTGTGTGTGTGATATATTGATATCTAACGGTTCAGAGATATGCCATACTGTCCTTAGTGTGTGTGTGATATATTGATATCTAACGGTTCAGAGATATGCCATACTGTCCTTAGTGTGTGTGTGATATATTGATATCTAACGGTTCAGAGATATGCCATACTGTCCTTAGTGTGTGTGTGATATATTGATATCTAACAGTTCAGAGATATGCCATACTGTCCTTAGTGTGTGTGTGAGATATTGATATCTAACGGTTCAGAGATATGCCATACTGTCCTCAGTGTGTGTGTGATATATTGATATCTAACAGTTCAGAGATATGCCATACTGTCCTTAGTGTGTGTGTGATATATTGATATCTAACGGTTCAGAGATATGCCATACTGTCCTCAGTGTGTGTGTGATATATTGATATCTAACGGTTCAGAGATATGCCATACTGTCCTCAGTGTGTGTGTGATATATTGATATCTAACGGTTCAGAGATATGCCATACTGTCCTTAGTGTGTGTGTGATATATTGATATCTAACGGTTCAGAGATATGCCACACTGTCCTCAGTGTGTGTGTGATATATTGATATCTAACGGTTCAGAGATATGCCATACTGTCCTTAGTGTGTGTGTGATATATTGATATCTAACGGTTCAGAGATATGCCATACTGTCCTTAGTGTGTGTGTGAGATATTGATATCTAACGGTTCAGAGATATGCCATACTGTCCTTAGTGTGTGTGTGTGAGATATTGATATATCAAACGGTTCAGAGATATGCCATACTGGCCTTAGTGTGTGTGTGAGATATTGATATCTAACGGTTCAGAGATATGCCATACTGTCCTCAGTGTGTGTGTGATATATTGATATCTAACGGTTCAGAGATATGCCATACTGTCCTTAGTGTGTGTGTGATATATTGATATCTAACGGTTCAGAGATATGCCATACTGTCCTTAGTGTGTGTGTGATATATTGATATCTAACAGTTCAGAGATATGCCATACTGTCCTTAGTGTGTGTGTGAGATATTGATATCTAACGGTTCAGAGATATGCCATACTGTCCTTAGTGTGTGTGTGAGATATTGATATCTAACGGTTCAGAGATATGCCATACTGTCCTCAGTGTGTGTGTGATATATTGATATCTAACGGTTCAGAGATATGCCATACTGTCCTTAGTGTGTGTGTGTGATATTGATATCTAACAGTTCAGAGATATGCCATACTGTCCTTAGTGTGTGTGTGAGATATTGATATCTAACGGTTCAGAGATATGCCATACTGTCCTCAGTGTGTGTGTGATATATTGATATCTAACGGTTCAGAGATATGCCATACTGTCCTTAGTGTGTGTGTGTGATATATTGATATCTAACGGTTCAGAGATATGCCATACTGTCCTTAGTGTGTGTGTGAGATATTGATATCTAACGGTTCAGAGATATGCCATACTGTCCTCAGTGTGTGTGAGATATATTGATATCTAACGGTTCAGAGATATGCCATACTGTCCTCAGTGTGTGTGTGAGATATTGATATATCAAACAGTTCAGAGATATGCCATACTGTCCTTAGTGTGTGTGTGAGATATTGATATCTAACGGTTCAGAGATATGCCTTACTGTCCTTAGTGTGTGTGTGATATATTGATATCTAACGGTTCAGAGATATGCCATACTGTCCTTAGTGTGTGTGTGAGATATTGATATCTAACGGTTCAGAGATATGCCATACTGTCCTCAGTGTGTGTGAGATATATTGATATCTAACGGTTCAGAGATATGCCATACTGTCCTTAGTGTGTGTGAGATATATTGATATCTAACGGTTCAGAGATATGCCATACTGTCCTTAGTGTGTGTGTGAGATATTGATATCTAACGGTTCAGAGATATGCCATACTGTCCTCAGTGTGTGTGTGATATATTGATATCTAACGGTTCAGAGATATGCCATACTGTCCTTAGTGTGTGTGTGATATATTGATATCTAACGGTTCAGAGATATGCCATACTGTCCTCAGTGTGTGTGTGATATATTGATATCTAACGGTTCAGAGATATGCCATACTGTCCTTAGTGTGTGTGTGAGATATTGATATCTAACGGTTCAGAGATATGCCATACTGTCCTCAGTGTGTGTGTGATATATTGATATCTAACGGTTCAGAGATATGCCATACTGTCCTTAGTGTGTGTGTGTGAGATATTGATATCTAACGGTTCAGAGATATGCCACACTGGCCTTAGTGTGTGTGTGTGAGATATTGATATCTAACGGTTCAGAGATATGCCATACTGTCCTTAGTGTGTGTGTGAGATATTGATATCTAACGGTTCAGAGATATGCCATACTGTCCTCAGTGTGTGTGTGATATATTGATATCTAACGGTTCAGAGATATGCCATACTGTCCTTAGTGTGTGTGTGTGAGATATTGATATCTAACGGTTCAGAGATATGCCACACTGGCCTTAGTGTGTGTGTGAGATATTGATATCTAACGGTTCAGAGATATGCCATACTGTCCTTAGTGTGTGTGTGAGATATTGATATCTAACGGTTCAGAGATATGCCACACTGGCCTTAGTGTGTGTGTGAGATATTGATATATCTAACGGTTCAGAGATATGCCATACTGTCCTCAGTGTGTGTGTGAGATATTGATATCTAACGGTTCAGAGATATGCCATACTGTCCTTAGTGTGTGTGTGAGATATTGATATCTAACGGTTCAGAGATATGCCATACTGTCCTTAGTGTGTGTGTGATATATTGATATCTAACGGTTCAGAGATATGCCATACTGTCCTCAGTGTGTGTGAGATATATTGATATCTAACGGTTCAGAGATATGCCATACTGTCCTTAGTGTGTGTGTGAGATATTGATATCTAACGGTTCAGAGATATGCCATACTGTCCTCAGTGTGTGTGAGATATATTGATATCTAACGGTTCAGAGATATGCCATACTGTCCTTAGTGTGTGTGTGATATATTGATATCTAACGGTTCAGAGATATGCCATACTGTCCTCAGTGTGTGTGTGATATATTGATATCTAACAGTTCAGAGATATGCCATACTGTCCTTAGTGTGTGTGTGATATATTGATATCTAACGGTTCAGAGATATGCCATACTGTCCTCAGTGTGTGTGTGATATATTGATATCTAACGGTTCAGAGATATGCCATACTGTCCTTAGTGTGTGTGTGAGATATTGATATCTAACGGTTCAGAGATATGCCATACTGTCCTCAGTGTGTGTGTGATATATTGATATCTAACGGTTCAGAGATATGCCATACTGTCCTTAGTGTGTGTGTGAGATATTGATATCTAACGGTTCAGAGATATGCCATACTGTCCTCAGTGTGTGTGAGATATATTGATATCTAACGGTTCAGAGATATGCCATACTGTCCTCAGTGTGTGTGTGATATATTGATATCTAACGGTTCAGAGATATGCCATACTGTCCTTAGTGTGTGTGTGAGATATTGATATCTAACGGTTCAGAGATATGCCACACTGTCCTCAGTGTGTGTGTGATATATTGATATCTAACGGTTCAGAGATATGCCATACTGTCCTCAGTGTGTGTGTGATATATTGATATCTAACAGTTCAGAGATATGCCATACTGTCCTTAGTGTGTGTGTGATATATTGATATCTAACGGTTCAGAGATATGCCATACTGTCCTCAGTGTGTGTGAGATATATTGATATCTAACGGTTCAGAGATATGCCATACTGTCCTTAGTGTGTGTGTGAGATATTGATATCTAACGGTTCAGAGATATGCCACACTGTCCTCAGTGTGTGTGTGATATATTGATATCTAACGGTTCAGAGATATGCCATACTGTCCTTAGTGTGTGTGTGAGATATTGATATCTAACGGTTCAGAGATATGCCACACTGTCCTCAGTGTGTGTGTGATATATTGATATCTAACGGTTCAGAGATATGCCATACTGTCCTTAGTGTGTGTGTGATATATTGATATCTAACGGTTCAGAGATATGCCATACTGTCCTTAGTGTGTGTGTGAGATATTGATATCTAACGGTTCAGAGATATGCCATACTGTCCTTAGTGTGTGTGTGAGATATTGATCTAACGGTTCAGAGATATGCCATACTGTCCTTAGTGTGTGTGTGAGATATTGATATCTAACGGTTCAGAGATATGCCATACTGTCCTTAGTGTGTGTGAGATATTGATATATCTAACGGTTCAGAGATATGCCATACTGTCCTCAGTGTGTGTGTGATATATTGATATCTAACGGTTCAGAGATATGCCATACTGTCCTTAGTGTGTGTGTGATATATTGATATCTAACGGTTCAGAGATATGCCATACTGTCCTCAGTGTGTGTGTGATATATTGATATCTAACGGTTCAGAGATATGCCATACTGTCCTTAGTGTGTGTGTGATATATTGATATCTAACAGTTCAGAGATATGCCATACTGTCCTCAGTGTGTGTGTGAGATATTGATATCTAACGGTTCAGAGATATGCCATACTGTCCTTAGTGTGTGTGTGATATATTGATATCTAACGGTTCAGAGATATGCCATACTGTCCTTAGTGTGTGTGTGATATATTGATATCTAACGGTTCAGAGATATGCCATACTGTCCTTAGTGTGTGTGTGATATATTGATATCTAACGGTTCAGAGATATGCCATACTGTCCTTAGTGTGTGTGTGATATATTGATATCTAACGGTTCAGAGATATGCCATACTGTCCTTAGTGTGTGTGTGATATATTGATATCTAACAGTTCAGAGATATGCCATACTGTCCTCAGTGTGTGTGTGAGATATTGATATCTAACGGTTCAGAGATATGCCTTACTGTCCTTAGTGTGTGTGTGTGATATATTGATATCTAACGGTTCAGAGATATGCCATACTGTCCTCAGTGTGTGTGTGAGATATTGATATCTAACGGTTCAGAGATATGCCATACTGTCCTTAGTGTGTGTGTGAGATATTGATATCTAACGGTTCAGAGATATGCCATACTGTCCTTAGTGTGTGTGTGATATATTGATATCTAACGGTTCAGAGATATGCCATACTGTCCTTAGTGTGTGTGTGAGATATTGATATCTAACGGTTCAGAGATATGCCATACTGTCCTTAGTGTGTGTGTGAGATATTGATATCTAACGGTTCAGAGATATGCCTTACTGTCCTTAGTGTGTGTGTGTGATATATTGATATCTAACGGTTCAGAGATATGCCATACTGTCCTTAGTGTGTGTGTGAGATATTGATATCTAACGGTTCAGAGATATGCCATACTGTCCTCAGTGTGTGTGTGATATATTGATATCTAACGGTTCAGAGATATGCCATACTGTCCTTAGTGTGTGTGTGATATATTGATATCTAACGGTTCAGAGATATGCCATACTGTCCTTAGTGTGTGTGTGATATATTGATATCTAACGGTTCAGAGATATGCCATACTGTCCTTAGTGTGTGTGTGATATATTGATATCTAACGGTTCAGAGATATGCCATACTGTCCTCAGTGTGTGTGTGATATATTGATATCTAACGGTTCAGAGATATGCCATACTGTCCTTAGTGTGTGTGAGATATTGATATATCAAACGGTTCAGAGATATGCCATACTGTCCTCAGTGTGTGTGTGAGATATTGATATCTAACGGTTCAGAGATATGCCATACTGTCCTTAGTGTGTGTGAGATATTGATATATCAAACAGTTCAGAGATATGCCATACTGTCCTTAGTGTGTGTGTGAGATATTGATATCTAACGGTTCAGAGATATGCCATACTGTCCTTAGTGTGTGTGTGAGATATTGATATCTAACGGTTCAGAGATATGCCTTACTGTCCTTAGTGTGTGTGTGAGATATTGATATCTAACGGTTCAGAGATATGCCATACTGTCCTTAGTGTGTGTGAGAGATATTGATATCTAACGGTTCAGAGATATGCCATACTGTCCTTAGTGTGTGTAAGATATTGATATCTAACGGTTCAGAGATATGCCATACTGTCCTTAGTGTGTGTGTGAGATATTGATATCTAACGGTTCAGAGATATGCCATACTGTCCTTAGTGTGTGTGTGAGATATTGATATCTAACGGTTCAGAGATATGCCATACTGTCCTTAGTGTGTGTGTGTGAGATATTGATATTTAACGGTTCAGAGATATGCCATACTGTCCTCAGTGTGTGTGTGATATATTGATATCTAACGGTTCAGAGATATGCCATACTGTCCTTAGTGTGTGTGTGAGATATTGATATATCAAACAGTTCAGAGATATGCCATACTGTCCTTAGTGTGTGTGTGAGATATTGATATCTAACGGTTCAGAGATATGCCATACTGTCCTCAGTGTGTGTGTGAGATATTGATATATCAAACAGTTCAGAGATATGCCATACTGTCCTTAGTGTGTGTGTGAGATATTGATATCTAACGGTTCAGAGATATGCCATACTGTCCTTAGTGTGTGTGTGAGATATTGATATCTAACGGTTCAGAGATATGCCATACTGTCCTTAGTGTGTGTGTGAGATATTGATATCTAACGGTTCAGAGATATGCCATACTGTCCTTAGTGTGTGTGTGAGATATTGATATCTAACGGTTCAGAGATATGCCATACTGTCCTTAGTGTGTGTGTGAGATATTGATATCTAACGGTTCAGAGATATGCCATACTGTCCTTAGTGTGTGTGTGAGATATTGATATCTAACGGTTCAGAGATATGCCATACTGTCCTTAGTGTGTGTGTGAGATATTGATATCTAACGGTTCAGAGATATGCCATACTGTCCTTAGTGTGTGTGTGAGATATTGATATCTAACGGTTCAGAGATATGCCATACTGTCCTTAGTGTGTGTGTGAGATATTGATATCTAACGGTTCAGAGATATGCCATACTGTCCTTAGTGTGTGTGTGAGATATTGATATCTAACGGTTCAGAGATATGCCTTACTGTCCTTAGTGTGTGTGAGATACAGCCGGACAGTTACGGAGTACATTTACTTGAGTACTGTACTTAAGTACAATTTTGAGGGATCTGTACTTTACTCGAGTATAATTTTTTGGGGAGTACTCATGACTTTACTCAAGTACATTTGAGAGGCAAATATTGTACTCTTTACTCCACTACATTTCTATCCATAACTGTGAGTACCCAAGTAAAAAAAAAAAAAAACGAAAAAAAAACCCCGAAAAATCTCGGAAACCCTCAATTTGTTGTTTCCCTCTCAAACGTGATTGGATTGTGCAGGCGCCACTGATTGGGACAGCCTATCAGCAATCACCTTCAGCTTTCCGCCAAAGTCAACTCCATGGTCAGATTTTATATTACACATTAATGTAAGCTAAGCATTTGCTGTGATGTTCTTGAGTATGTGGTGTGTTTAACACAGTCAGGTTCAAATGTGGCAGTGGCGTAGCCATGAGGGATTTCTGATTGCTTAAAATAAAATAAAATAAAAAAAATTACGGAGGCAAAATATATTTTTACTGATTATGTGAATTACACTGCGCAAACCAGAGTAGGCTACTACCCAGCGAATGAAGAAGGGTTGGCGCTCAGTCTCCACAGTACATAAAATATTCATTTTGTTTTATTTTATTTTTCGTGTTCGCATGAGGAAAAAACAATGTTATGAACATGTTCTCCGTTACGGACGTGAGCGCTCTGAAAGCGGCATAAAAGATGCTTTAAAACTTTCACAGAGACATCAAACAGAAAACACAAAACCTTTCTTTAACCTGAATTTCGTTTTGCATTAATTGTATCTTAATTTTAATCAATGTTTCATCAACCAATTGCCTGGGTTTAATAAATAAGAAGTAAATATAGCAGAAGATAGATAAGAAACGGAGGCGCCGGCGCGTGAACTGGAGCGCGTCTCACAATGAACCGAAACTCAGAGTAAGATTATACTCTCCTCACAGACATGTCTTTTAAACAGAACAATTCAAAACGAAAGAAAACAGACGACAGACTGCTCTCTGCTTATGTCATCCGTATGAAATGTGCATTTCTCTCTGGCGCGTTCACTACTGAAGATCGCGAGTCAGCATCGTCAACTTCATCTAGCCGACACTGACAAAGAAAACTCTTGTTTATTAACAAGTGTTTATTAATAAACAATTAAAATATCTCCTTGCTTTATTTTACATATTCATAATCATTCCTTTTGCCGGTTCTTTGTGACAGCTTTTAGGTGCTTTATTGGCAGCGCCACCCTTACATGTGATGTGTGTGTGTGTGTGTGTTGTCCCCGCATTTAAAGATGGGACCCCCCAAAAATTAAATTAAATTAAATAAAGCAACATGGTAAAAAGATGAAAATGACTTGATTTTACTTTCAATTCCTTTTACATTCTCCAAGGTATTAACATTAACATTTTTCATAACTCCATGTAGGACGTTTCTGTGCATAAATGTAAGCACTGTGGCAGTAGACTAGTAATGCAATATTTAGAAAATCTACTCTTGTACTCTTGATACTCAAGTCCTTTTAAAAACAAGTACTTTACTTTTACTTCAGTAGACATCTGACTATAGTACTTTTACTTGTACTTGAGTAAAATTTAGCAAGGGGTATCTGTACTTTTACTCAAGTAACAAAGCTCTGTACTCTCTCCGCCTCTGATAACGGTTCAGAGATAACAGTTTATCTTCTCTTAAGCCGTGTGTGAACTAAAGTTTGGACATGTCTACTCATTCTTGATGGGCTATTTTCCACATTTTCAGGAAATAGTAAAATAACACAAAAGGAAGCATGGAAATTATATAGTGATCAAAAATAAAAACACTCCAGACAGCGATACAGTGTCGGCCAGTTGTGTCTTATATTTGAGCTGCTTCTTTGTGTGGATTCAACGACGAATGATTGCGGATCCTGGGATGCTTTTAAACAATACTGAAGGAGGAACAAGTATGGTGCGTAAAGATGCTTTTCCTTCTCTCATTTCTTAAGAAATTCATAGGCACAATTTTGCCTGCAAAAAAATGTTAATAAAGAGGTCAAAAGATCATGAGATTTAAGTGTGTTCAAATGTGTTCAACTTTTGACTGGTATAGTTGGTATAGGACTGGTAGCCAAGGTTTTTTTGATTGATTGATTTGTTTATTTAAGTGTCAAACACCATGGTGCCCAGCCCTCATGGGCTTATTAGACACTACAGTAATAATTTCACAAATATCTCCAAGTAGCCACATGACATAATACAGGTTATATCCAAGGTTATATTATTTTAATATTCATTAAAATTTAAATACATTAACCAAGTTTGGTGTTATGTTTTTCCCTCATATTTTGCTTTTGACAAATATCCCCTCCGGACATAACTTTTGGAGATATATACATAAATTTCAAATCGATTAATCGCATGTAACAAAAGTTTGTAACAAAAGTGTGTAATATACAATATATACACTTTTATGTTAGATGCAATTAATCGCGATTAATCAATTTGGCAGCACTATTATATTAATTATATTGTATGTTTTATTATTATTCAGGTTTCGTTTTTAGCAATTTCAGTCATTCATCTTCTGGCAAAATTTCAGGCAAAAGTTTTTCATATAAAAGTTGTATTATATTTTATATTATTTTATCTTTATTTCAATTTCCAAAAACATTTGTAATAGTTTCAGTTGTATTTAACAGTAACAATACTGATTCAAATAACCAGCACATAAATGCTGGCTGAATAAATCATCCATATTAATTAGACAGTGCTTTTTTTATTGATACTGAGTTAATTCTATTCTCGCCTCCCCGTGTCTTTTAACACAGAAACTGTGAAGCTGCCATAGGATGTGGTAAGATGAAGGCATTCGTGCACGAGGTATTGCCTTCATAAACCATTACTGTACATGTGTGTATTTTCAATAACAGTGAAGTCACTTTTTAGCTCGTTCTGCAGGTACTTTCTGCTTTGTGTCATCTTTAGTGTACAATATTTCTAATGATGCACTATTTCCACTCGACCTCAGAGAAACAATGTGATAAACAAACATTGAGAACAAAGCTGCACCTCTGTTTACCGCTGTTAAACATCTTTTGTGTGAGTGATTCGAGGGTAAACGTTCCTCTCAATGAGACGAGGATTTGTCCTGAGCATCGCGTGAGATGTCCGGATAATACAGTAGCAAAGATGAATGATTGACTGACCACAGCACGAGACGAGCTGAAGAGGTGTGATGATATTTACACTGTTGACACACACAGTTATTTTTTAAGATCATTCTGTCTTGAGGGAAAACCTGCAGAATTAATTTAATCACTGGTCAGTGAAGACAGATTGAACTCATCAGGGAGTTTGACAGATTGAAGAATCAGGGTAGGGCTATTTTAAAAATGTGATATTCAGGCCTGAATAAAGCCTTGTAAATACACAGTTTGAACAAGTCATGTTTTGTCGAACGTTTTGTCAAGAGTTTTTCAATGTTAGTTTGATTATAAAGTATATTTTACGACACATTGACATTACAGTTCAGCCCTTTTGTTGTTATCCTGAACATTGTATAAGCATTCATTTCATGTGAAATTGAACAGAAGCAAGGCTCTCTGGAAAACGTCCCAAGTCCTTCACATAAAAATCCATCTACAGGCTTTCATAGACAACCTAGGTAGTTGGTAAGATCTCATTTTCTCAAGGATCGTCACTAGCTGTTTACACATTGGCAATAAAAAGGAGATTAATGCATGGAAATTCTTACATATAGCCATTCAAAACCACTTAAAACCCTTTCAAAGCTACCAAAAAACCACCATAAACCAGAAAAATAACTTAAAACCCCTTAAAATCACCATAAACCACCTGCAAAACCACTTAAAAACCACTCAAAACTACTTGAAACAAATTAAACCCCTTTCAAAACTACCAATAAACCACCATAAACCAGAAAATCCTTTAACTACCAATAAACCACCATAAAAAAATAAAATAACTTAAACCCCCTTAAAATCACCATAAACAAACACTGTAAAAAAAAATTCTAACCTCCCCAACTCAAAATTTTCTAGTGGCTGGTCACATCTAAATTTTTCAATTGGCCCAAGTGAAATTCTGCTCATTTACTTTTATCAATTTGCAGATTTTCACTTGGGCCAATTGGAAAATATTGATGTGAGCAGTCACTAGAAAATTTTGAGTTGAGGAGGTTAGACATTTTTTACAGTGAACAGAAAAAACACTTAAAACTACTTGAAACCACTTGAAACCCTTTCAAAACTAAAAAACACCATTAAAAAAACCCTCTTAAAATCACCAGCAAAACCACTTAAACCCACTTGGGAAAACGTTATGGAAAAATCATAGAAATGTATATAATTTCTGGCTAGTTATTCTTAGTCCTAACGTATTTCTTCCATTAGAAATAGCTGTTTGTTGGTGTGATCTTTATACATAAAGAACAAGCATAAATAAAAATGTATGAATACCTGCAAAATTCATGGAAATTAATAGATAGGAAAATACTAGAATTAAAAACATGTGGGAATTTGGTTGCGTGCATGACGGATCAAATGCACCTCTTGTTCAAAATGCTTAATTGTTAATATTTATTTATCTACTAATATTTACCAATTCACGCTATTTCCCTAAAGTTTACCCTTCATGCTCCATTGATTTCAGACTTAAACAAAATGTTATTTAGCTTCAACAATGGCGGTCTGCTAACAATGAATGACTCTAATCTGCCTGTCAGCCAGTGTCGTTTATTCATTTTCTGACAACAATAGAGAGATGCCCTTCATAGACAGAGTGAGCTATTGTACACAATGGAATTAAACCCATGTTCCCATACACTTAGCATGACTGTAAAACAGGGCAAAGGGTTATTCCCAGTCCGACAGGTAGATCTGGCTTGCGTTGGGAGATGTAAGAGCAGCTCGGCTCATGCATATTCATCTGGTGAAATCGGGGACTGTGGCATATGGTTGGTACTCCTGTACACCCCGCAGAACGAGGGAGACAAGTTCAAAATTGGATTTAACACTCCAATTCCCCATTGACCTCATAGGCTGACACAATTACTATCCTGGAGGTGTATCAGGCAGGTCTAATCTCATTACAATAGCTGCGACCCACACACAGATCTGTCCCAGCCTGGACTTTCTGCAGCCTGAAGAAATAGCAGTGAAGTTGATGTTGTTTTGTGTCTTTGCATATGTTCAAATCTTCTTTGAACATCAATCTGGTTTATTAGGTGACAGCGATAGTTTATGATGCATTGTGGGTCGGCATGCATGATCTGTGAGTATACAAATGCATGATTGCTGATGGGACAAACGGGAATGTCCTTCTGGGCCAAAAACATGAAGGATTGAGTTCTTAAACCCCAAGAGCATCCGGTTCCGTCGTCCCGAAGCCAGTGGGTTTTTGGTTAAATGCCTGAAATATGATCTGTGGTCGCAGCTCAGGATATGTCACGTTTTATCGTCTCATTAGTCCTGTTGTAGCCCTGAAACTATCCAACTTTTTAAATAAATATTGCAAAAGTTATCAGAAGCTTGACGCTGAAGTCATGTGACCACCCACTCAGAAGAAGAGATTGTTCCATATAGAACCTTAAAGGGTTGCGTCAGGCGATTCATATTCACACTTTATGGATTTAATTTTATTTCCTTTTTAATCTTAATTACATTTTATGAATTAAAGGGATAGTTCACCCCAAAATGTAAACTCTGTCAGTAATTACTCTCCCTCATGTTGTTCAACCCAGTAAGACTTTCGTTCATCTTCGGAACAAAAAATTAAGATATTTTTGATTAAATCTGAGAGCTGTCTCACTCCTCCATAGGCTTCTATGGGATTGATACTTGCCGGCCCAGAAAGTTATTAAAGACATCGTTAAAATAGTCCGAGTGACTACAGTGGCTCAACCTTAAGTTTATCAAGTGACGAGAATACTTTTTGTGCGCAAAAAAAAACAAAAAACAAATATAACGACTTTATTCAACTATTCATTGTTGTTGTTTTTTTTGCACACAAAAAGTATTCTCGTCGCTTGATAAACTTAAAGGGGTGGTATAATGCCCTTTTCACAAGATGTAAAATAAACCTCTGATGTCCCCAGAGTGTGTATGTGAAGTTTTAGCTCAAAATACCCCACAGATATTTCTATATAGCATGTTAAAATTGTCACTTTTTGAGGGTGAGCAAAAACACTCCGTTTTGTGTCTGTCCCTTTAAATGCAAATGAGCTGCAGCTCCCGACACAGTGGGCGGAGCTTCAAGAGTGTGTGTGTTAGCAGCTCCGATTACCTCACACAGACACACGCTAAAATGTCAGAAACTGTTCTGCCTTTTATGTTCAAACCGGAGTCAGACAAAGATGGAGAGACTAAGAAGAAGTGACAACATGTAGAAGCAACAGGACATCTCTGAATGGTTAGTTGATGAATTTATGTTGCTGATGTGGAGTTAACTATCTTCAATTAGCATATTCTGTCTGGATAATCTATAAATCGCTCGTATAGGAACTGTTGTGAGATGCACAGAGTGACTTTCTATTGCATGTGTAAAGACGGATGCTACAGTTTGAGCTGACTCACAAATGTGCTCGACTACAACAGCTCTTCCTCTCCTCAACATGGGCTGCGTGCCCGGGGGCGGGGCTTATGTAAATTTTAGGGTTGGTGATGTCACTAACCCGGGAGGAAGCTCGTGTAGTTCTATCAGCCGCTTGTTGTAGTCCTTAAAAAACGATTTTTTAAAAAGCAAATATCGTCCTTTGCTTTAAACTTTGAGCGTTGTAACTTTGCAGATGTTGTTTATCCTTAAACAGCAACATTACACACTAACTACAGTTCGAAAAGTGAAATCATAATCACCAACCCTTTAAGGTTGAGCCACTGTAGTCACTCGGACTATTTTAACGATGTCTTTCATAACTTTTGGGCCGGCCAGTTTCAATCCCTTAGAAGCCTATGGAGGAGTGATCCAGCTCTCAGATTTAATCAAAAATATCTTAATTTGTGTTCTGAAGATGAACAAAAGTCTTACGGGGTTGAACGACATGAGGGAGAGTAATTACTGACAGTTTACATTTTGGGATGAACTAACCCTTTAAACAGGTCGTTAACATTTTCTTAAAAAAACTGAAATAACTGTGAAACATGAAAGTATTATGCAATCATGTAAGACATTTCTCCTTATTAGAACCTTTATAGCATGAAGGCTTCTTTAGGATTGAGTCAAGAACTTCTGCATAGAACCGCATCAAACTTTTCCAAGAGTGTGGTTTCATTCGTTTATAACCTAACTTTATATTTTTACTTCTGCCGATTGTATTTAGTCCTCAAATTTCTTAAAAAGGTTTCATTTGTGAAGAGTATCTTGATAAAACAATAATCCAAAAGCCAAAATCATAATGTCTTTTCGTCAAGAGAACCAGAGGAGAGAACGCAAACGCTTGAGATATCAGAACATAAATCATAACACAATGCAAGTCTGCACCAGCATACTACATTCACATAAAGTAATGTATACTGTATTGCTAATGTTTTTCATATTTCATCGCAAAATGTAGCAATATTATCATCCAGCTCTTTATATAAGTTTGGGTATAAGTATCTCCTAATTCATCCACACACATACTATATAGAAAATCTAAAATGCTTGATGTAACAATAGTATTGGCCAAATCTAATCTGCTAAATGTGACTAAGATATAAAGATATTGTAAAAATTAACATCATGATTTTCTGTAAAGCTGCTCTGAAACAATGTATATTGTGAAAAGCCCTATAGAAATACATTTGACTTGACTTGATACTCTTCATTATCTCTTTACGTATTTTAGAATAATAGTAACATCTTTAAAACTATAAAATAAATGGAAATGTGAAAATTATGCCGTGACAAAAAAAAATCAAAACTACCTTTTTTTTATAATTATATATATATTATAATTATTTTTTAATGTTTTAGTCTCATTATGTAAACACTGTCATATTAAATAAAATATTAATCAAATGTTAATTATGCAAAATTAAAATATTAAAGTTGGCTGCTTTTTCTTAACTATCCACTACCAAACAAATTAGTTAAACATATTTTTTATCTTTTAATGATAAACTCTTTGAAGTTCAATCTTGATTTTTTTTATTTAGTCTCATAATGTAAACACTGTAACTAAATATTAATATAATTCAAATATTACATTAAAATACCTAATCACTATTAAAGCTGTTAGCTGACTTGTCTTAACTCTCCGCTCCCAAACAAAGATTTTTAAACCCTAGAAATAGTTTTTTTTTTTTTTAAATTATTAACTCTTTCAAGTTTATTCATAATTGCATTTTTTATTTTTATTTAGTCTCATACGGTAAGACTGTAATTCCATATGAAAGTAGCTGAATCTCATTGTGGCCAGTGACTTGTATACACACCTTTAGTCTTCAGTGGGAATAATTCTCCGGGTGTGTTTCTGTGCTGATGAAGAGCTCGGTGTGTGTGTGTGTGTGTGTGTGTGTCCCAGCTGGGCCGAGGTGAGTTCGGGGAGGCAGGTATCAGTGCTGACAGATCGCACTGTTAATTGCTAATTGTGTCTCTCATTAGGCGCAGGGGTGACAGGTGTTGTTAGTGTGTTGTGAGTTTTTCTGCTCTCTCTCATGACTTCTG
The DNA here is from genome assembly GCA_029959095.1 of Rhinichthys osculus. Lineage (NCBI taxonomy): Eukaryota > Metazoa > Chordata > Actinopteri > Cypriniformes > Leuciscidae > Rhinichthys > Rhinichthys osculus. Next base: position 1,928,697 of record JARWKJ010000016.1, on the reverse strand, counting down.
CTGGTTCCCCAGCGCTTTCCCACAGATCGAAGCACTAATGGCTCCCCGGAGATTTCCCATCAGCCCCTTGGCACAACGCACCGAGGGTTCAGCGTTTGATACTGTGTTGAAGTCACTCCGGAAGTCCCAGCGGAACGGGATTCGCTGTCTATCTGTGCCTCCTGATCTCGGGTGTATGGAGAAGTCATTCTGCAGAAGAGTGTGTATCTAGTGAGTGGAGTCTCTCATATCAGGCTTTGTGGAGGAGATGTGCTTCCCTAAAGGTCTGGGAAACACTGATTAATAGGGAGCTTTTGTTCCATCAGTTGCGCTGGGTCAAATGTCATGCGTTTGTAGTATTTCAGTCCGCATTGTGGGTGTATGAATGGCAACAGTGATTAAAAATTAAATCTTTTTAGATTTGTATTATTTGAAAACCACTTGTTCATGTAGGCTAAGTGAATACAAAAGTGCTCTGAAATTGGATCCTGTTCAAACCATGCAAAAACTATCGCATATTCACAACAAATCTATTCAGTCCAATGCTGGATTTATCAAATCTCAGCATAAAAGAACAACTCATCATCACAGTATAATATTTTGGACCGTGAAGCACTTTTTTTGGACATTGTTTAGGGTTTGCATGACACAATTCAGGTTTTAAAACCACTGACACTCCCTGCTCACTTTTTGAAAATGATTCACAAACTATTTGCATCAAGTACAGTGCTGCATTTATACTATTATCATGTTGTGACTTTATTGTTCACCATCTGCATGATTAAAATAATAATATTTAATAATAATTTTTTTCCCATGTTTTTTAAGCTAAAAATGGAAATTGGTGTGACTAGGCCCTAAAAACCAATTGCATGCATGATAAAATATTATTATTTTTATTTTCTGCTCATTCAGTTTCCTACGGAAGCCACGGAATAAGAAATAAATAAAAAATGTAATTGCAACTTTATATCTCACAATTTGGACTTTTTTTCTAGCAATTGCAAGTTTTTAATCTCGCAATTCAAACATGGAAAATAAACTCGCAATTCTGAGGGAAAAAAAGGTAAGAATTGCGAGAAATAATCTCTGAATTGCAAGATAGAAACGCACAGTTCTGAGGAAAAAAAGTTGCAGTTTCCCTTTTTATTTTTTATTCTGTGGCTTCCGTAGGAAACTGAATGAGCAGAAAATAGAAGTAATAATATTTTATCATGCATGCAATTGGTTTTTAGGGCCTAGTCACACCAATTTCCATTTTTTCGCTTAAAAAACAAGGCAAAATATTATTATTAAATACTATTTCTTGGGAGGAAACGAGCTTCCATAGTTTCCTCCATACTAGAAAATGTCCTCCATAAGTGTAAAAAGTTCTGAAAAAGTTTAGACACCTGAAATAAATGCAAAGTTTGATTTATAGTGTGTGTTTTGCACTAAATTCAGACTTGACATGAACAGGCCTCTCACACTGACACTGGTTCTCTGGTCACTCAGTTTCCTCCATAATAGAAAAGAAAAT